>JAOPJK010000033.1:7554814-7570299 GCA_027123565.1 Phycis chesteri
CTACATGCTACCAAAGTAGCGCTGCGCGCCAGAGCGATTGAGTGCACGCACGCAGGCGAGAGAGGTGTTTATCAACTAAGATCATGAAGGAACATAGTTCAGTAGGGAAAAACGGTGGCGTTTTCCTTTAAAATTTTCAGATGCCTGAAAAATAACCAGGACTGCATTCATTTAAGTTTTCCACTGATCCTTAGATCAATTCATGTTTTGTAAGGTGATCCCTTAAATCTCACTAACTAACACTTTCCACATTTCATAATAACATATGGCGTCTTCTATTTATTTGAAAATGTTAACCCAGTCCAATATGTCTATGACCTCACCCTTATCACAGCCTGCTACAGTTTGTAGTTCTTGAGATGTCTGTGAGCAGGTCAGGCCTGGCAGCTGATCTCTCCTCCTTCATAGCCATCAGGGTAGATTCAGAATAGATTGTGCTGAGGTCTTGCAGATTCCACCCACTTTAGTGCCCAGCTGTTGCCTCTGTTGTGAATACAGAGACTCCCTCTGGTAGACGCCTGCCGTGTGCTGTTGTATACGAGGGAGCCATCTGTAAATATGGTTAAATAATTATCTAATGTCCCAATAAGCCTTCATATGACCTATGAGGTCTTCTGGCCTCCTTCCCTCCTTAATGATGCATGACAGAAAAATAAACACAAGAGCAGTAGGCCTCCTCCCTCACTGACCTCCATTTCCTGTGCCATGTTCTTTAGAGTATGAATAAAACAATCCATGTTACTACCAACTTCTCCCCACACCCAGTTCTACTACAGTAGTTGTTTTCCCGGCTGGAGTGCATTTTGTCAGGTGATGTGAAGCTGATTTCAATGCTCTGAGCTATAATGAGTCTCTTCCATTTACTGACCCCCCGCCCACACACTCAAACTTGAATAGTACAAATGGAATTGAATATTCATAAGTATGTTTTAATCAGTGTTTAATCCCATGAAAATAAGAATGCTTGTGTTTTTGACACCTAAGAATGAGCCCTTTATATCTACACAAGGCCCTCTTCCAGGGAGCCTAACATGTTGCACCACCATGTTTCTACAGTAGCCCAGAACAGACAAACAGCTCTAGAACATGTTTTTAATTTCATCAACTTTCAATTAAAATGTAAGAGAACCCCCCGTTTGAGCACAATGAGATTTAATAAATGCATTTTGGGCTCAGAGTTCTAGGAAGGGGTGGGGATTGTTGTTCCCATAGCTACCCATTTATGTACTTTTTTCGTACTGTCATTGTATATGAGCTATATAGTTCTGCACCACACACTGTGGCATTACACTATGAAGTGTCCAATAAGCGTAACCCTGTCTTGGACGTGGGCGTCACACTAAACCAGGACCCAGATGAGTTCACACACATCGTGGTGTTCAGGGTGTCCCACAACCCTGCTGGGTGCACCTCACACACACCAGCTCATGCTCCGTCCTCTTAGCAAAATATCCTGTGTATTTATGTATTCAGAGGATCTAACTATGGTGCCGTTTCACAGTTTTGAATCCAAGTGTAAAATGATGTAGTGAATGACAGTTCATGGATGACAGGAGTATCATGTGTAATGTGCATTCTACAATGCAGTCATGTTTTGGAGTCATTCGTTTTTTAGGTTTGATAACTCAAAATAGGTTAGTACTCTTTTAGAGAAAGTTTGTATCCAAAACAACACTGCACTGTCAACTGCACACCGCCATGTTTTTAAAAGCAACCTATATTCATGTACCATCAGTTGGTTGGCAATTTGCAACCTCCCCGCTATGCTACTAAATTCTAGACACTGGACCTTTAATGTGAAGATGTTTTTGCAGATTACTTACCTCAACCAAAAAGCATTAAAGCTGCTCCACAATTAATAGTTGGTAGGGACCTATAAAGCATTACATGAAACAGTTGAGGAAAAAGGTATTCGATTGATAATTAAAATAATATATACCACATGTTGCCTTTATAGTTGGAATTACAAAAACGTTTTAAACTGCTTTTCAAAGAGCTGTTTGAAAGTGGCCTAACTTAGAACTCTCATCACTCTAAATGTAGCCTCGAAGTTGGTCCATTGGCATCTATGATTGTCCCTGGCTGTTTTAGATTAGATTAGATTAGATTAGATTCAACTTTATTGTCATTGTGCAAAGCACAAGTACAGAGACAACGAAATGTAGTTGTCGTTCTAACCAGAAGTGCAAAGGAACGATTAAGGTGGAGTATTGTACATGAGTAGTGCAATATTAGTGGACAGTTGTAAAGTGACAGCAGTAAGTATGCATTTTTTGTATTTATTTATTTTATTATAATTTTATTTTTATTTTTTTGGTATTTTATTTTATTTATATTTTTTGTATTGTATTCATATTTACATGTACCCTGGCTGCTATGGCGACCCAATTTCCCTTAGGGGATTAATAAAGTTTTATCCTATCCTATAAACAGTGGCCCTGTAAAGTAACCAGTAAATAGATAGTGCAAGTAGTAACAGTCAACAGTAAACAATAAACCGATAGTGCAAGTAGAGGTAGTAATTGTAGAGGTAGTAACTATCGAGCAGCATAAATGAGTATGGGTCGTACAGTGTTAAAGTGTAGTTACAGTACGTAGTAACAGGGTGGTGTACAGTGGTGCAACAGTGCAGTGGTGCAATACAACAGGTATGAGCAGCAGAGTTCAACAGAGGACCAACTCTTCACCCTCAAGGGCGCTTGGGAGTTAGCCGATATGTCTTTATAGATCTGCAGAATGCATAGGGTGGTGTTCCCCGAGAGACTCTATGGGACATACAAAGTCCAAGTGAACTTTATTGTCAATCAGACCATGCAATTAGTGCAAGTAATTACACAGAGGATCGAAATTGCGTTTCCTCATACTCCAAATGTGCAAGTAATATTTTAACACACAACATATGACATAATAGTGCACACAGATATAACAAATAAACACAACATATACAGACAGACAGTGGGCATATAAGTTATACAAAATAGTATATTCACAGTGTGATTCAATTTATTTTGAGGTATGTTACTGAGGGGTGGCAGTAGCTCAGTGGGTAGAGCAGGTGGACAGAGCGTAGGGTCGGCGGTTCGATCCCCTTGATCCCCCTCCACATGTCGAACCCCACAAATGCACTGATGTGTAAGTCGACTGTAAGTCGCTTTGGACAAAAGCGGTTGCTAAATGCCCCTTTACCTTAAGGTGCAGAATAGCAGCATGGAGATACATATGTACAGTATGTAAACATGTATGATATTGTGGGAGCATGGGACAGCCAGGCGGTCCCTGTACATCCTGAGGGAGAGTTGGTCTGCACTCTTGGCATTCAGTCACGTCCCTTTGGTTTCAAGTGGACTCTGGCAAGGCTGTACTCTGTCTCCCCTCCTGTTAGTGATCTTCATGGACCAGGAATCCAGGCATAGCCTTGGAGAGGGTCTGCCCTGGAAGGGCATCTCTGTTATGTGCAGATGAAGTTGTCCTCATTTCTTTTAGTTCAACAAATAATTAGGGTGGCAGTAGCTCAGTGGGTAGAGCGGGCGGACAGAGCGGGTCGTCCACTAACCGCAGGGTCGGTGGTTAGATCCCCTTGATTCCCCACCTCCACGTGTCGAACCCCACAAATGTACTGATTTTAAGTCGCTTTGGACAAAAGCCTCTGCTAAGTGCCCCTTTACCCTACCTTGGAATCTTGGTCACAAGTAAGAATAAATCAGAGCGAGAGATGGCGCCGTGGTGGATGCGGCTGCAGTGATGTGGTGGCGGTGAAGACTGAGCTGAGTGGTGAGAGTGACAAGGTGAAGCGTTCACCAGTCGCTCTACCTTTCTGTCTTTGCCTACAAGGCATGAGGCTGCAGCTGCTACTCCTCTACACTGAAAGGAACCAGCTGAGGTGGTTTAGTGTTGCTTTAGTGCCTCCCTTTCAAGGTGTTCCATGCACACCATCAACTGGGAGGAGAGCCTGGGGCTGATCCAGGACATCCTGGATGTCAGGACATCCCCTCTCCCAAAGGAGAGGGGATCCCCCAGGGTGAGCTGGGGAAAGGGACACCTGGGCTATGCCTATGTGGCCTCCTAGCTGGTGAGGAAGACACAATAATTGGGCTGGGGTTAGACGCTAGGTTGAAGTGAAAAGCTCAATACAGTGGTGCAGAATCGAATGACAGGCAAGGTCAACTCCATCTTGGGCATTTATCCATCAACTTATCTTGAGTTAGCTTCAGCAAAAAAAAAAAAAATCTATATATATAGGCCTATTCAGATTTTTTTTTACTTGGGTGGGAGAAGGGTGCTAGCACCAAGAGATAGTTGAACACTTGATCGTGTATTATTTCTTCCTGTCTAATAATGGAGGCATTTTATGAAAAAACAAAACAAAAGAACGACAAGGCCTACATTTGGAATGAGCGTATTAAAAATGATATCATTGGAAATAATGCATGTATGCATGGTTAAAAGAGGAGACGTCGAAATCAGGTTTGGGGGGGGATATATTTTGCAGCAAAAAGCCTACTTTTTTTTAGATATCGCATAGGCCTAATGTGAAAGTAATGGAACCGCCACCAAGCGATAGATGGGCCGTAAACCCGAATACTATGGGACTGGGACATGGAAGCACACAGAGAAGCGTTGCGTGGTGAGAAGCGTGTGTTATCCTCTTCTCTTAAGTAGATGTTAGATGTTCGCTTGTTTCCAAGGCTCTGCGGTGTGCACTGCTGAGGCTGTCGGCGCCTCTCTACCACACTTGGTTTAGGAGGTTTGTTTATGCAGCACTACTTTTGTATACGTCCGACAATTTGTTTCTGGTCTCCTGGAAGAGTCTCTTTTATTTAACATACAACAACCCAACTGCGTTATCGCAATAACCATGGTCATAGGGTTTTATGAGTACTTGCATTAGATTTGAGGCACAAGAAGACGAAGGGCTGCGTGTTGAGAGGATCTATTTCTTTGGGCTGGCGGTGCTGCGCCCTTCTCTCTCACACTTCTATGCTAGCCGCCATCTTGAATTTTAATGAACATTTTTGAAAAAATGTGTTTCCTGTGATATTATCATCCAGGGTGTCGTGCCAAATAGGACTGTTTTGTGGATAGGCGATTCGTTGTGTGTGTGTCCGTGGAGGAAACGCCTAGTGAGTATTTATCATTAGTTTAGTTTCGCTTGTCGACCCAAACGCTGCCAACGCGTGAAAATGCTCTCAGCCTGCTGTTCATCACAATAACTAGCTAGCTGCTAATGGGGTTTGTGCAGGACATCGGCGATTTAGTCCAATCTAACTGAGACTATTGATAAGAAACCTACTAGAACATTAGTCAACGGTGTCATGGAACTAACTACGGTTATCTTTAACCCGTGGTGAGGTCGACAGGCAGGGTTGGACGCTACTGCAGCTCAATAAGGTTCGTTTGGTGGGCAGAATGTGTGACACTGTGTAAGTAATTGTTTCTTCACGGGGTTGGTGGTCTCGGTCGTGGTTCTGTGGGTCTTTTAGTGGGTCAAACAAATGTAAAATTGCATGGCCATACTATTTGTTCTGTGTTATGCTACTTAGCCACAGGGGCTAACGAAGAATGGCCAGTGCCAGCAGCTAGCCTGCTAAGTTCGTCGCTAGCTGACACCAACTCAGCTCATTTAAAACTTGGCCGATGCTCGGACTTATCGGGCTGCTGGAGTCGCTTAAACCGAACCATTTGTCACTTCCGACGGGAAGGGTTCGCCGGATCAAAGGGTTTGATCCGGCTTGACTGGTGCACTTTAGTTCTATTCTCTAGGCAGGCGTGCTATAACTTGCTAATTTGCCAACGACAACACCAAAACATTGATTCATGGTTCAGTTTCCTGTCATTTTAATGCTAAACCTGCTATCTAACGTTGGTGTTGTGACGTCTCGCCAGATAGCCGTGTGTTCGGCTGGCGTGGCAGCATGCCGGTGTCTGCGTGTTGTGTGGACGGCCGGAGAGACTGCAGTTAGCAAACAATGCCTGGTAAAGTGGTCGCTGGTTCTGGCCCTTGGAGATGTTGGAGGAGTTGTGAGCCACGGCCTCCCGTGTGTTTATACGGGCTAACGTTAGCTTCGAGCCCACATTGGTTCGAACTGGAAAACGATTGAGCCAAGACAGCGCACACTTCCAATAAAATATAGTTTTGTTCGAAATCAATATCGTTCATAGGATCACATGGTCCACGAATTGGACTCCTTTCTTCCGGCATGGACGATGGTCCTAACGAGTCTGTTGCATTTGTCTGAAAGCCAACGCATCATTTCAGGTTACCACTAAGTGGTGCTGCAGGACTGTTTCAATCTGACTAGGTCAGCATGGCTCTGTTGTTTATTTCTCAGACCCATAGGTGAGGACGTCATAGGGGCACATGTGCGGCGTGTTTCCGTCATCTCAAAGTTTTGGAGAGGAGTGTTTGCTTGGCATTCTGTTGGCAATGATTCTGTAACCTGCCTCGCATAATGACACTGTTTCAACTTTGTTTTGTCTTGATTTTCATGACATTGGAATGCACATGTGTTTGTAATGACGTTTATAGTTATTTCCATTGAATTTCCATTTCGAAGTACATGTTACATTTGGACCAGTTAACAATGGCGTTAACAATTTTAACTACATGGCTTGTACATCACAATGCATCACGAGAGTTTTTGCTGGCGATGCTACACCATATTGAGAGTACTCAAGAGAGTTGTAGTACTGTGAAGTCCTAAATCAATTTACCAAAACCTAACCTTTTAATGTCCACCTCTCACATTAGAAATGCTGTGGCAGTTTCAAACACAACATCTTCCCATAATGAGGAGTCATTGCACTCATTTCTTAACTCTGACCAAATAATTATTACTCCCAATTCAATATCTAACACTCTCCAACAATGCTCCTATGGTTCCAACATGGCGGCATTGCGATGTGATGCTGCAATGTACAAGTCCTGGAAGCACTTGGAATACACAGTATAACCTCATTTACTGTTGAACTTAAAAAGTGTCTTGAAGAATACTTTCATTCAAAATGCTTTTTCTGTAAGTGAATGCAAGTAAGATATGTATGTACTTTTCTGCTCTCAGGTTCTAATTTGTAGGTTCCTATCTGAAAATTGTTCCTAAAACTCGGAGACTAAATGCAACTGGACCAGGGGGATTGTGGGAATGAAGTGGCTGGGCGAATCCAAGAACATGGTATTGCATGGCAGGCGACAAGGAAGCAAGTATACCAGTGAGCAGCCTGTGAGTCAGAGTCAGACTCGCTCTCAGCATTCACAACGGGCCTCGCTGCGGCCCAGCAAAAGCCACCCCAGCAGCAGGAGATGTAGCCGTAGTAAGTGGGACACATGACTTACGATTTCTCTTGCATGCACTGTGAAACCTTTGTACTGCAGCCATCTTGTTGGTTCAAAATTATTAGCAATTATGATGAAGTGATGATCTCTTCATCACTTTTACTCACTACTTGGAACTATTGAAAGGTGCTATATAAATCAAATGATTATTATGATTAGATACATGGCTTAATGGGAGTATTTGTTTTGTGTAAAACAGGGTTTGCTACGGCCAGCCTGGAAGCAGAGAGGCGCTATGTTCCGTCTTCAGGAATGACTGCAAAAGAGCTCTGTGAGAATGATGACTTGACTACAAGCCTCATTCTGGACCCTTACCTGGGCTTTCAGACTCACAAGATGAACACCAGGTAAGTTGGTTTGTGTACTAGACACGTCACTAGATAAAGTTGTGTTCAGGAAATGCAAAACAGTCTTGCATTATTTGCATAGTGAGATGCCATGTGAGGGTTTATGCAATATTTTGTCACCATAGGTTTCGGCCAATCAAAGGGAGGCAAGAAGAACTGAAGGAAATCATAGAGCGCTTCAAGAAACACGACAACCTGGAGAGAGGCTTCAGAGCGCTGACATCAGGAGACTGGTCCCGGCACCATTTCCTCCACAAGACAAAAGCCCAGGAGAAGCTCTTCAAACAGCATGTGAGACACCATCGCTGCCCCCTCATGTGAACAACTTCGATGAGTCTAGAATGACCCCATGTGTCCTTCAGTCAATGAGCCAGAATGACCCCATGTGTGTGTCCTTCAGTCGATGAGTCTAGAATGACCCCATGTGTGTGTCCTTCAGTCGATGAGTCTAGAATGACCCTGCCCCATGTGTCCTTCAGTCAATGAGTCTAGAATGACCCTGCCCCATGTGTCCTTCAGTCAATGAGTCTAGAATGACCCCATGTGTCCTTCAGTCGATGAGTCTTGAATGACCCCATGTGTCCTCCAGGTCTTCGTCTATCTCCGAATGTTTGCAACGGACAGCGGATTTGAAATCCTCCCCTGTAATCGATATTCATCAGAACAAAACGGAGCTAAAATTGTGGCAACAAAGGAGTGGTAAGGGCACTCACTCATAATGGTTGTGTGTTGAAGCCTAGATCACATTGTGTGTTATGTGTTGAAGCTTAGACTTGTGGATCACATTTATCTCCAGTAGAGATTGTCCAATGTTTTTGTGATATTTGGTGTGTTCCAATGAATCCCTTCCCCTCCGCTCTGCAGGAAACGGAATGATAAGATCGAGTACCTGGTGGGATGCATTGCCGAGCTGTCGGAGAGTGAGGAGAACATGCTACTCCGACACGGGGAGAATGACTTTAGCGTCATGTATTCCACACGCAAGAACTGTGCTCAGCTGTGGCTCGGCCCTGCAGCCTTCATCAATCACGGTATCCGCTTTCATTACCATGGTTTTGTTCTGCAGTTATTCTTTTCACTGTGCAATTAAAATGTGTTGTTTGTTCTATGAAGGCACTGTTTTCTTCCATTTACATTTAGGGCATTTAGCAGACGCTTTTATCCAAAGCTACTTACAATAAGTACATTTGCCAGAAATTTCCTTGGTTAATAATGTTTTATGTGAACCTTTCCCATTTTCAGATTGCCGGCCAAATTGTAAGGTAAGACTCTGTCCAATCAAAGACTCCTAATGGCCCCTTCTCCTCCTTTCATGGTGTTATCTTGTATATGGTCTAGTCTCTAATCTAGTCTCTAATCTACATTGTGGTTTCAGTTTGTGTCAACCGGCCGAGATACAGCCTGTGTCAAAGTGCTGAGGGACATCGAGCCCGGAGAGGAGATCTCGTGTTACTATGGAGACGGCTTTTTTGGAGAAAACAACGAGTATTGTGAATGCTATACATGTGAAAGGTGGGTTGAGACCTGTGTAACAACAGCCACACCAGACATTCGCTGCAATCGTCACTGGACACATTTCAGAAGTGGGAAATGTTACAAACTTGAAGGCTACTTTCACACACGCCATGTCCTATTGTAGAATTTTAACCAAAATGAGTCAAAAAATACAAAGGTTGCCAACACTGTCTGGGAGTATACATTTAACCTCCGTTCTCAAAAACCCGCTCTCAGTAATCATGATTACTGTTAATAAAAAGTAGTCCTACTACTCGTCACATCCATAGTTATGGGAGAGTGTTTAATTGTATTCGACTGAAGGCATTTGATTCATAAAAATAGTCTGTGTGCGTTTGTGACCTTTTTATGAACCCCGGGATTGGCTCACGATGACCGTTCCTTGTCAATACCCAAACATGAAGGTTAATAGTTGGAATTTTTTAGATATACCAATGGGCTTATGAAGTGAAATAATCTTAAAGGTGCATTTTATAGAATTGAGTGGCATCTGGCCGAACAGACTGCAGAAATGGAACATAATATTCCAAAATATTTTTCAATTAGTGTATAATCCCAAGAGAATAAGTATCGTGTTGTTTTCTGTCCCTGAGAGTGACAACACTTTCTATCTACATGGGGAGCAGGTCCTCTTCTACGGAGCCAGCCATGTGTCTTCAGTAGCCCAGGATAGACACACCGATCCATAGAGGACATGTTTTTCGTTCATATGGATAACCGCTATCCTACCTGTAAGCTAGGACCAATAGCTTTCCACACTGCATAACATCACACTTTGCTACTCACTGCTGTTGTAGACAAGGACAGGAATACCTTTGAGGAATACCTACTGGCACCTTACCGCCCAGTAGGTAGTACTGGCACAGGCCACCATAGCTTCTCCGACATCATTCGAAAGGGGGCTAATCAGTGGGTTACAATCTGTAACGTCACTGCTAAAGGCCACGACATCTGCACTTTTAACCATGTTTTAAACACCGTGTCTTAGAAATGTGTAATATGTCTATAAACACGCCCAAGCCCTGAGTGATTTCCTTGTTGCCTTGAAAAATGTTGCCTGAGGATGGAAGCTGTTTAGTTGGAGCCCCCCCCCCACAGGGCTCCACCCTCGAGTGGAGTTTTGGTGGTGTCACCTGAAACAGGTCCACACTGTTCAGCTAGTTTCAGCAGGTGCGTCGAGGACGGCCGTCAATGTATTGATCACTTTTTTGTTTTTGACGCCAGTGTACAGCAATGTATGTGCTTGCTGCACACACCCAGGAAGCAGGGTCTGGATGGCAGTGTGGACTAGAGTAACCCCACATGGCTGGGATGCTTCTGAGGGGCAAGGCAGCCAAGAACAGTGTGTTTTGGGCTTCACGCTGGAACAATGAGTCAGTCAGGAGATGGATGGAACAAAAGACTGAAAGATGGAGAACTTCACAGCTTTGGTTCTTGTTAGTGTTGGGCACACTGCCTCTACTACTAAAACCTTTTGTCAGACAAATTATGCACACTGAAGGTTATGGCTTTGTTTTCTGTCGGTCTCTTTTGCCTTTTGATGACGGCTTACACTGCTTGGCATTGAGTTCACAAGGTTTTGCAGAACCTGGATGGTAGAATGCAGATTTCTGTTTGCTGAATGTTTGTGTTTCTAATATTAAAAGTTGTGCCTCAGAGAAGGGTTAACATTAAGGACATGTCTGTGTGGAACGGGGTTTTCATTTTCTAACAACTTGCTCCTTGTTTGTTGCATTTCATTTTCTTGCAAGACGAGGCACTGGTGCCTTCAAATCCAAAGCTGGCTTACCAGTGGAAGTACCAGTGATCAACAGCAAGTACGGGCTGCGGGAGACGGACAAGCGTCTCAACAGGCTGAAGAAGCTGGGCGAGGGGAGCAGGAGCTCCGACAGCCACTCGGTGGGCTCCCACACCGACGTGGACTCTCAGGAAATGCCAAAAATGCATCAATGTAAGAACGCCCGCAACACTAGACCAGCTTGAGGTGACTGAGAGACGAGAGGAGCCCAGACTGGGAACCTGCACTAAAAATGTAGCCAGAGGATTGTATTCTTAAAATGTCGCTGACAGAAAAAGAAGCCGAGGCGAGTAGCACTCGTCACTAAGTCATCCGGCGAGCTGCCGGTCCTGTTCCACTGAACAGGGTGTGTACAGCTTCCCTTCAGTCACCACAGGGCCGGACTCGATGTGTGTGTGGTACAGCCCTTCTTGTGTATGCGTGTCACACTGCAGTGAAGTAATTAGAATGGCGAGATAAGGCAGTGGTTATCAAGAGCAGAAGGGCACAGGCATGTTGGGATGCTTGTCAGTTATGTAACGTATACAAGCTGCGGCAGTGCCTTCACTTCTCCAGTTATCAGACTCAGTGATGGTCTTGACATACATCCTCCAGTGATTATCTTATCTCTTCATGAACCAATTGTCTAACTAACGGCTTATTTTCCCCCCTCCAGCTGTAAGAAAACGAAGTTCTCCAGGAATGAAGTTCACTAAAACCAGGACTCAAACTAGACAGACTCTTTCACGAGCGCTTACATCTACCTCACCTTCTAAACAAGGTCACATGAACAATAACAGGGTACCAAAGAGACTAAAATCCCAATCAAAGCCTTCATTAAGTAAAGTGGAGCTGAGGAGTAGGAGGAGTCTGGCGGAGCCCAAGGCGTCGGCCAAAGGGGAGGCTTGCCGGCTGGGTCTCAGGGACCCCAAAGTGTCGCTCTGTAAAAGCCTGAGCGTGAAGAAGGAGAAGGACGGCCAGGTGCTGGTGCAGCAGGCCGCCGGACCGCGCGGCTGCCTGACCCGCCACGCCGCCAAGGGGAGCGGCACCCTGCCGGGTGCACAGGGCTGCGACGGCAGCCAGTCTTCTTACAGAACTCGCAGGTCCACTAGAACCATGGTGAAAGCCCAGGAGTCTGCCACGGGAGTCAAGCTGGAGCCCAGCGCTCTGGAGGGCTTCAGCCCGGTCCCCGGCGGCGTGGTCATCAAGACGGAGCCTGCCGACATGGAGGAGTACCTGCACCACGGGCTGGGCCTGGAGCAGGCGGTGCTGGAGACAGGCTACGCCCAGAGAGGCTCCTGCCCCACGCGGAAGCGGCCCACGCCGCACATCCCAGAAAGGACAATTAAATGCGAGGACTCCTACGGAGAGGCGTTGATGTCAGTGGGCGCCGCCGCCCACACCGCCGGCTTCACCGACTGCGGCAACGTGCGGCTGACCTTCCCCGACCGACACCGGGATTACAACGGCGTCGGCAGCGGCGGCAAGTCCCTCCGCAGGGACAAGGGCAAGAGCGGCTGCCGGTCGCAGAGCAAAGGGAAGAAGAAGCGCCAGATCACGCGCTACGACGCGCAGCTCATCCTGGAGAACAACACGGGCATCCCCAAGCTGACGCTCCGCAGGCGGAGGGACAGCAGCAGCAGCAAGACCAACGAACCCAGCGACGGCGTCGGCTCGTCTGGCGCCGGCACCGCGTCTTCCAACAAGATCAGCATCAAGTTCAGCAAGGACCACGACAAGGACAAGGGCAGCTCATATGTGGCCAAGCTGAACAACGGCTTTGTGCCGGGGGTCCACAACAGCTCCACCAAGCTGAAGATCCAGCTGAAGAGGGAGGAGGACCCGCGGAGGAGCTCCCAGGCCAAGGTGGATCACCTCTCTTATAACGGAGACGTGGGCCAGAGCCTGGAGGGCCGCAGGACCCAGACGGCCGTGGCGGACTCTTCATCGGAGGAGGACAACGATGAGGAAGGCGAGGATGAGGACGACTACTTTGACAACGAGTTTGAGGACGATTTCATTCCACTCCCGCCTGCAAAGCGTCTGCGCCTCATAGTGGGGACGGACTCCATAGACATCGATATCTCCTCCAGGAGGAGAGAGGACCAGTCTCTGAGGCTCAACGCATAAGCTGTGGAGCGTCACACTCCACCACATCATGTAAATAAAGAACCATCACTCACTAATCAACTGTTGTGTTGATGTAAAACAAGTACAGTAATTAAACAAAATAAGTTGCTGAGAATTAAATATCTAAATCAACTTAAAAAAAAAAAAGGGGGGCGTCTATTAACCTAAAACAAATCTCTTTTGTTATTCACTTTAGTTCTGTTGATGCAGACATTCTCTGGCCTTATTTGGGTTTGTATTCCTATGAGCATCAGATGGCACAGATCACAGGCTCATACGATGCTGGAGTCTCATGACGTTGGCGTGTCTTTCGCCCTTCACAGGTTCCACCGAGGCCCTCGCCACGTGAAACAAAGAGTTTGTTTGAAGTTAAATTCTTCCCTTTAGGTGAATGCACTTGATATTGTAGAAAGTGTACAGTTATGGTGACCGTCTGTCAGGGTCGACAGAAATCTGTTCCCTCTTTATTTTTAGAGTTTGTCTCTTTAGTTTGTATTTGTGTGACACGCCATCCTTAAGGTATGGTCTGTCTCGAAGCGTTGTTAAGATCACTTGGTTCATTTGGTAGTATGTGCCATGTTTGCATTGTTCTGTTTGATTCCCAGGTAAAGAACCATTTAAATTCCAACACCGCATTAATGTAATTTACTGTGTAAGTTCAACATGTGTATGCAATAGAGTTCCAGCCACAAGGGACCTCTTTTAGAATACTTTGACCATTCATGTAAACACAGTTGTAGAGCATTGTTCATGATCTGAAACATGGAAGGGGGATGAAACTTTATTTTAGCAGTCTCAATATTCATGACAATCTAGTAATGCATCTTTTTGTCGGGGAGGGGCGGGGCTATCCTTGTGAACTCAGAAATACAAAATTGTTTGGGATTCATGAAACAAACAAAGGATTGCTCTGTCAATTTACCATATTTCATCTCCGCTTGTTGGAGAGGGTCCAGAGGAAAGCAGTCTGTTTCATCCTTCTTTTAAAAATGTCTTGCAGTTATGATACGATGAAATAATGCTTATTTTAAACATCACATGGCTTTTTTTATGTTCTACCTTGAGTAAATTCAGTTGCTATCAAAAATTGCTACATTGTAGTTTCTAGTGTGCGTAGGTCAACTCTGGGTATGGAATTCACAGTGAGATGGACCAAAGTTTGACTGGTTCTCAATCTGGGAGCTACTGTATAATGGCAGCATGGTACAGTAGCTAAACACTAATCATTCAAATCGTCAAAACACCACTGCAAACACAGCATGGGTTTTGTTTCTCTTCCATACTTGTCACCGTGAAACCATATGAATAATGTACAGGAAGACTTGCTCATGCTCTGGTACTCCTGATCCCAGCTCACTCATTTCACAATCGCAACTAGAAATCAAGTTGTTGATGTAAAGGAAACAGTGATGTAAAGGAAACGGACAACAGCCTTGTGTTGTCTGTTCTGAGGAGGGCTAGTTATAGGGCTTATTGGCCACCTCTCTTTTACCACACTTGCAAGATTTGGTCAAATGGACGAGTTTGTTTTCAGATGAAGACCCCTAGTTCTTCATTTGTTGTCTCCCAAATTGCATTTGTTTTTGGTCTTTGTAAAGGATTAGATAATTTAATGTAGTTATTAAATCAGGAGAGCCCCACCCCTGTGGTTCTGGGCGTCCAGCCGTCTTCCTGTGCATTATTTCTGTGGTAAAACTGCCAAATAGATCAAGGGATCGAGGTCAAAGTTAACCCACTGTTGTCTTTGGTTTTCTTGTTCTGTACTGTTCATAGCACCAGCAGCTGATCACGTTTCTGAATCTGGCTCGATATGTCCTGTTCTTCTGTGGACGTCTCCATTCTACACTGTATACTGTTCCAGGTGTACTGTCTGTGTGGTCTGTCTCCACCAGACGGCTGTCAAGATTTCCTATTGAGTTTAAAAACAAACAAAAAACCAACACAAAAAGAAATGTGAATAGTTTGATGACATGTTAGCGTGTGGTGTGGCTAGTGGGGACTGTAAAGAGAATTAAAAATGGGCAGTGATTATATTGTCCGTTATGTAAATCATGTGAACACATCTTGTACTTATTTAACAATTTTGAATACTTGAAAACTATATAAAGTTTCTTTGTGACTCTTAGCTTCTGGTGCCTGTTTTGAGGTGGAGATGCTAAGGCTTTCATACCGAGTCTATGAAGTCTGGGCATGTGGAATGAAGCCAGTGGATGAATCCCTTTATTTAGTAACGTCAACGTTTGTTGTGGTGTGCAATACGCACTAGACACCTATGAAGTTCCTGTCATTGTCTTAATATTTGACCTTTATATTTATTTATACACACACATATACTGCCTTATGATATATGTACAAAAAAAAAAAGATCTATAGGCAACCTTTTTTT
>JAOPJK010000033.1:8166921-8176950 GCA_027123565.1 Phycis chesteri
GCTTGAAACTTGTTCTGGTGACTTTCTTACTGTATTGGCAGCAATGAAATGTTTCACCTTCTTCTGACAAATGTACTTTGTAAATCGCTTTGGATAAAAGCTGCTCAATGGCCTAAATGTAAATGAAAATGTCATGGGGACGTTATTACTGCATCCTACCTCTCTTTCTTAATACTAGTGTCCTTGGGATCTTCTTCGTCGTCAGATCCAGAATCACTTTTCCCTTCCACTTCTTCCCAGTCTGTGTAGGAGGTAACCTTCGACTTTTTGTTGGTCCTGTCATCGCTGGCCGACTCGAAGGGTTCCCTGCCCTCGCGCTCCTTTCTCTTCTGGGCTGCCAGCAGATCCAGGCCCAGCAGAGACGTGCGCGGAGTGGGGGCCCGGAACACATGAGGCTCGGCCGCCGCACTCTTCTTCTTTATGATCAGTCCGCCAACTTGAGCCGTTGCATCGCTGCCTTCAAGCCTATGCATCGACACATCATCATCCATTATCTGAAGAAAAAAAGAACGCGGTGTGTAAATGGAGGATTGACATTATTTTTAGACTCATTTACTTTGGTGAATCTGAATCTTGTTTTGGGAGCCTGCGTGAATGACTCAAATTAGTTTCAGGGTAAAAGATAACCATTCCTAGCGCTATAGAACTGGCCATATATTTAGCATTTTCTACATTATGACGAAAGAAAACTGCCAGGTATAAAAGAATAATAACATGTTAGACGAGGAACATTTCCATACCTCTATTGGTTAGCTAACTTTGAATAGCAAACCGATTAGCAGGCGGCTGGTGATTAGCGCCTGTTAGCAGTCCAGGCAGTTGCATAAACTGCTGGATCCCAATTCCGACGGCTGGTCAGCAATGTATTACAATATAATGTACAATTTTTATCCAATATAATGTGATAATGAAATTAAATCAGTATACTACATCAGACAATTGTCACACAGAGCACGTATATGTTTACATTCACGACGGCTGCCATTGCAATCCCAGAATTCCACGCTATTGTTTTTCTTCTGCTACTCTGAGGTAACAGTTTTTAACTCAGCGTGTGCTACCGCCACCTATCGGATTGAAGGATCTATCGAACCTCGGACGTTTTACTCTCGTCTAGATTAGCTATACCTGTAATTTAAAAACCTAAACTAAAACTATGTTTCTACTTTGTGAATCCCAGTCGAAGATACTGCATAACTATAGTTCCAGCTATAATTAAATGCATTTTTGTTTCGCATCACTGTAATTATATGGAACAGCTTAAAACATATGACAAATGACAAGTATATCTAGATGACAAAAAACCTACTTTGATGAATGAGCTATTGGTATTGCCCATATGCTGTATTCAAACAGGGTAAATTATTCTTGTTTTTGTTCTCAATCTCCAATGCGATTCAATATACTGTACAATTTTAGTTCATGTACAGTCAAAGGTCACAGCACACACTCATGTGTGTGCTGTGACCTTTGCCACACACACGGTTGAAGCCAGAAGCCAGACAAATATAAGAAGTGTTTGAGCAATTCAATTCATATTTCTACTGCCCAACGTTCTAAGTTGTTTCCAGCAACTCGAGAATGGCGTCACCATAACCACCATAACCTCCTTCTTCCTTAGCGCCTGAGCAACAACAGGATAAACCAGTATTCACAGCAGTGAGGGCTCCTCTGCCGCTCTCCACTCTCCTGCTTGGCAACCACTGTTGACATTTATGAATACTGTGTGCCATTGTGACATGTTACAAAACATATCTGTAATGCAAAGCCAAGGAATACAGTACAGTAACTGCATTGAATAGTGACCACTGAGGAATCTAAATCAACCGCGTTTATCCCTTTTAGATTTTAGAAAACCAAATACAATGTAGACAAAGAGCCAATTTTGTTCAAACTTCAAAATTAAAAGGCAGTAAAAACTGGTATAAAAAATAGCCAATAGAAAAATGTGAACACAAAAGCATTTTACATTTACAATAATTGAAACGTTCCCTTTTGTCTACGGCGTAATGTCTCGTGATCGCCGAACAGCTTTTGATTGGCTACCTTCTCAGGCGGCTGACTCCCATTGGGCGAGGTACAAAACTAGGACTGTGTTTTGATTGGACAAAAAGACACTCGGGCGCTTTTCACTATTCGCCCATATTTGTATGCAGGCGGCCCAGTGTTCGGTAACTTATAGCATAGTAGTTAGTATAGTAAGTCAAAGACGGCTAGTTTAAAGGTCGCGTTTCAGTCGCTGACTGAAGGCATTGGTAGCACTGAATCCTAATTGATCAATTCATTACCCTGAGTACAATTATTTGTATGCGTAACGTTTCGTAACGCATACAGCGACGTCGGGCATTTGATCCAGGCTAACATTAGCATACCTCAAACGATACACTGCAACTTCAGAATGGGTGAGGAAATCAAAAACTCAAGCAACACGGAAGATGGCACAGAGACGTTGGGTAACGACGTAAAATATTACACACTGGAAGAAATAACGGCGCACAATACGAGCAAGGACACGTGGCTTATCATTCACGATAAGATCTACGACGTCTCAGGATTCCTCGAAGAGGTAATACCTGTTTTGTGTAGGATTCGATATATTTGCTTGCCAAAAGTGTTTGCCATCAAAGAGACTCCCGGGAATCCCCGGGAGTCTCTTTAATGGCAAGCCACACGCCACTGGCGACCGTTTACATGACGACAGTGTCCACGTAAGTACTTGGTTAGCAAGTGTTCAGCGTTGGAGCACCAGCTTATTGCCAGTGTTTGTAATAACCAGCACCCTGGAGGCGAGGAGGTGCTGCTGGAACAGGCTGGCGCAGATGCGACGGAGAGCTTCGAGGATGTGGGCCACTCTACAGATGCGAGAGAGATCCTTCTGCAGTACTACATTGGGGAGCTTCATATGGTGGGTTTTGGCTCAGTGAGTCATAAATGACTTCGTATTGCTGTCCTGTCTGTAAACCGGAAATGTCATTTGCCATGAAGGAGGGAAAATAACTAAACAAATTTCAAGTCATAACATGCCGAACTTTCTACATGTCAATCACCATTTTGCAGACCAGACTTGTACGAGTCCTTTGGTCTCATTCAGTAACCTGTAGAGGGGTGAATGGTATTGCCATTCATTCAGTTGTATGTTGCTGGTTGTTGCTACAGCATGGTAATATAGAAGTAATATAACAATATTGATTTTTATTTTTCCACTAGGATGACAGGGGAAAAAAGAACTCAAAGGTAAGCTACATGTTATGGCCATTCATTAAACACTGAACATCCACTTCTCATACATCTGAAATGATGCATTGTAACAACAAACTGTCTTGATAATACTTGCTGATAGTGTGTTTTGTATTCTCCCTCCCATAGGAAATCTATGTCACAAGTTCAGGAGAGTCGAGGTCAGTGAATAAATGATACAACGTTGAATGGTGTTGTGGTTGCCACTGTATGTGTGTGTGTATATATATATTAATGTGTGTGTGTGTGTGTGTGTTTCTGATTTCTGTGGTTTCCACTTTATTTTAGCCCATGGACCACGTGGTTGCTTCCTGCTGTGGCTGCTCTTGCTGTGGGTCTGGTGTATCGTTACTACATGCTGGAGCACAAGTCCTCCTGATTTCAGACATTTAGCACTTTCTGTTGGTCTGGAGGCAATGGCATGTTGAACCAAAACCTCCCTGTGTTGAATGCACACATTTATGTCAGTCTTCTGTACAGAGAAAGGGGAGCCATCTTTTCCACTCCTGCTCCTCAGAAAACTCCAAATGGACAGCTGAGTGAAGGCTTTTAAACTTGTATGTCTATGAAACCTTATTCCCATTCTGCCTTTTTGTGAAGCTCCTTAATCATTACTGTTATGTTTCACGTTTACATTCTCCTCTTTTGTAGTTTTTTGTTAACAGTGCTATTTATAGAGACTGCCCTTAACATTTGATGCAAATACAAGAACATGAAAAACTGGTGTAATTTGGAACCACTTGTTGGAACCATTTATTTTGCAATCTTCAGTTCACTCAGGGGCCACTATTGGGTACACCTGCTTGTTAATGCAAATATCTAGCCAGCTAATCATGTGGCAGCGACCCGATGCATTAAAGCATGCTTGACATGTTTTCTTAAGACTCGGTTGTGTTTAGAACTACATCAGATGGGACAAAATGTGACGTGGACCGTGTTCACGTGGATACAATGGGTCCTTTGAGTATCTCAAACCGTTGATCTGAGGTCCAAGTCTCAGATTTTCACACATACAACTCTGGAGACCGGAAACGCACACGTTTATTTGTTTTAAACGTGAGTTCTGTGTACACTAGTGCCTCTGCCGTCTCCGGGTGTCAGTTCAATGGGGGCACCTTACGGGTGGCTGAGTGGCAGCATGGCGATGGGGCCCAGCCAGAGAGGAGTTCATATTGTGGTCACTGAGCGTGGATATCCATATTAACTACGGTTTCTGTGTCATTGAATTAATGAGTAATCTATTCTTCAAAAATCAATTCTGCATCATTGTGTAGGAATGCACACACGGTTTAATGTAATCTGTGTTTTACATCAGGTGTATTGATGTGTAGTTGGAGATCTAATGATTTAACAATGTCATTGATAATTTAAGGTTTACATTTAAACCATAACCTGCCTTTCACATTACATGTAGACATTTCTAAATGTTATGTATCAATGTATTTATTTGGTGTACAATTAAATGCATTTTGTATTGCATTGTAATTATATGCAACCGTTTAAAAAATGTACATGTATGACAAACTATTGTGCTGAATGATCTGTTGGTACAGCCAACACTGAGCTCCTTGGATTTCCAATTTTAATTTGTCTTGTCATTTGTTTTAATTACATTTGCATATTTTAAATTATGTTCTATAGCCTACTTGTACAACTTGGTAGTTGTAATATTGAGTTCCAACAGGCATCCCTCCATCTGTTTCCAAATGTTATTGGAGCATGTAATTGAAATCCATGTCTACAATGTTAATTTCTATATTGGCCGACTATAAAGTTGATTTTAAAGCATGCTTGCTCTCATCTTCAGACACCTACTGATTTAGTTTATTTCTATTTCAACATGACAGAAGTTAAATGTAGTTGGTTAACAATACTGCTAACTACCTGACTTGTGGACTTCACCGCGGCTCTGAATGTTTCTCTGCAGATACAGATGATCTCCTAAGCTAAGGGTTAGATTGGTTTATCCATGGAAATGTTTGTCACATTCACTGGACAATTGTGGCGCAACATGCCAGTTAGTGTTACACTTTAAAGACACGACAAGCCAGAGCTCTTCGTTTACCAAGCGTGTGATTAAACACCTTTTCAAAAATGTTACATAATTCATCATAATGAATAAAAATGAAAGCAATAGTTATAGAGGTCTTGCTTTTGCCAGATACACATTTGGATTTAGTTCAGTAGTAAAGGTGATGTCAAAACACAGAAAATGGTAAAGTCAGACAAAAGTAAAGTAGGCCTACGTTAAATAACGTTAAATAAGTCAATATTAATATGTAGCCTGAGAACATAGAAAATACTGTGGTACATCTGCCTCATATAGCTTGGAAGACAAGTCAACCCACTTTGGTGACGGACTAAACAACACATAAAACTGCTGTCAGTGCTTAACGTGCAGAAGATCGAATACTATGTCATAAACTCCGCTATTTGTCTAGAAATACTCCACCCATATACTCTACCCAGCCAAAGACAATTGTAGAAAAGAGACGTTGACGCTATTGTGGTAGCATCACAACGTCTAATATGTCTGATGACCACGACCTGTTGCTCTGAAGCGGCCATGGTCCTGACGGAATTCTGTGTAATGAAATGTCAGCAGGTACAATATTGATCCAACTGCCCTCTCGGTCATATGAGTCCCTCCTAAGCAAAAAAAAAGACTATCCGACCGCAGCCTAGGACTTAGCCTAGGACTTATACTGCCCAAGGGCAGTATAACGGGGTAAGTTCGAGTAGTGAACAACTACTTCATGGAAAATGGTCATGTAACCTTTTCAAAATGAGGCGCCAAGTCGTCGTCATCAAAGTGGGCGGGGCTACCCAGCTGATCCGTGGTGGTACTGTAATTTAAAAAAAAATTTTTTTATCAATTGACTATATTGTCTTTCATGACATGCAGAGTAAATTCCATGTTAAGAGATTCGTTTTTGCAGTCAGCTATATTATTCAAAAGGATGTTCATATCTCCCCATAATCCATTTAAATGAATGATAGTCTATGATTTGGTGGCCTGTATAGGCAAACGCCGGTGTTACTGGTTATTAATTGAGTAGAAATGCAATAGGCCTATATAGATGGAAGACGATTTTATAAGACACGGTAATAGCTCTATTCAACACATCTTTCTTGTCTGACGAAAATAAGTTATAGGCCTACTTGACGGGAAAAGCATTGCTCTGCTGTCATCGTTTAGCCAGCACATTTTTACGGTTTACTAAACCGCATCAATGTGCAAGTCTTTCTCAGACATGTGTAGAGTAGATATCCACAATCTCATTATAAGGATAGGAAGGGTAGGAAGAACGCTCTCCTGTTGTTGTAACCATAATAGTTCACTAGGTGGCAGCCCAACCTCAACGCTACCCCTTGTCTTTTTTGTGTGTATGAAAAGGGTGAAACATAATCCACATTGCTTATATGCACCCACTCAAATGCATTCATCAAGTAATGTTGTATATCTCCCCGGTTTTTCTGCCGGAGCTCATTAACAAACAATGCATTCACACGTCGGGGAATAAATTATGCTCACAAAAAAGTGTTTGTGTGGGGCACTGATAACTCCTACACAGAGATTGAGAGGCTTTGTATCATTTATGCTAATTCTGGTGTTGCGAGCACTTTACTCTCTAAAGGGCTTCCATACAGATAATGTTTAGGGCCATCTTGAGGATAACTTGGACAACTGGACATACCTTGCCTACAAGTCTCAACAGAAATGTTTCAATAACACAAATTAATATGTCAATGTGATGTAATGGCCATGGTAGTTAGGAATAAGCCAACTCATATTTCCTCAAAGCCCAGCCAATGAGAGCGGCTGAAATTATCTATTCTATTGACCCATTTTACCCTGTCAGCTTGGACATCTTCACTGTTGATGGAGGGAAAGAAATCACCAATGCGTACTGGGTTTCTGAGTGACCGCATACATTCCCCTAAAGTCAGGCGTCCTCCTTCTGACATCTGCAGGTCGTCTCAAGGAGAGCATTGACCTCAGATGCACAACACTTCAGTGTCCTGGGGGACCCTGCTTAGAACCTCACCCGCATGGAAAATCACTTACTGATGCTCTGGGACTACTGGCCTTAAAGGCATCGTAGAGTCAGAGGATAGACGGGCTATCTGCTGAAGGTACAAATACATTGATTCAGCACACCATTGCGACATGGTGAGATTGTAGATATACACCAATGGCGGGGGGGGGGGGGGGGGGGAAGAGGTTGAAATGAAGAAGAATCAGTAAAGGCTACCGTTTCTTGTTCAAGCGGGGTGTTGAAAAGAGTGGCCAAACAGCCATGCCATTCCATTAAAACGCCTGCGATCCCTGCTCGGCGTGTGGGCCATCGAGGGAGCAGTCCACATGGTAATGTGCTGTCACAGCTCTATGAATCTCTGTAAAGCCTCGGGGCATCCCAGCATGTGGCGTCGCTGCACAACACACTTTAACTGGCGAGAGGCCCAAGGAAGGAGCTCACACCAATGTTGTTAACCATAGAGGGTGAGGCCGAGGGAACGGTGTGTTCTCTGTGGTAAACATTGTGACGTTCGTACGGGCTGTCCAACGAAAACTTGGCTTTCCCATCGTGCTCTTTCATGACCAGGATATTACCATAACCTATAGGCAATGAGCTCATCTCAATACACGAGATCCAATGCAGCTTCCATCCTTGTCATATGAAAAAGTCAGAAAATGACTATAAATTAAGGTATATTACAAAGGCAAAAAGCTTTATTTAACATATTTCATAATTAGGCACATTGTCAAAAGTAGACTCATTATTTTTTTTCATTATATACAAGTAATTAATTTACAAAATTGCTCATTAACATAATTTAGTAAAAGTTGCATATCTAAATATACTCAATAGAATTTATAGAATTACAAAAGGTGCAGAATACCATTTTCCAGCTTTTAGACTTAGCTGATGCTGTTTCTACACATACATACCTAAAATGTTCAATAAAACATTTGCATCTTTTCTGTTTAGGAAAATGGCAAACAAACAAAGTGCCTCAAAGTGACGTTGCCAAAACCTGGCTATGAACGCTCGATCTAAATCATCTTACCATCACAAAGAACATAAGCCAGCCACTAGCCAATTGATGTCATAACATAACGGAAAACCACACAGATTATAGGCTTAACATTTGCAAATCATGAGCTTCGGCCTGAGAAATCACCCAAACATAAGGTTATCTCTTACAGGCACATACTGGGTGACCTTTCTGTATTAGCTGCTAATTACATTTCTCATTTTGATTGTAGTGAAATGCTCTGCATTAAAAGGTTGCCAAGATGTGACATGTCAAGGTCTTTGAACGGAAAGCTGCACACCTTCAAAACCGCTACAGAGGAATCCCTGAATTCAATTCATTACTGAATGGATTTCAGTGCATGTTTAGGATAAACGTGCATTTGATCTTCATGAATTCTAATTGAATATCGATATTTCTAAGTAAATGTAGTCAATTATTTTTACACCAGGCACACGCATAAAAAGGAAACACCCAACACATTAAAACAATGATTCGGTGGCTACATACATAGGTCATAAGAGAGAAATGATTGAGCAGGGGAGATTTAAATGAAGATAGATTATCTAAAACAAAGACTAAAATGTGTCTTAAGAAGCCTACCTTAACAGTGCATGGAATCTTGATAACACTGTGTGCATTGGTAAAACATAATATTTATTAACTCACGGTCTATGTCTCCTGCTCAACAGTTGTTACCATTGATTTAAAAAAAAAAAAGACAGAAAAGAAAATAAACTACAAAGAAAAAAAGAACTTAAATGTCCTGTGTGATGTATGATGAACAATGGATGTGGTGAAGCTGTCGTACAGGTACAGCATGAAGCTGTTCACACTCTTCATTGCAAATGTGTGGCCAGTAAACCCTCGTTTTCCACCAGGTGGTCATCTGATGGTACACTGGTCACCACCAGAATGTATGACAGTACAAAAGGCTTGTGCTGCGTGTGCTGTGTGCGTGTGCGTGTGCTGTGTGCGTGTGCGCGTGTGGCTAACGGTGACCTACATCCTCAGCAAGCGTCACAAGGGTGCAAGTGGAGGACATGCTGGCCGAGCGCTCGTAAACAATGTTGTTGTTATCCCACATTCCCAACACGAACAGCGCCTGGGGGTCGGCCGGCCCCCCCCAGGCCTGGGCCAGCCTCGGGCACAGGGCCAGCGCCAGCCGCCGGACCACCAGGTGGAATTTCCTACGGAAGCTGCGATTTATCCAAAAGTAGAAGATGCAGTTGAGAAACCCGTTGGAGGTGGGCAGCCACACCACAACAAACTCTATCCACTCTGGCACACTGCTACCGGAGATGGCTGTGGACGGAAGGACACAGCAAACTCATAACATGGCCTTCCCAAAGACTACTGGTTGGTACGGGTTTAGAGCTGGCCACTGATGTCGGACTATCAACCCATTACACCAGTGCAATATTTTTTAAATATAACTCCTTGTTTTTCTTTTTTCTTTTTTCTCTTTAAACAGCTGTAACCAAGTTTCCCTGTTTGTGGGACAAATAAAGGGTTTTCTTATCTTATCTTATCCCAACAACAAACTGTCAACATGACACGATAAATGACAAATCAATGCATTCATAAAAACTTACAGAATAATCAAAGTAGAAAAAGTAGAAGTATCAAATTGTCCATATAATTGAAATGCTAAATTTAAAACAATTTGGATTAATTGATTAATTGAAAACCATCAAAAGTATTGGGGAAATTATGCAGGAAATATGAATTTGATTTTGGAAAGGAAATATA
>JAOPJK010000033.1:8367839-8378013 GCA_027123565.1 Phycis chesteri
TGTGTGTGTGTGTGTGTGTGTGTGTGTGTGTGTGTGTGTGTGTGTGTGTGTGTGTGTGTGTGTGTGTGTGTAGCCAGGTGTTTTGATAGATAGCCTGAAGAACGCTGTCATTTGTCTTCATAGATTGGTCTACATGTCCTGGCAGGACCCAAGATACCTGTGCTCATATCTGTACAAACATTTAGTTGGAGATGCTATTTAGCAGGCCAAGAGATTTTTCCCAAGGCAATGTTTAAATGCTTTACACTATACGCATATCATATGAATATTGTAAAATGTAGAATGTGTAGTTTGCTATCTCAAGTTCAACCAGTCTATATATTATGCAGTGAACTGTGAGCATGGTTGTTCTATTTAGATGCCAGTCACTGCAACTATCAACTCATGTTAAATAGTGTGTCTCTGTGTTAACATAACCCCAGTGCATTACACTTGGTTTGTGTATATTCTGGTTCATGGGGCCAGACTCCTACCCCACACAACCCCAATCATCCGCCACGGCACCGGTGGATCACCGTGATTTTTGTTTTTTTGTGTGCTTATTTTCCTTTCATGTCCCAATTTATTTCCCCTAACTTGAAATGTCTTAAATCTTAAAACAAAAGACTGGTTTATTTCCCCATCTCCGACCTGTGAGGTCACAGCCCCGTGTCCGTGTTATCGGCGCTGCTGGGCTGGGGATGACGACACCTTTGCTCCGCCCCAATGCAAACTCGCTGTTTGCGTTCATTTCATTCTTGTTCTCATTCCGAGCATTCTTCGCATCTCTGTCAGTCCGACTGCGTTTTACGTACACCTTCCTGGCTGGCCCAGAAACAATACAATAACTTTACACAGTTTTCCAATATCAATAATATCACATCTAAAAAAAAATCAAAAGAGGTGATTTATATGAATGTCAATAACGGATGTGTTTGAGGTAAGTTTCAACGTAGTTAATGATATGCAAACAGATCGCAGACTTCATGCTCTTGAAATATTGATTCATTTTGTCTTATTAAAATAGCAATGTAGCGATTCTAATCAGTTCGTCCCATATTGTTTAAGAATGTCCATCGATGAGATGGCCGATGTTCCTGGTGTTGCAACAGGGTGCTCACTTGGTCCTCTGTTGTGGCAGACTGCTCTCACACGGCACCAAATCTTTGACATTTTTCACATTTTTGGAAGAAGCAGACCACACGCCCTATACCTCCGAGTGTAACGCTTAAGGTTGCGCGACAGAACATCGGAGAGTCTCCAAACAAAAAGATTGTAATCGAGCGATAAGTAGTGCCTGCATGAGTTTTGGACAAGATGACGGATAAAAACGGAGGTGTTTTCCTCTCCATAGTTGGATCCGCCGCCGGGAGTTGGAGATTTCACCGGAGCGTTTTCGGAAAGCTACAAGCCCTTACGAGACTTGTTGCTGCAACACATCTGGCTGTGCGTTGTTCTGATCGTCGTCCAAGTTTGCGTGAGTATATTCCGTGTATTCCCGGGATGCCGGAATGCCTCCGACTCCATGTTCCACCACGGATCGGTTCAGACGGAGACAGACACGTATCGCTTGCTTTGCACAAAACACGCAGTTGCATATCCCAAACAACAATATGTACACATTCACAATATTTTTTTTTAATTTACGTCTGGTTATTTAGGCCTACTCTTGTTTCAAGTTGGCATGGATTCCGACAAATGTTTCGGAATAAAAGTGCCATGTAATTGATTTCTTTTAAGCAACTCCTATTTATTCGAAATGGAAACGGGTGTGTAATGGGAACCCTTAACGCTGAAATCGACAGGTTATTCAGACGGATAGCCTGTGCTTCCACACGTTTTCGGGCAGCCTTTATTCGGGCTTCCTTTTCCCATATCCGCCTTTCTTCGGGATGAGCCTGCTCAGCTGGGACTGAAGCAGGCTCACAGCAGGGAAGGACGGGCTGCTCCCCACCGCGGCCGAGCAGGCTGGTGCTAAGTTTACCCTCACTTTACCATTATTTCGCTGTCCGTTTTATAAGAGTCGTAGTAATGTGCAGTAGTGAACGCGTCACAACTCGATAACAACACGCGGTGTTTCTGTCAGCGGTATATGGATGTCATGTTTCCAGCCCCACGGTGCAGTTGTTCTACTTTGCTGTAGGAGACACCTTTAGACTTTCTCCTCTGATCGAATCCATAAAGTCAGCTCGGTTTTGTGGATATTCTTTACGATCGATTTCAAAGTATTTTATTCAAGGGCATAGCCATATGTGGGATATTTTGGTACGTTATTTAGCTTTCCACCGACAAAAACAATGTTAATTATTTAACTTGTAGTGACAGGACCAGTAATCAGAGAACAACAGATGGATTGGTAACAGACGTATTTGATTTTAGTGACTGTTAGGATATTCTTTTGGCGTTCTTTTATATGTTGAAATGGTAACCGATATGTGTATCCAAAACTGAGTTGCTTAGATTTGTACTACATTGTATTGTCTCTTAAATATATATAAAGGGATTTTGATAAGGCAGTTCAAAAACCTGTTACTTGTTGCTTCTCATACGTAATAGGTTGTATTGGTCTATTTGTATGATGGCTGATATTTAAAACATTCAGGGAGTATTCTTTCAGGCTTAATCCAAACATCTTACAATTGTAAGAAATAAATCTGCCTGCAAGGAAAAGAATAGAGTGAGCCAAAGATACTTTGTTTTCAGCTTATGCAACCATTGGACCTGTTGGACGATAGCCTGAATGGCCTTTTCAAAAGAATAGGATATTGTCTTTGCTGAAGCACGAGTCTCTGCTTTGAAAAGTCGGATTTGAGCCCATATTCTGTATTAGTCACATTTAAATATTGTTCAGTTGTTTACGATGTAATGCCCCATTGGTTGATTTACATATTACGTATTACATACATATTATCTGACCACAGTTGCATGGTTGTTACTCTCTTTGTTTGTCTGTCCGTCATTGGAATAGTTTGAAGCAAAAATGCTGTATTAATGTTTACAGGTTTTAGAACCTGTGGGGCACAGCATTGTAATACTGTAACTGAATAACTGCAAGTTATGGAAACATTTCATACTAAAAGCAAACAATAGTATTATGTAGACCTAATGTCATTAACTATAACCTTACTTTTCTATTAAAATGATTTTACATCATTTTGTATAACTTAACCTGCCTAACATCAAAGCTATGCAAATTGTATGCAAGAGGAAAAAAAATCTCTTTCAACCATTGCACTAAATCAGATTTAAAATGGCGTTCAAATTTGAACTGCTGACGTATTTATAACTGTGTACTCTGTAGACCACCACTGTGGTCACAGACACGCAGATATTTAAGAACCATCCAAAAAACACTATCTAGCCTGACAGCTAGATATTCAATTTATTCACTTATAATTATATATGTGTATCATTCAATGATACAAGTGACCAGTAAGTGTGATTTTGGACTAAGCCGTTCAGAGGAGATGCTATGAAAATGTCAATGTTGGTTGAGAAATCAATAGATATGCCTGTTCAAATGATAATCATGTGAATGTTGGCTGTGGAGATAGTTTTAATTTATTAATAGTCCCAGCAAAAAACAAGGACATTTAACCGTTTTTCTTTTTTTGCTGGGGAAAAAAAGACGTTAAATACCAATTTTATTTTCCATAATTGAATCTCAAACTTATTTTTTTGTCATTTGACTAACATTGCAGTAAAACATATTTCATCCCCATAGGATCTGTAATCTCCTCATATCTAAATGAAGGATATTCATCGTTATGCAGATGATAAGTAAAAAAGGTCAAAGCAAGGCCGAATGCCTGCCATGCGGAGCAGTGGAGGCTGGCTGGACAGAGAGGAACACTCCGGTGGGACTCAGAGTGTGTGCCCAGAGGTAAACCCAGGGCGAGGAAGGGGGATTGCAGAGTACAGGCAGCTGTGGAGCGCTGAGAGCAGGCCCCCAGTGAGGCCAGCGTAGAACGCCACCAAAAAGGAAAAGTGGGCTCAAAGCCGCTGACGTCATCTAAGTAAATCTGCTTCAGCACCGCAGTTGTAAAATGACCGCCGGCTCCCGAGTGCACTTTGGCCTTGTCAACAACCTCAGCCCCGGCTGACGAGGCCGGCGGGATATTACTTTTTTCCACGATACGCGTTGTTCTGGTAAATATGATATGGCGATGCGTGTCCGTGGTTGGACTGGAGCGTAAAGCGGGAGGTGCCTTGGGTCACCCCCAGTACTGCCGCTCTGGCCCGCAGGTCCGAAGGGATCTCCTTAAGATAACGATGAGAGTAGTACGTGAGGTGTTAGCATGTTGTTTAAATAAATGGAACACCTTGAAATACATATGAGAATGTAGTTACAAAAGCAAAAACTAAAGCGATCATCATATTCAGACTTTTTGTCAGAGAGCAGTCATTTAGTTATGATTTGTACCATTTGTTGCTGAAATCTCACCCTTATTTGGAGAACGACATACAATGTGAAGCCCTTGATTAGACACAGATGAAAAGCAATATATAATCCATGAATCACTGAATGAGTGAGTTTCTGAAAGCACCAGAAACACTTGAGTTCTCGGGCAACAGTCGAAGCAGGAGTTATAAGCCTCGCCAACGTCCTTTAGTCCTGAGCAGTAGGGGCTTAGATTCTAGCCTCCTGCTGACGAAAGGAAAACATGCAGCCCTGACACAAATGGACCAGGTCACATTCATTGCAGCTGTTTTTATACGTGGCTTCTATTTAGATATGACCTATCCGGCCCCTTGGAAACCACACTCATCCTAAACAATATATTTCATAGAAATGCTGTATGGTCAAAGCAGACACAAATCAATGCGTCTTCTCTGAAGTTTTAGTCATATTGCCATGAGTCTAAAACCACCCACAAGCAACACATGGATTTCAAAGAATTCAACTGTCTAGCGAATGAAGAATGGAGAGTTCAGCTACCCGTGGCTTTCATTGTTGTTGTCTTCTTGTTTTGGTCTGTCACCAAACACCATGGATTGCAGCGCCTCTTGTATCATCTCTCTCTCAACATTTTTGTTGGCTAACTAACCAGAATTGCCTCTCAGGAAGGCATGGCTGCATGTGCAGAGGTAGACCTCCTCCGTCTAGGGGGAGAAGGTGAAGAATAGGTGAACAACACATATTGAAGTTAAGATCCGGTGATGAAATTGGTCTATTGCACTAATTATGCCTCTATTGGTTTGGTATAATTATATGGATTGGGGGAAAAAAGTGTAGCTTGTGGAAGAAAAAAACCTAAAAACAATTGCAACTTTCAAAAGATTGACTTCATTCTGAATCCAAAACGACTATGAAACACTGACTGGCAGGTCTTGGTACAACATGCCACTGCCCCCCATGTACAACATGAGGGGGGGGAGGAGGAGGCATGACTGAACGATCCCTGTTGCTCTTTTACATCTGTGATGCAGGACAACAACAACCCAAAGTGTAGTAAAAGGTTGGCGACGAAATAAAGTCATTTAAAAGGAGGAGGAGGTGGAGGTGATGAGAACCCAAAGAAGGAGCCATTTGTAGAGTCCAAAGCTAATGGTGGCCGTCGTTGTCATTTCTGTGATTTGTTTTGTCATACCCGTGCGCACGTGTCCTGAATGAGCCAGCGGGCCGTGCCTCATTCTGCTCTGCTCTCATAACTGTCAGGAGAGCCTTTATCTGATGGACCTTTATTTACAGCTTCAATTTCCTGAGCTTCTCGTGGTCCGCCTTTCTCCACACCAGTGTGACATTGGGGCGTTCGCGGCCTGGAATGCATCGCATATTTTTTTGAAAGGAAAATATTTTCCAAGCTTTCATTACATCTTCTGTTCAGATAAGAAATTATTATTTTTTGTATTATCAGAATTTGTGGGGTGTTAGACACCCAAGGACAGGGATGCATTTGTAGAACACTCTGGAGAGATACGTTCTCCGGTACCAGACATATGGGCGCCCAAAAACCTTAAAGCAGCGCTTCTTTGTCGGACTGGACACCTCATGTGTTGATCACGTCAGGACAGTTGTATCTGTTTTTGGGTAGCACGCAGGTAGACAGGCCTGTGCTGACAGCACCTGTAAATCAATGTGCCTCGCTGACAAAGATTGATCCCAGTGTCCAGACTGCTGCTGGCTGGAAGGATCCCGGTCTGGTGTTTGAGTGGGATGATGTTGGACAGATTCCTTGCACCTAAGCGTGCTAGTTTAAAGAGGCATGAAATAAACACATGGTCTTTGCCAATAACTGGAGGAGCATTGGCAAGCTTGCCAGCGACTCCAATGGACCTTTGGAAATTGGTATTGAAAAGCTTGCTCATTCATTCATCAGGACTCTATAGCCTGTAGATTTTTTTTCATTAAAACTTGATATAGTCCTTTGTATGGTACAAAATTCTCATTTGATTTCATATAACAGTCTTTAGAAATATTTCCATTATTACTTTGGTGATTTGCGTTTTTCTTTTTCCGCATTCAATTTCTTTTTGTCTTAGTATACATTTGCAGTCTGGTTAGTTTTTCTGTCAAATGCTTAGTTGAGAGGCTTGTTTTTAATGCTGGCTTAATCTAGACATTGGGTTCAGGCACAACTATTTTCTCGATGTTTATACCAGATAAAGGAATAAAATAGCATATTCCCAGAGATGTTACATGCACATATTTCTGAAGATTCCTTTCTTTAACACCGATGGATGTTATTCCAGAGTTAATTAACCTGCTTTAATGACATCATGAAATTGTAAATGGAATTCCATCTATGCATGTCATTGTGCATGTGCATGATGGGGGGGCATATACTACAAACACTAAATTGAATAGTTTTGACAGCCGCAGTAATTAAGAAGGCCAGGATATGTCTTTACAACATGCAGAATCTTGTAATCACCTGGTGATTATAGTTTTCAACATTGTGGACTTAACTGCTGTGAGCCATTATGGGATACACGAAAGTCATTCACTGAGTCATTATTGCACCCTCTAAGATAACGGGCACAAAAGAACAAAATTACATTTGAGACCTCTCATCTGTTATTTCATTACCTTGCTGTGCCTGATGGGTAAAATGGGTTTCTCTTAATTTAAGAAGCTGGATTCCAGGTAGGCGAGTGGTTTATGTAATCTGGCGATAAGTGTCATCTCTCTTAATGCCATGTCACCGCTACCCCACTCCCCTACCACCCCCAGTCACGTGTTGCATTGTCACCCCTTCCCCCATCACACAAATAGGTCTATTTCCATGGTTCCCACCTTGTAAAGACAAGAGTATGCAATTATCCATTGGCCTCATGTGTTTCTACAGATGACATTCATACCTTCCTCCGGTTGTCATAATTAGGCCTGGGATTCTGGAGCACTTAGAGACCACATCAATAGGCAACTCCGCCAGGTTATTCACACGTCTCCCATCTCCAAAGTAGCCGTAGGACACAAAAGAAACAATGCACAGCTAGCTAGTTATCCGTAGCGACGTACCGAGGCATGGCCGGGGGAACAACATGTTATCACCGCCGATGTTACTTTGTCACATGTATGATGCGTTACTAAGGATTCTCACATTCCTCATATGGGGGTTTTTAACATTTAAAAGATAACCCTTTTAAGGGGATGAAGGGAGGCATTCGCATGCTGTCATCCACGCGCCCGTGGATGGACAGACCGCCGTAAACACCTTCCTGTCTTTGTAGTTCTTTGCGTTTTCTATCCGATCGCACATTAAAGTGGTGATTAAACCACGGTGCATCGTGGGATGTTGAGTCTTGAGAAATCACAGAAACTCAAGCGGGAGGCAGAGTGCCAGAGTTCTGTGGCTAGCCGTGATGGGGTGATAATTATTCCCTCTACTTAATGGTCTGTTGTTGGAGAATTAATGATCTATGATCACATAGGTCACAGTAGCATGGCAACACCAACCAGAACTGATCCTGTATCAGGACTGGCTCCGAGGTGGGGTATGGGAGACATGCGTATCCCTGAAATGTCAATCACATGTTAGCTTTTGTCCCACCTGAGGAAAGTCATTGTGTGGAACGATTGTTGTATGTACCGCTGGAAGTTGGATTTAAAAAGATTTTGATGCAAAGACTTTGCACATGCAGACATTTTGCCTCTCCGGTTCTTGCTGAAGATACTGCCATCGTTTGTCACCGACAGACATCATAACACCGTACACAACATTGTGTGTTAGCATGCAGCTCTGTTGTAAGTAAGGAGTGCCAGGCGCAGTGGACAGACCCACTCAGCAGCTCTGTAGAATATGCGAGACAAGCCGATGGCCGCGGCATTTGATTGAAGCTAGAGATACTATCATCACGGTGATGGTCTGACGCAAGGAATCCATAATATAATTCACAGATAATATGAACTCTTTTTATACACTATGTTCAGTTCACAAACAAATAGACAAAGACAAGCAAACAGAACAGGATCGTACAGAGAGTACGACGGTGAAGTAATGTCATCTATTATTACAAGTATCCTTTTGAAAATAGAAATTAGTGTCTGTTGCACGTGCTAATGTTCTGTAAGTTCACGTTCACATGTTCTGTGAGACACGTTATCTTGTCATCGTTTCATTATTCTGTGCCTGTTGAGTGCTCTGGACAATAACAATGCCCCGGCTCACACACACTCTTACGTTTCACACACGCACAGACACACACACACACGCACACAGACACACACACACACACGCACACGCACGTGCACACAAACTCCAGAAGCAATATGTTGTATGCTGAGTGACGGCTAGGCACACACTACAGAGTTTATACATCACATGTCTATCACAAGGAAATCACCACCTTTTCATCAAGGGAAATTGACATTTGGTTGAAAGCAACCACGGCATGTTTCTTTATTTTATAACATATTCTTTGTAATTTCCTGCTGGGAATGTGTTTGCTTGCTAAAATGCAACATTTCTCCTCAGATAATGTATCGTATCAAATGGCATCCTCACTTTTCAATCACCTTTATTTAAGCAAACTGCCCTGGCCAGGCGTAGTAGCCTATATCGAAGTGATACTAAAGTCATACATAAAATAAAGTGTGTTAGAGGCCAGAACATGTCTTAATAACGTGACGACACGCGGCTGTATAATGATAATGATATAATGATGTTAGACTAGTATGTTAAGGCTTGCATACATTCCCTTTACAATGTTGGCCAATGAGTCATCGCTGAGAGCCACACCAGGCCGTCATCCATGTTCTCTTTTAATAACGTCTTTATGAACATTGCATTATAGATACCGTTCACGCTGAAAGGCTCGGCCAAAGCAGCCTGTATTCTGCGATGTTGTCAATATGAATGAGATTAAGGCTTTAGTGAGTGGACAACACTCTCCCTCTCCCTCAAATCCTTTCTCCCATCACACGGACAACAGCGGATTCATGGAGACTCGAGTCCACGTCAGTCAAACAAAATGACTGACGTCGCATTTCTTAAAAGCGCCAGCAATGCCTCACAGATGAATGCCACACAGATGACTATGAGATGTCGCGACACGATAGTTATGTGTGTGTGTGTGTGTGTGTGGGGTGTATAAGTTTTGTGTCAGGGCAAAGGCTAGAGTTGCTGGTTCAATAATTCATTGCCTAGCATCCCAGTAGCAGTATTCATTTCCCCGTGTGAAGTGCGTGGACACCACCTGTGGCGGTGAGAATGGCGAAACGGGCCCGCGTGAAATCAATACAGCAGCCGCTGGACGTGCGGCACGGGATGAATCCGGATGCACGCTAAACGGCGGAGTTTATAGCACTGCAGGAGGAAGACGGCCCTGCCAACGATGAGGGTGAAGAGTACCTCCGTCGCAGGGCAGGGCCGTGTATCTCGCGGTGGCTGACGCACCTTTTTTCTTTTTTTTTTTGCGAGTCCCCGACATGTTTTTGTCATTCAGATGTAATCTAATCTAACGGCAGTCGTCGTCGTTTATTGCATCATGGCCCGGGACCAGGTTTTTAACGCTCATTACTGTTGAGTAACACCGCTCGCTGGGTTAGCGGGGAGTGCTGCGAACAAACAGAGCGCCCGGGCTTCTTCGCGCTGCGGACGGGAATGTTTTTCCCCCTCCCTCATCAGTTTGGGAGCTCGTTCTGCAGCGTCAGCGGGAAAGAACACAAAAACGGAATTCAGTAAAAATCCCTCCTCCCTCTGCTGGGAGCTTTTTTTGTATGCGGGGGGGGGGGGGGGGGGGGGGGGGGGGG
>JAOPJK010000033.1:8592061-8603977 GCA_027123565.1 Phycis chesteri
TGTGTGTGTGTGTGTGTGTGTGTGTGTGTGTGTGTGTGTGTGTGTGTGTGTGTGTGTGTGTGTGTGTGTGAGACTAATAATACCCTATAATCACTTAATTCAGACCAGGTGCAGTTTGTCTTGCAGTGCACTGCAGACGAAAGAGGGAGCCAAGAAGCAAAGAAGTTTTCTTTTGAATGCAAAATGTTTATTGTATGAAAAAGGGTTTTTTTTACACAAATAAAATAGACCGTAATTACAAATATATTATATAACATTTTTTTATACAAATATCATCTTACCACAGTTTGCAAAATAATAGTGAAAATGGCAATAGATAGATAGAATGCCCTTATATATTTATTCCTGTATAAAAAATAGTTCAATCTGTATAAGTATCATAATGTAGCCTCTATGCAATATTTAAATAATGAAATTCAACATTTTGTAACATATATACATACACTTGTAAAAAACAGACAAATATAGATTGCACATGTGTTTATACAAACAAATATAATTTTCAAGTATATTTCAATCCATTATGGACTGGCACATTTCTCACAGAATCTAAGGCATTTTTCCCTTATACAATACAGTGTCCAAAAATATGATTAAGATCAAAAGCTTAATAGCTCTAAAACATAACTATCTCCCTGTTGAGCATTTGTGATTAGCATCTCTCTTCCTGATGATTTTTTTTTTCTGTCTTTAGGTCCATTTGGAGAAAAAAAAAGTGCAGACAAGTATTGAGAGTTGGTTGGAATGTGGTAGCATAATCCTTAGAGGATAGATTCTCAAAGTCCTGACTCTGAGGAAGTGGTGTGTATCAACGTCCCTGCATGGTACGTGAGAAAGAGAGAGAGGGGTCCTCTCCTCCCAGCCCATGATGTGTCCACTCTACAAGGTCTGAGCTCCGGGTTCCTCCCCCTGCCGGGCAGGGAGGCCGAGGGCAGCAGCAGCGTCTGGCCTTGGTGCTCCGTGCCATCCAGTGTCTGAAGGCCAGCTGCAGAGGTCTGCTCCATCCGCATGCTCATCTCCATCTCCCAGCAGCCTCCCCGGCCCCCAGAGACACGCAGCAGGAGTGGCCCATTGGTTGGCGCTAACTCGGCCCTTTGCGCCTTGGAACAAATACAAAAACGAAAGCAAAACAGCCTGTGCTGTAGAAGGCTTGGCTTTAAGTCTCAGACGTTTGGAGAATGTTGGAGCAAACAGCAGAGAGGAGGTCTCGCTGTCCTTGGCTGCCTGCCCTTTTTTAGCTTCTATCTCCGCTGGCTTGCAATCACTTGCTCATGTCCGGGTGAGGAACAGGAGAGCCTCCAGCTTGTGAACGTGTGACACAGTGTTCCTCCACACGGGCCTCAGCCGGCCCTGCTCCATCCCCAGGGTGAGCCCACGCTCCGGCAGCGAGCGGCGTCTCCGGCCGTATCCCTGGGGGCTGATCTTGTCGATGGGGGCGCTTCTGATCTTAAACTTGTCGTTGAACTGGTGGAGGCGGTGGGCCAGGTCGTGCACGGCGCACGTGCCCAGGGAGCAGCCGGGCCGTCTGGACTGGGTGACCGAGTTCTTGGAACGCCTGGCTCTGATGCTGATGCCATTGCTGGAGGAGGAGGGGTCGAGATGGAGAGAGAGAGAGAGAGAGAGAGAGAGATTAAACATTGCACTACATTCTTGACAGACTTGCCCTCAGTGTGCCATATTTAAAATCAAACTGGAAATGCATTGTGTGTGGGGTGTCTTTTTTACCTGGAATGTGGAATCAGAGTGTCCCCGATCTCTTCTGGAGTGACAAACTGCTCAGAGTCTGCCACCCTCTCTGCAGACATGCTGCCGAGATGCCTCTTCAGTCGGCTCTCCATCCACACGCTTAACCTATAGGGGGCAGACAGGAGAGACCAGATGAATACGGGGCAGATCATCAGGAAGACAGGTGGTGACATCTGCCCTCACCGTGGACATACATGGCAAGATGGGAGCGATCGCTCGCACAGGTTGAAGATTAAAGGGCAAAGGAAGAAAGTAATTCAGCTCACCGTTTTTTCAACTCTGGGTTGACTTCAAGTTCCACACAGTGAGCCACCGTGGACAGCAGGCAGAACCAGAGGACGGACTGGAGGAGCAGCTTCATGCTGACTGTGACCTGTGAGGGGAAACAAACGCTGTCAGTTATTTACTTGTAATAATATCAAATTACTATATAACTTTATATGCTACCTTGTCTTGTTATGCATCACTGAAAGCATTGCATTGCAATGATAACAACCACACTAGCCAGGGTTTACACAAGAGTCCAAAAGCCAAGTTATTTTTACTTATCATTCATTTATTTATAAAGTTAAGCTAAGGTCAGATTTTGCGTGCCTAAGTAAACGTACAACCACACTGTAGGCCCCTTGCCAGCCCAGGACTGTTGAGTGCTGGTCTTTCTGACTGGTCTGGGCTAGACTTTTCTGGGGCAAAGTCACTGCCAACTTAACTAAATTGAAACCATCCAATTGATTTAAGGATTTCAACAAAAAATGGTAGGAGGTGTATATTGAAAACAATTTAAAAAAAAGCAACACAGTAGACTCAGATGTCTTAAACATCTCGAGGGCAGCCTCCTGCACACACTACCTAGGACCACCTAAACACCTTATATAACTAGACAGATAACACGTACATGCTCATACACTCTGACCTCAAAAGCACAAGGATAAAGCCATCAGCTATGAATAGGCAACCTAAAGAGACAAAAGGATGTTTAAGAAGCACACATACCTTAAATCCTTCTATAATTCACGTGGATCCAAAAGCGCTCTGGCTGTAGACTTATTAAAGAAAAGTACTCCACAGGTTCCTTGGGATTGCTGTAGGTGCTGTAGGGCAGCTGTTCCACTCTGCTAATAGCTCTCACACAGCAGACCAGCAGCTTTATAGTTGTGGTGGGAGGGGCCGTGTCTGACACTCAGTCCTTCATCCTTTCCCCTCCCATAACATTACAATACTGTTTCACTGTGGCTGAGAGGATCAGGACTTCAATGTACTCAATATCGAAGGACCGAAATTATACATACTTGAAAATATATGTTTTGTTATATTGAAATGGTATTATACGACATATTCAGTGAATTATATGAGATCAATGGGTTTTTTTTTATAATATGAGTTTTTACAGCAACTTATATAAGTGAGTTGATCTGAATGTTGAAATGTTGATTTTTTTTAATTTAATTTTCAAGTAAGCCTATGTGTACTTCATTGGACAATACGATTCTCATAAGCAGTAAGTAATTTAGTTAATAACAAACGCATGTAAATAAGTGGGAAACATTTTAGAGGTAATTAAAATCATGATACAAATTGTTTTGGCAAATACATGTTGTTGTCTGTTTTCTTTGTCCTTTCTGCTTTAGAAGAACTGAACTGAACTGTGTCCAATAACTACCATTGCTTGGGGGATTTTAAGATGTACAAATACTGAGTAAATCATATTATATAGTAAGTGTAGCTGGTTGTTAACATTTAATGATTGTATTTCTTTAAGCATAATATGCAGCTCACTTAAAAATAGCTATTGGATTTATTTGGTATATTTTGACAATAACCACAATTATAATTACTACACTAAGAAGGAATTGAAAAAAAAATGTATAAAAAAATATTAAAACGTAGGCCTGTATATAAATCAAATAACCCAGGAATGTGGCAATTTAGAGCCATGAAGTCTGTTACCCTTGCTGAGTTCCCCTTGAAAAATGGCTTGAGTCATAATGAACAATGACTCATTTTGAAGCTATCCACAATTGTTACAAAGCAACCCCGCTGCATTTTGTATATTGTGATTTTTGTGATTGCACAAACTTTTTTGGGGGGGGAAATCTGAAATCAAAGTATTCACACCTTGATAGCAACATAAAAAAACACGCACACTCACAGACAGTGGAGAGTAAGATGGAATGAGGACGTTTGTGCGTGTGTGTGCGTGAGTGAGATGAGAGAGAGAGAGAGAGAGAGAGAGAGAGAGAGAGAGAGAGAGAGAGAGGGAGAGAGAGAGAGAGAGAAAGAAAGAAAGAAAGAGAAAGAGAAAGAATAATGGTTCCTGTAATTCTCATTTGGAATTAAATACAACATGCATATTGCTCTTCATAATAAACTGTAATGCAAATACTCTAATGTCAATATTTCATTAATTAAAAAGAAGTGTGCATCTATGATCTGCCCAGAATCGAACAACGTTGAATGGTCGGAGAATGGAGCAGAGAATTACATGGAGCAGAGTTTGAAAATCAGACTGAAGAAACGGGCAGCCACGCCCAGGGACGTCGTTTGGCTTTGCGCGCAGGCGCAATCCACTCCTGTCAAACATGGCTGTGCTTTTGAAGAAAGAAAAATGCTGAATTGTATTGGTATATTTCGGGAAAAACAGCAAACATGGCTAGATTCGCTGATTATTTTATTGTCGTGGGATATGATCAGGATAAATCTGGTAAGTGACACGTCTGACCGCACGACCACGGGCAGCAGATTGTGGCTGAGTGCTGTGGTTTATCCAGGCCGTCAGGGTTCGTGTTGATGCCAGATAGCTCGGGATAGCCTAGCCATACCGCTAAGATTTGAGAAATTAAACCCCTTAATAGGGAAATATCATAGCGCTTCTGTGTATAGACAAGCACACTGTAACTAAAGCAACAACAGACCTTTCAGAAAGCAGGCGTTGGTATTCCGCACTCTGGGTTTCAAATGGTCTCTTGAAACTTTTACGGATGAAGTGGAAAAGCTCTCACATCCTGTCCCTGTTGATGTGTGTCCCTGTCTGGCACTCCTGGCCGTGAGCTCAGGGAGGGCTGCACCACGACATCTCTGTGTTTCCTAGTGGCTTATTCTATTGCTATATTTTATGTTAAGAAGACCACCGTCGTATTGTACCCAAACATTGCCTGCTGTTGAAGACACATCGATCGGGGTACTCCCAGGCATTGGAGGACGCCTGTTTCCCTCCCATCCTGCTGTGTGGTGTTTGCCCGCTGCCCCTGTGTTTGCTGCGTTTCCCTGCTGCTATGCTCGGTTTTGATTGCACATTTAACCCGCACGCCATCTACGGGACTTGACTGCAACATTTGTTTTTTGTTGGTCTATTTTTACTCATTGTTGACATCTGTATTTGTACCCGTTTTCTAATCCTTTCCTTGGAAGGAGCTGAACTTTTAGGGGATGGGCGGATACAGCTGCAGAAAGGCAGGCCCCGTAGTAGAAACCTCCACCCCCCGCCTGCATTTCTGTTTCTGGAATGTGAAAACCCTCCAGCAAACTCAAATACCGTGCTTCATAGCAGACTTACCGTTTTTTTGTATTGTGTATTTTCGAAGAACGTGAACTCAATGAAAGAGTTCACATATGCATTTATCATTCCACTGTGAGGTAGTCTACGTCTTCCAAATCAAGTCGAATCAAAGCAGATGGCAGTAACTACCATGGACCCGAGTCCAGTGCAGAGTCGCCCTACTTGTATTTAAACAAGTCTAAAGAAGTTTGAAAAGTCTCAAAATCTTGAGGTTTGTGTCTGAGAGAAGACAGAGGCTGACTTCTCTTGGCCATGACAAGCAGCATGTTATTTTTAATGGGATGCATGTTTCCATCAGTTCTTAGCATCATCACCCGAAACCAACAGGAACACGATGTCCTGTCATCAGCATTATAGACTCGAGATAGATATATCTTCAGCTGCGTTTTTACTGAGTTGACAGACTTTCCATAATTAGATTTGATAAGTAGAATGATACCGTTGGTTTGGTTTCTTATTTTTACATAGCTGAACAATTTTATAACAAGAGCTCTAAAACATTAAAGAGTGTGTCAATAGTTATTATGTTACACATGTCAGTTGTTTAGTCAGTTCTTTAAATAGACTAAAATAGACTTAAAATAGACTTTTCTTATTCCTGGATGCCAGTAGTCTGTCTAGACAACATGTGTTGTCGACTCTACCTTGATCAGTCAAAGAAGGACCCTCGCAGAGGTCTTCAGGCCACTTCCTGCAGAGTTAAGATTTAAATGTCCACTACCTTCACCCACAACCCACTGCTCACTACAGCTGGATAATTTGTCAAGGAAACCATTGTAAGACCCTTGCCTAATACTGCCATGCATTTCAGAGGACTGACTCATACATGTTTCTGTAAAGAACCAGGACATTTATGTGGTTAGCTTTTTTAATGTTGCTTGCCATTTCCACGATAAAAGTAAAATGTCCAAAAAATGCATGCACAGATCATATTTCACCTTTTTTTTAAGGTTAAGTGATGATGCATTTCCATGTGAATATTTAGACTTAATGTATCAGTGACACGTTGGGGTTTTCTTTAGATAGAGATAAAGTTGGCAAAGGAGTCCTGATGAGCTAGTTGTGTTGTTGTGGTGACACTGCATCTGTTGTGTTGTTGTGGTGACACTGCCTCTGTCGGAGTCACGTCTGGATCTCCGTGGCTTGTACATTTGGCTTTATGGGGAAGGAGGCATGTACTGAAGAAAAAATTGGAAATTGATCAATATCATGCAAAATATGTTGATTATTGTAGAAATCCAGTCCTATGGGTGCAGTCCATTGAGGAAAATTGAACATAGACTACCTATAGGAAAGCTTTAAATTGCAGCTTGTATTGTATTTCAAGGCATGGGTTTCAATTGCAAGGGTTCTGCATGGAAAAACACTGGACTTATGACATGCATAAACCATGACATTATATCTGTTTGGATTGTGGTGATTCAATGCAGTGTTTTGGACTAGCTGTTTATAGTGCAGTGTGATTTTGTTTTGGCTCATTTGTGAGGAGCCATACAGCCCCTGAGTGCACCAAGCAGCATGTGTGTGACGATACGAGGCGATGAGAACAGAGGGATCGGTCCCACTGCCTCGCTCAAACTATTTATTGGATGGATCTCAACGCCCTGTTGAATCGCTCTTTTGAAACGCAGTTCAAGGAGCTGCTGCCCAACGTTAACTTTCTGTGACTTTATGGTCGGGACTTTCTGGTCGGGACCAAAAGAAAGGCTTATGTAACACAAAAAGTCCTGCTGGATTCAGAAATGCTGGAGGTTTGCAGGGAATCGGAGTAAATACTTCCACATGCAGATTGAGCAGGGTTTTTTCACATTGATTCTTCTTACTATGAGATACACGCATGCGGTGAACATTTGGTTTCTGTCTGAACTGTTAATACAATGTGGACACAAGTTTAGCCTTCTTAGCAATCAATACAAGCCTTCAATGATAGAGCCTTATCTGTAGCCAGATTATTGATGAATAGGTTCTGAAGTATTGGTCATGAGTCATTTTCAGCCACCATAATATGATTCATGTGGTCATGGATTGATCGACTGAATGTGGTTTTGTAACGTTTAAAAAAAGCAGATGTGAATTGTCTAAAAAGGGACATTTTTGGATTTCCTACTTCCTTTGATTGGAGGCAACTTTCAGTTTCGCTGTCTTTATGGCAGGAGGACATTCAGACCACATGTCACATGTGCAGGGAAATTCCATGACATCATAATATATGATTAATATAGTAATATGAATAATATAAGATAATATAGCGTGATAAGGAAATGCCCATGTGATGTTGTGCTGTGATTCCCGTAGAGAAGACCATAGTTGAACCACAAACCATTGTTATGCAGCCTAAAAACGTGCTTCATTTGGGAGTGTACAGTATGTACAGAATAAAAACTCCAGCCTTCTTATATTTATTTTTTTCTCGTATTTTGCAAAAGGACCTCAAGAGAGATCAGTAATAAATCGAACCACACTGCACTCCACGTGAGTCTCGATAGTCTCTTTGGTATTTTCCTGTCCAAGAATTCAAGCAAAGCAGTACCTTTTTTCCCACATGCATATAATATATAAGATAAATTTGTTGTTGATTTAATCTGTTGAGTGTTTGTTTGACGAGCATAAAGGAAAAGTATTCATTGCGTATCTGAAACAGGGAATATCGACCACAACCAAATTCAATTCAAATTCAGTTTTTTCAACCGCATGTCCACGTTTATATCCGGTGTGTGTTTTAGCATGTATGGAAATAATGCCATTTCTGTGATGAGCAGATTCAGCGTTGCGATACGCGTGATGTGACATTTCACAGCTCCTATTGCCTTCGCCAGCATCTTTTGTTTTGTTTTAATCTCCAATGTGGGTATGAGTCCCTATGGTTCCTCTTCCTCTTTAATGGCTTCCTGGACCGAGATTCTTTGGATGTCACAAATTTGCTAATCTCTGATGGCATTATTTCATGCAAACGATGGCTGTCTGTTGCTTCCTGGCATCATGCAATGGACAGATTTCATGATTCTTTGCATATGAATGACCCGTGGAGTCTCTTCAGCAGGTGTTTTTGCTATGTTGTCTTTGAAAAAAGTTTGAATTAGTCCAGTTGTAATCCACAGCTAGGCAGGTTAGGTTTGACGTGGATGTGACGTAAATGGCAAGAGGCAGCCTTGGCTATAGATGTTTGAAAAAAAAAAAAAGGCTTAGCTGATTTATAGAACTACTCCATGACAAGACAAGTCAGGAAGATATAAGAGTGTTTTTCTGGAGGAGGAACATCTGCTCAAATCAGGAAAGACTAACAACCTTCCATTGTAGGCTGTGTCTGACTGGAGACAATGCAAATCATGCAAGAAATTAGTCTTCTTGATCATTCTCCAAATGCACGTTTGTCTTATCTAACGGCGTTCATATGTTGTTGAAACTAGACATGCAGGCCGTTATTACATACAAACAGTTAATATTGCAACAGATCAAATACATTTAATGTTTTCAAGGTGGTGTGAATATATGGTCATTTCAGACTTTGGTGTCTTAACACTTGAACAATGTGAAATGGTTGATGTGTATAGAAATAATTAAAAATATATATTACAAGCATCATTTTGCAGTGAGACTGTGTTAACGACTTATACATCTTTGTGATTCACAAAAGATGGACAGAAAAGGTAGGCTAGTTGTCTTAAACCCGTTATAAAAGTCTGGTGGTGACGGTGAACAAGTTCTGAATAACATGGCAGGTGCATGTTGACACTCTGTACTGAATGTAAATGAGGCCCTGTGTCAAGGGAAACAAGCCTAGAGGCTGTCATTATCCCAACGTCTGTGCGAAAACACCTTTACTGTTTACCTATTGACTTTGAAGGCTGTACGGTGTTTGACTTGACCCAGTTGCATATGTTCAGACCGGGGAAATGACTGAAAATGGGTAAAAGTGACGTTCCTGCACTTAATGTCAAATGTTGTCGTCGTTTCCTTTTTTGTTTTAATAGGAAGCAAGTCAGTCATGTTGACACCTACACTGCTGAAACTACTTCTTGTAGTACTATCATCATTTTTAAATTGTTTTCTGTCCTAATATATATAGCCTACTCAAAAACAGTTTGTATATAATGGGAGATACTTTAGGGTCAACCACTGGAGTTGGTACAAAGGAACAGAAACTTCTAGTTAAAGTTCTGAAGGCTAATAGCTCCCTTTATGGTTTGGTTTCACAGTTTCGACATCTGCTCTGTGCATTTATGACTTAATTTCTTGTAAACTCGTAACCTGTTCTATTGTGCCGCTCAATGCTCACATATGGTGATTATTCTTTTTTTCTATTTGGAGTTCTTCCACCTTAGCTATTGCTATCAAATGTTGAAATTAGCATTGTACTGTAGGCCTGGATTTTATTACCCTCTCCAATAGCACTGTTTAGTATTGTAGTAATTAGAATTATGAAGCAATTACTTGTTTTCATACCTAGCATAGTCTCATGGAATGCGAGGAATCTGCTCATGTCGTTTGGATCCTTCAGTCATATTCCTTTAGCAAACATTGGACGTACAATGCAGGCCTATGATGTTTGTTGCAGGACCGTACAGGGCAGGCCTATGATGTGTGTTGCAGGACCTTACAGGCAGGGCAGGCCTATGATGTGTGTTGCAGGACCGTACAGTGCAGGCCTATGATGTGTGTTGCAGGACCGTACAGGGCAGGCCTATGATGTGTGTTGCAGGACCTTACAGGCAGGGCAGGCCTATGATGTGTGTTGCAGGACCGTACAGTGCAGGCCTATGATGTGTGTTGCAGGACCGTACAGTGCAGGCCTATGATGTGTGTTGCAGGACCGTACAGTGCAGGCCTATGATGTGTGTTGCAGGACCGTACAGGGCAGGCCTATGATGTGTGTTGCAGGACCATACAGTGGTGAGACGGACTTTGAACCTGTGCCCTGCCATGACAAACATGAAACAATGTAGCTGCCGGCAATCCCATTTCAACAAGCATGCATGCACATGGATGCCCCAAAAGAAGACGAGGGGGGCAATGTTTTAAAGCTGTAGCTGACAGCTGGGTCGGGCCAGACAGCGCAGGAACGCTAAGCTAGTGGTTACCCACTGTGTTGCATCAGGGGGATCAGCTGAAGCCGCTCGTCATGCAAGCCTCTTTTAAGGCCCATAACCAAGTGTCTTCCCGGTGACCATTCCGTCATCATCATGAATTCATCTGCTTGTTTAATGGACCTCAGTAGGGCAGTACGGACCCCCACTCGCATGCTCTCAGTCCTACCATCGCAGGTGTTTTTCTTTTCTGTCTGTGAATTATACTAATTATACTAACTAATGCAACATGATATGGTGGCTGAAGATACAGGAATTCCCAATCTAAAACACAACATAATGATTACAGGAGAATGCTTCACTAGGAGGACTTGGCCTTAGTTCATGTGAGATCTGACGATCTGAATTGTGATTATTGTTAAAAAGATGTAGTTGAGCTGTGCACGTTAACTTCATCTTGTTTTGTACATAATTGATTGACGCGATGGTATGCAACACACACAGATGTAAATCAACACGACTATTTGTCGAGAACTGTTGATTGATCCGTCGTGTGTTGTTTCTTGTCAAACGGGGTTAACTTGTGAAGGTATTGGATATCGATGCTCCACAACACAGCGGTCCCTAAGCGGGGGACTAACGCGGCAGGCCGTGGTGGTCGAGAGGTGTTAACTGGAAGCTGACAAGCCGAGCCGCGGTGTCAAAGTGGGCAAAATGAGAGGTGATCCCTGGTCAGGTCAGCAGTTAACCCCGCCAGACCCACGCCGGATCACTTACATTTACATTCAGGGCGTTTAGCAGACGCTTTTATCCAAAGCAACTTAAGTACAAGAAGTACAATAAGTACATTTGTCAGAGGAAGGTGAAACATTTCATTGCTGTTAGAACAGTAAGCAAGTCACCAGAGCAGGTTTCAAGCATACCAATTGCTAGGTTAACCATTGCTAGTGTACAACGTCTCTGGCCCTCTGGGCATGCCTTTCACTTCCAGCTTGAGATCGCTTTGTCACACAGCGTGATTACTTCTTTCCTATCCAATAATAATTATTATTGGATAAATATATAATAAATGTTTTGTAACATCGGTTCTCGTGCGATGTTATGGTAGGATTCAGCTTAGGGATCTATTTCGCCTGTCACTTCCAATTTGCTTCTGTATCATGCTAAGTATACATTAGAGAAAAAGAGCGAGAGTAGGCTACACTATACCTTAGAGAGAGAGTAGGCTTCACTATACATTGGAGAGAGAGAGAGAGAGTAGGCTTCACTGTACATTGGAGAGAGAGAGAGAGAAGGCTACACTATACATTAGAGATAGAGAGTAGGCTACACTATACGTTAGAGCGAGGGAGAGAGTAGGCTTCACTGTACATTGGAGAGAGAGAGAAGGCTACACTACATTAGAGAGAGAGAGAGTAGGCTACACTACATTAGAGAGAGAGAGAGAGTAGGCTACACTATACATTAGAGAGAGAGAGAGAGTAGGCTACACTATACATTAGAGAGAGAGAGAGTAGGCTACACTATACGTTAGAGCGAGGGAGAGAGTAGGCTTCACTGTACATTGGAGAGAGAGAGAAGGCTACACTA
>JAOPJK010000033.1:9011078-9022428 GCA_027123565.1 Phycis chesteri
GGAACCAACGGTGAAGTCTATTCCTGGTGTTCGGGGTCGGACAGGCTAGCTCTAGGGCTCGTCGCTGCAGCCATGACGACCAGTTTTGACCCGTCTGTCGCGGCTTCATTCTGATTCTTCACCTCTTCTTGGCAGCAGTGGCAGCACAGATATATCATGAGTGACCCACACAGAAAGACTTCTGAAACATAGATGGATGGTAGATATTCTCCTGATTTGGATTTGGCTTCAAACCAATGTGCTCTGTTCCTGAATGAGCTAATGAGCACATTATCTCAATAAATGCAAAGTACGGTGAAATCAATGTACGTTTATTTCTTTATTACAGGATGTATACAAACACTATCTTTTACACATTTTACACATTTTACAACAAAATCACTAGAAACACTTATGACGTGAAGGAACATTTGGTTCCCGGAAACATGTATGAAAAGCAGTCTTTTGCAGGAGTGTCAATAATTTGCTTGGAACATTTTTAAAATATGACACGATAATTACAAGAATAACACATCTGATTCAAGAAGTCTTTAAAACCCATGGTAACCTGCTGATTGTTCTCTGCTCTTTTACCTTCATTTAGCAAATTATTATATCTAATGATAATAAAATACAAAATACTGTCATGTGTTTGCGGGATAGTGTTTGTATTCCCATTAAGAAGCAAAGAGGAAGTTTGGTTAATCGAGTCACGTGAAAATCAATGATCTTCTGCCGCGTGACGCAGACCTGCCCTCGAGCTGGTCTGTGCTCCGCTCCTGACGGGCCGAGCATAAAACCGACGTGATAGACAGAACCTGTGGTTAGTATACACTACAGTATTTTGACGGTGCAAACACATATCGGTAGAACGGTACTGCTACAACGTGGAACTACTCTGTGGGGCAGTCGTCAAAACCTTTCGTCCGACCGCGTCTTGCGGGGCAGGCTTGAATCATGTCAGAAAAATAGAACGCAAAAGGGCATCGGAATATGACTGTCGCCGAGTATAAAGAGTGTTTAGGCTTTGCTAACGCAATCTGTAATTCATAAATGGCAGCATATTTCTCAAAATAAAACCCAATGATCGGAGGTGTTTTTCTTTTTTTCCCTATCTTCCCTTTGTTTGCTATCCAAGCCTATCCTCAGCCTGTAAGTATTGTGCATTAGAAGAATGAATTCACTGATTTAACATCTAACAAGAGTGCTGATTTTGAAGTCCAGCTACGCGGCCGGTGCTCCCTTTAAGCTCAGCTCATTAGTCATCGAAGGCACAATAATGTATGTACAGCTCTATCTCTTCTGCCGGGGACTTCAAGGTAAAGTGCACCTTCCATTTAACACAGTACATTCTAAGACAGCGATCAGGGCGTACAGTATTTTACACACACAAGGGCTGTGGTTCAGTGCTGCGGGGGAGTGAGAGGAGAGTGAGGGGAGTGAGGGGAGAGTCATCACCATTCAGGGAACCGACACGCACCAAAGCGAAAGAGAGACAAACGTCCTGGTTCAAGAGGTATGCACGATTGAAACATAACGGAATTAACGTCTCTTGCTTTATCTTCGCGAAAGACAAAAGTAGCCTACTTAACAACTGGAAAAACCAAATGTTACGATGTTGTGATTTGTGATTCTTTTCTGGCATTGTTCAACTTGCTTGGCTTTTTATCCACTTATCGTTAAATCCATCCAGTCATCCATATATTCATCAAAAGTTCTTCCATAAAATCTTCATATAAAGAGCCCAGTAGAGTATTAACAGCCTGATCAGTTATACCACATTTACTGTATGTAGGCTTTACTTTAAAATGTTAATCTAATTCATATTATTCTTATCTATTATGACCAAGTAAGTAAGACTTATTATGTAAATCTGACATAGGAGGTTTTATCTCACAGAGTGTGATCCTTAAAATAACCATAACCATGAATTCCCTGTAACTGAGCAGGTCTTTGCTCTGCTCTCGTGTTACAGCAAGTAAGAGTAAGTAACTCCGTTTGTGCGGGGGCCATTTTCTGTTGGTGCAGATCCACAAAACAAGCCATCGAGATGAAAGGAGAGCCGACCTTCATGCTTAAAGTTTCTATTTCAATGTTCTCGCCTGCGTCGCCAGCAGCAGCCTAACCAACTAATGAGACGTGTCCCTTCATCGCGCCAAGAGACCGAAGAGACGGGGAGCCGCGGTTAGAGTTAGAATTCACACAGAATGTTACACAAAGAGCACGGGGAAACCAGAGAAAAAGAAATGCAACAAGGTGTTAGAAAAGACGTGGATAGTGGATTACTCGTTGTGCTTTTTCCCTTCCGCCGACCAGATCCCTTTCAGAAGCCGGGCCACGTACGGCACTCCAATATATATGCCGTCATTCGGGGTGGTGGGTGTGTGTGTGTGTGTGTGTGTGTGTGTGTGTGTGTGTGTGTGTGTGTGTGGTGCCGGGGGGTTCAGTGCACATCTCAGATCAACCATGAGGGGGCAGAGAAAAACTGCAGAAGGAGTGAGAGCACGGTGGGCTCTCGCTCTTGATAGACTTCAAGTCCTTCAGGGGTGGGAAGCCGGAGGCGCGCGCTGCTGCTGCTACTCACAGGCCAGCTTGCTGTCGAAGCTGGAGAGCGCGATGGCGAAGGCCTGCAGGGCGCACATGGGGTAGTTATAGTCCATGGTGAAGACGTCCTCCGCCACGCGGCCGAACTGCATCACGATGTAGTCAGCTGGGGGCGGAGGAGCAGAGTGAACATGGAAATTACAGAAGAACAAGTGGCGTCACCGCGTCGATAAAGCGGCAGACGTTGCAATCACAGGCCACCTAGTCAGACTATATATTCTAATAATTAAAGCCAATTACCTTACTGTACAAAAGAACAACTTGTACGCTATGCCACTGTATAAATCATATACTAATAAATAATAAGAATAACAATAATAATACTAAGGGTAATAATAAATCACAATAATGAAATGCATTTCTATAGCACGGTCTCAGACACCCAGGGCAGGGAGGGATGGGTGGGCTATGACCCACCCGTGTGACCGATCACTCGGTATGTGCCTGAACACACGCACGCCATGGGCCAGAGCACACAGTTCACCCCCAGCAACTCACGGTCGTTGTCGTGGATGATCTGGAAATTCTTGACGGAAGCCTGGGTGACTCTCCCGTGGAAGTTGAGCACGTAGGACTGGGTGTCGTCGTTCCACACGGGGGTCTTGTTGTGCAGCTCGATCACGCTCTCCGTGCTCTTGTTCTGCCAGCGGGCCAGCAGGGACTCGTGGTCCTACGGAGACCAGAACCCAGCGGGCGTTACAGGAGAACCCGCCTGACCCCCCCCCCCCCCCCGCGCCTTTAAAACACCCCTGTAGACCCTCGCGGGGGGCCTGCGAGGGTCTACAGTATTGACGTATTGACGTGCCGTCGTGGGACCGACGCAGGCTGTTGCTCATAACGCTAATCGTGGTTATTTTCTGCTGCTTTTATGTACCGGGGCTCCGTTTACACGAAGGGAAGATGCAGATATTTCCCTGCGGTTTGGCCTCTAATTACACGAAAACCCCATTTTTATCACAGAAAAACGATTATAAAAAACTCCGGCCAAAGTGGAGATTTCAGAAAACGCCGGTTATGTGTTGCCGTGTCAACTGGGAGAAACGGGGGTTTTAGGTTCTCAAACGTCACATTATGCGCCAGAAAATGCTTAAAACTGAAACGGATGTTGTGTGCATGATGTTATTATTGAAAACGGAGGGGGGGGGGAAATATTTGTTTCTCTAAATACCCGGCTATGTATAAATGTGGCCTTAACCTCACTAGTTTAGTCTACCACCCGTGCCCTGGTCCATAAAAAGAGAAGGGCCCATCATGACGCAAAAACAACGTAATGTCGTTACCAGTGTGCATAACATAACATATAACATAACACATCACATCTCACAGTCCATCTGTGTATAGATGACAGTATGTACAAGGGACACAGGCGCCAGCGTACGTTTCGTGGACGAATGGAGACCCTCTCGTGGTCCATGTTCATTCCAGGGATGATGACACTCATTTTGCGGGGTCCTTTGAATCCCAGGACATTGGTTTCCTATTTGTGGGAGGAAACATGAATGATGTAACACACGGTCAGAATACTCAATGATTGAGTTATGTGATATGAATGCTGTTCGAGCACGTCAAAGAACGACCACTGCATTAGGGTACGTGTATGTTATAACCCTATATATACCCTATTTCTATTTCATACATTTAAATACAACTTTCTGCCCAAGTGCGTATAGTTTTAAAAGTGCTCAGGGCTTGTGCATCTGAATGTTATAGTTAGTTATTATGTTGATACTGATGTTTTACTGGCCAAGGTTCAGTCATTCATATGAATGATTCAGTACTACAACTCTCCTGAGTCCTCAGATGATGCATTCTGATCTGCAAGCCCCAGGAAGCCCCAGGGGACTCCCATCCTTCTATGACTGTTATATCATTGTTAATAATCTTTTCAATATTTCTGACGGCATCACAATATATCAGTGGCACGGCTCCGGAGCCTGAGAGTGGAGAGACTCTCGCATGCTCTAATGATCAATCTTGATAGAGAGGTTTGGATGAACAATCTTCTGGGCGGCAAGGAGATGGGTACTACACATATCCTCCTAATGGGGAAAGATCTCCACGTGGAGACCCAAACGCAGAGGCAGGGAAATGATGAGGCAAAAGGAAAGTGCTTTACTCTGAACAAGATATATATATATATATATATAAAACCGAGCAAAACAGAACAGGCCAACGGGATATTAGCGCAGAACACAGACCACGATAAAGGGACAGACCACAGACAAACATAATTCGCCTCTAAGACCATTATTAAGGTATTAATAACATTATCAAGGAAAGCCTCAGAAAACGATTTTCCATGAGAACCACTGAGATCTCGAATGGCGGTTCAACGAGCTTTGCTGGCGTGCCGCTCAGCCAAGCTCTGGCGGGTTGGACTTTGTACAGTACCGAACAAACTACACTGATTCTTTCCTCGTCTTTCCAAGCCTTTCCAAGATGGAGTTTTTCCGGCTGAGATCCGTACAACTGTATTTCTTTGTTCCATTTTCCTGACAAGATATTCGGTATGTGTGCGGTGCATGCGTGGCCCTACGGTGTGTTATGTTGTGTGTTATGTTCATTTTACATTTTTAAATCCTAACGCCCGTCACTTTAAAACTAAACTAGCTCACTGTCAAGGCAGGGAAGGATTCCAAGCAAATAAAATGGCTTCCTGACTCACGTGAAGCAATTTTCACTATATTAGGTCAATATGTGTTTCATCACAACCAGCACTGATGGAATGGAATGTGTCGTATGGCTGATAAACTAGATTTGAGTTTTGTTGCTGGATATTGTCCTATGTAAAATTGCATAGATTGATTTGGGGTGAATAGATCTGAATGTGTCAGTGTCACAGCAGAGCCACGGGCTACGATGTCATGTTGTGGACTTGATGACCATAATGTCCCTCAGGTGAGGACAGAGTTCGGCTCGAAGGTCATGCCGTTTTCACGCCTCATGGAAGGAGCTGCAAGACGAGATGAGTCTCAGGGCGCTCTTAACTCTGACACAGTATCGGTCAATGGTGAAAGCTGTGGCTGAAGATGCAGGTCAATGTAACTGCCTGGCCTCGTAGGTCTCGCATGCATATGTAGCATTTCCCCATTAGCATCCTCTAGTGGCTTTAGGTGTAGCTACAGTTACAGCTATATCATGTTCAGTGTTGTCTTCTCGTGGTGGAGACAAACGTGGACGAGCAAAAAACTTTTTATAGCGAAAGATTCCCTGATTGATGGATGGGCATGTTTTATTCTTGAGAAGCTTTCTCGGTTGTTTTTTTATGGAGCTAATAACTGTAGTAGAAAAGTGAGACAGTGCAGCTTTAAATCTCAGACCTAAAAGGTTAAATAAAAAGCGTTTGTTTGAACCTGACTCACATAGCAAATGGCCGCCAGCTCCTGGCGCAGGTTGGTGGCCTCCAGACTAGAGGCGCTCTTGCCAGGGTTCAGACCGCTGTCGTACACAGTGAACTTGGTCCCCATGAGGTTGGACCTGGCCACGAGGAAACAAGAATCACAAACAAGAAGGGAATCACACACGGTAACAGGCTCTGAATGTGTTTGAGAGCGACAGAGACGGACAGAGAGAGAGAGAGAGCAGAAAGAGATAGAGGGGAAAAGGAGGGAGGGAAAGGGAGAGTGAGAGATAGAAAGGGGGAGGGCGACAGAGGGGGAGAAAGAGACAAAGAAGGTAAAAGAGTAAGGGAGGGAAAGAGAGGGAGATACAGAGAGAGAGAGAGAGAGAGAGAGAGAGAGAGTGAAAGAAAGGTACAGAGAGAGGGAGAGGAAGAGAGAAGGGGGAGAGAGTACAGAGAGAGATTGTACCACTTTTAGGGATCTTCAAGAGGCTAGTCCCAAACAGTGTGAAGGGACATTCTCAGTACACAGAACATTTGTCTCATGGCTCATTTAGCTAATTATCACAATAATATATTCATTATTGCAACATGATTTTTTTTATTGCAAACTAAATTACAGCCTACCCTTAAAATGTATTGTCAGGACCGTCAATCCATTATTGCCAAAATGTTACTGATGCATGTCAGCCGTGATTGTGCTTTGTCAAGCTAGCTCGCTAATCACAAGCTATTCCTAAAAACTGAACCCTCCAACGTGCAATTAAGCAGAACCAATGTGGAGTGTTTCTCTGACATCAGCCAGCATTCATTCTGCAGCTCCTTCACACTCCCCAAAGTCACTTTCTACATAATCACTTTTCTTTATCTCACAACTTCAATCAGTTCTTCGGTTATAATCAGGGGATCTGATCAAATAAGTCTTCGTTTGCGAATCATCTCAACCGGAGCAACCTTAAACCACTGGCTCGGGGTGGAGTGTGATGGTCGGGAAATAGCCTGAAAATAGCCTATAAATAGCCTAAAAGGGGTTTCCTCCTGAGGATTCTAGCAATTGGACTGCTTGAAACTTGTTCTGGTGACTTGCTTACTGTATTAACAGCAATGAAGTGTTTCACCTTCTTCTGACAAATGTACGCTTTGGACAAAAGCGTCTGCTAAATGCCTTAAATGTTTCCTCCGTCTCAGCCATTTTCAGAGAGTGGGCGGGATTGCTTCCACGCAAACCAATCTCTAAGCAGATAGCCAGTCCACAATTAACATTGTTAATGTAGTTAATTAGTGTTTCGCTGTGGCCACACAGATTCACCCACAGCACATTCTTTCTCAAGTCCCGCCTACAAGCCGCTGATTGGCTCGGTAGAAATGTATGCCGGAACACCAGACTGTGACTCTCTGAATGTTTTCTGAAAGTGGGCGGGGTTTCAGGGCTGAGACCAGGCTGGTTGGTCGGGGAGCCCTGCTGAGGACGGTTCAGCACGCCGCGCCCGAAGAGGACGACAGGCAGCCATGTTTGGTTCATGTCCGGGGGGGGCTTGGAAGATACTAGAGATACGAAAGCAGACGGATAAGATTCTATGATTGACTTATTTTCCACAAGCATGAAGCTGTCCAGATGTGGACTCGAAGTGACGCCAACACATTGACATGGCAAACTCTTTTTGCCAGTTTTCGAATTATAATGATTGAATTGCCATTCATTTAATGACCTCAATTTTGTACTGTATTTATTTTACCTTTTATTTAACCAAGGAAGAGCGAAAAAAAAAAGATTGATTTCAATTGAGATTGAAATCATTTTTCGAGAGGGCCAAGCCAACAGCCAACAACATAATGTTTCAGACAACATAAAATTTTGCACGAATGACTATTTATTATTTTTATCCACGTGTTTAACTAGATATACATGCATGTAGTACACACACGCGCACACACGTACATGGGTACGTATATATTGTGTAGATACATGCGCACATACAGTGTGTACATGCTGTGTGTAGAGAGACTAACTGTATGTCTGCACGGCGCATCCATGACCTGACTGAACTCCTCCCTCTGCCTGCAACTGATATCAAGCTGACAACGTGATCTTCCTCAGCCTCCCGGACATTCAGACGTAAGCATTAAACCGATTACCGTCTCTCCGAGGAGAGACGCGACAGTCAACAAAACCAAATTGATACTCCGTATTGTTCTGGGGTTGCAGGACATTGAGACTTATGTAACTGTGTTTTTTTTTGTTCCCGGCGTATGAGTAAAGGATCTGCCTCTGACTTGGATGACGAGATATGGGAATGTGACGTGAGCACACTGGACAGTTGCAACGTTACACTTTGGCTTTTTGTTTTTACGTACACACAGAACACAGTACAAACAAACATGATGCACGGGGTAAAACAACCTTCAAAACACACAAACCATGTCGTGGCTTGTGTGGTTTGAAGGTTGTTTTTAGACAGCGAGTTACGTTCCCCCTGTCTAACACCTTTCTAATTACAAAATAAAGAAACACGCGTCCACAAGGCCGCTAACCTAATTCTAAGGATTAGCGTCACCGGGAAAGAAACGGGAACCCTGAAGCCTCACCTCAGCTTCCCGATGAAGCTCTCTCCACCTCGAGACAGATCCGTGGGGTCGATGGAAATCAGGTAATTAGATGTTTTACTCTTTTTTCTCTTCCTGCCAGCTAACAGGAACACCTACAGCAAGGCCCAGCCAAGAACCAAATTAGTGTGCAATTAAAAAAAGTCTTTCCAATGGCAGAATTTCCACATTATTTTCATTTTACAAAAGTCTACAGCACACTATGCAATTGTATAAACATGTGACAGATGAATAAATAGATTAAACGATAAATTCCTTCATTGAGCCGTTGATTCATTGATTCATTGATCAATCCATCCATTGATCAACTCATTAATCGATTCACTGATCCACTCATTCATGGATTCAATGATCAATACATCCATTGAGCAATTCGTTCATCGATTTGTTGATCCATTCATTCACGGAATCATTGATCCAATCCACCCATTGATCGATCAATGCATCATGTCACTGATCGTCTGGAAAGCGGATCCACGGACCGCAGGTCTCTCACCCTCTTGCCGTCGTCCCGCTCCAGGTGGAGGTAGTAGGTGGGGTACATGCCTCTGTCCATGCCCTTCTTATCCCTGGTGATGCGGCACTTCACCCTGACCCCCTGGGGCGCCGGGCGCAGGGAGAACTCCTCCAGGTCGTCCACGTCCACGCTGGGCTCGCTGGCCGGCGGGGTGCAGACGGCCGCCGCCTCCTTGGGCAGAAGTGGAGCCAGCTTAGTGAGCGCCGGCCCTGAGCCACAGTCTCAGCCTCCCGAGCCCCAGGCCCAGGCCCAGGCCCAGGCCCAGGCACACGGCCACGTCCACGCCAACAGATACCAGAGGATACTGCATTCACTCTGCGTGTGCTCGGCTCCGTTGAGACAACGGAACAATGTTTATTTTTTGGGTCGTGCTTTAAATTGATTGTGATTTAGGCTGAGGGAGGACTAGGTGGAGGAATTTGAAATGCGTGCGTCACTTTTAATTGCAGATATCTTGACAGTTTTTCGTTTATTAAAAACTTCCTCGACTCTCTATTCTATAATTTAACAAACGTGTATTTAGGATTAAAAATAACGATGGGTTTGGATTGTTCTTGTCTCAACCCACGGAGCTAACGCTCCTGTGCTCTGAACGCACAAGCATCAGCAGGCTGCAGTTCACTTACCCGCCAAAGGGGGCAGTAATGAACAAGAACTTTCTGATTCTCACACACGGTACCGACGCGGTGTCGAGCCCGCTAAACGGTAAACAGAAACTGTCAGGGAGGCAACGTTGAGACGGAACACGCAAGACGGATTCCAGGTCGTTTGGGACCCCATTAGGTCCCCTAATGGGCCAGCACAAACAAGCCAAACAAAGGTTAAGTAAGATGAAGCTGAAGTTTCGAAAATAGAAAAACAAATAAAGAGTGAGTTCAGAATCCGTCATGAGCGTGAGCCGAGCCGCCTACAACGAGACGACGCCCACACAACACACGCAGGACAGACAGGCCGAGGAGATACAGACCAACTGACAACTCTTAACACCACGGAGGGACTTTCTCTGCGAACACAGCAGGGTAATGAGTCTTATCCACTGGGGTGTGAAGAATAACGAGATTTAATTTTAGGACAGTGTCCTAAAATAAGGGCACGGTGTGGATGTGAACTTTGGAGGTTTGAAGGGGAAAAAGGGACTAGAAAAGAACCAAATGGAATACAATATTTGCCTGTGCTTTACAACTTTCCTTAAAATGATGACTATAGCTTTAGGGTTGGGGCAAGAACATTGCTTGTTATTTGTATCATTATTATTATTGTTATTATGTTACTCGGGTCTGCAGTCAAGCATGTTTTCGTCCAAAGCGAACAACTGTCAATTTGTCTCCATTAAGAAACACAAAGACGTAAACAAGATGGGTGTAGTTATAATCCAAGGACATAACTGGTCTACAGCAATAGAAACATGACGGAAATCATATGATAGCGTGCGGTGCTGGAGGCTGCAGAGGAAACACAAACAACCTGTCAACCACAAACAACTTGTCAAAGTACACAATGGAGATGGTCAGAGCCATGGTGTTGCAGCCATACTGCTGAATGTGTTGACTGTGGCGTGTATACAGACAGACAGACAGACAGACAGACAGACAGACAGACAGACAGACAGAAAGACAGACAGACAGACAGACAGACAGACAGACAGTATACCTTGCAGGACTTCTTGCTGGTGGCGGAGCTGGGCCGCGTGTTGCTGTTGAGCTGAGAAGAACTGGAGCTCACCTCGTCTTCGTCGTCGTCTTCCTCGTCGAAATTCATGCTACTAGAAATACCTTCAAGGACAAAATTGCTAGGAATGAACTCTTTTGGAATTTGTGTTTTTGGGAAAACATGACGCCAACCATGTACAAAAAATACCAGTAAATAAAATCGAATCCTCGTCTCAATGGTTCTATGATTCAGATGGCTGCCAAATTTTTGCTAGCCCGCTCATTTCAAGATATTTGTTATTGTGTTGATGCTAGAGAATATAACATTCTGGGCACAAACATTTATTGATATTACAAATCTAGTAAACTAGCCATTGTAAATACGGTAAACGATGACTTATCACAGTCTCACAGCTAAATAGCTAGCTGGCTAGACAGATACACCATCAGTCTCTTCACATCCTTCTCTACATCTTGAAAACAATGCACGCGATTGTCTTCCAAATCCATCTACTGACTGTCCTGTTACACATTCACAGATGCAGAGTGAAAAATAGGTCCCAATACTGCAGTTAGTGTATGTGTGTGTGTGTGTGTGTGTGTGTGTGTGTGCGCGCGCGGTGTACGGCCGCTCTGTCTGTAGCGTGTGCTACGTGG
>JAOPJK010000033.1:9436098-9448795 GCA_027123565.1 Phycis chesteri
CGCTCTCTCTCTCTCTCTCTCTCTCTCTCTCTCTCCCTCTCGCTATCTCTCTCTCTCGCCCCCCCCCCCTCCCCCCCCCCCCCCCCCCCCCCATGCAGTCAGCAGGCGCAGATCCCCATCAGCACCAGTGCGGGTGTTGTCTACCCCGGGGCCATAACCATGGCGACCACCACGCCCTCCCCTCAGATGACGTCCGAGTGCTCCAGCGCGTCGGCCAGCCCCGAGCCCCCCCTCCCCGTCATCCAGAGCACCTACAACATGAAGCTGGAGGCCGGCCCCCAGCTGGTCAACAGCAGCAGCGAGCGGCCCAACGGGGAGGAAGAGATGGACCTATACGAGGACTTTGAGGACGAGCCCAAGTCGGACTATAGCAGCGAGAACGAGGCGCAGGAGCCCGTCAGCGCCACCTGAGGCCCGGCCACACACACAACAACAACAACAACAACAACAAAAGAAATATGAATCATCAATCATTTGGACGGACGCACACGCAAACACACACACAACGAAACCCATCAGAGGAGAGGACTGGCCGGAGGAGCGGAGAGACTGGTCTGAGGGGAGGGACAACAAAAAAAATACAAACGCATCGAGTTCAAAAGTAAATAGATGACTTAAGAAAAAAAAAAGAGAGAGAATCTTAAACGATGTAACCTCCACGAGTCAGCATGTGGACGCGGCTTCATGAGGTCAACACATCTTGGGTCTTAAGTGTTTTCTACGCTTTGTAAAACGGTTTGGTTGTAGTTTGGGTTTTTTTGTTTCTTTTTTTTATCTCGCTGTTCATTTTTATGTCATTATCATGGACATTTAACACAATTGGGTTTAAGCGTACAGTTGGAACTTGAAATTGAATATTTGATATAAATCTGTTATTCTTAAAGTAATTTACCTTTTTCACTTCAGTTTGATGCTTATGATATGTTACATTACTGTTTGTGATGGGAAATCTGTTCTCACTCAGGTACGCTGTGACAGGAAACAGCTTTTGAATGTTTTCAATCTGAATTTAAATATAGGCATACTATTTCATTCTTCAGAAGTTATACAACAAAGGAATTATTATTATTATTATTATTATTATTATTATACAAACTGTACCATTTTGTGCAGAAGTGCCAAACATTTATCATTTTCTCCTTAAAACCTTTCAAGATCTTTTGAGAGGCTGCATGAGTCTTAGACAATCTCTTGAGTGCAGCTTCAGTCCTTCTTCCTTTCATTTATCCAAGCAGGAAATACAACGTAACAAAAATAGAACTCAGGAACTTAAGACGCAGCGCAGCAAGTGATGTGTTGTCTTGGTGATGCGGTGACTTGCAATGCTGCTTCCTGGGAGCCTATAATGCAGTGATCATCAGACCCTGACCCCTGACCCCCGCCCCCAATGTCTCCCGTAGAGCAGTTAAGTCTTGTGCTGTCGCATCGGCCTCTTGTTTCTAGCTCTCCAATCTAGTCTTACTCACTAAGTTCTTAATCAGAATGACTGTAATCAGGCCAGAACGCTAAAGGGCCAAACGCATCCAATCTGCCCGATTGGACCAGCAGCAAAAGGCAGCTTTGGGAGCATTACAATCTCAATGTGATGTTGTACATTGTGACTCCACCGTGCATTCTGTTAAACACTTGAGCCCCGTTTGGAGGACATGTTTAAAGTCTTTGGTCTTAAAACTTTTTTTTTTCCTCCTACAATCCAGTCTTTAGAGACATTGTAAATCTTAAATTGACACTAAGAAGTCTTAAGGAACGGTTTGGTTATCTTGTTGATGCCTTCAGCTGATTACAGCAGCGGTCTTGGGCTGGTTTAATACTGGAACCAGACAGTTAAAATGCACCACACGCCACGGCTACTAGAAGTGTGTCCCTATTGTCACACGTTTCTCTGTATTTGCGTATTTGTTTTCACAGCATTACTCCTCAAGCTACGTCCCTGGCTACAAGTGCACGCGCACTTATCCACCGCATTCAGCGCGTGAGCGCGTAGCTAAGTACACAGAGCAAGCTCGCGGCTAGCTAAAGCTCCAGCGGTGCTTCAGGAGGCTTTAGCTAGCGAGACCCCCACCCGCTTTCAGGGGGTAGAGGGCTCTCACTGCCCCCGCCCTCCCCATCCCCTGCCACGCCCTGCCCCGTCGTCTGCCCCGCGACCAACCCTAAAACACCCAGGGGGCGCCATCTGGCTTCTAATGAGGGGTGGGGGTCAGGCGGAGGTGCTTACCAGGAGGAATGGGCAGGGGGGGAGAACAATAAATATAGGATGTGCATTGCCCATTGTGCTCCCGCCATCAAAGTGTGTGAGCAGGAAGGCCTCAACAGGGGCCTCGCGCTCGCCCAGCCACCAGGCGCCGGTGAGCAGATGGAACAGTACATCAAGCTGTGGGGGATTATTGAAATGAGTGACGAGTGGCAATCATCTCAAATACTGCATTATTAATGCATGGTTCCAGCTATTCTCCCCCTGCCCTTGAACCTGCCAACCTGAAGTAGGGGCCTCGAGTTCTGCAAGAGACCCAAATTGTTCCTGGCTCTTACTGGTCAGGCCCCCCCGCTGTTGGTCACTGCATCACGCGCTGAGATTGAATTGGTACAAAATGATGTATATATATATAATATATGAAAGAAATTCAAAGCTGGCTGTTATGGTATTGTTTCCGCCTTTCAACACATTCATCGGCATCGCTTTGTCCGTCTGAAACACCTCACTGTTCATTTCACTTATGTTTCTGTTCTCTTTCTTTCTCGTGTTGTTCTTGTTTTGAGGCACAGCACATGCTTCTAGGATAGCTAGCCCACAAAGAAACGTGCAAAGGATTTCCCTCCAGGTCGACCCGTCTGGTGTTTTTAAGCTGTTACTCCTGTTTGCTGGTGGATAATCTAATTTGTATGTGATTGTAAATATTTTCATGACCATGCCGATCCAATTCAGTGGGCAGGTAGTGAAAACGGACTCTTGATGGAACTGAAACTTGACTGTGCTATATAGCAAAAAAAAGAAAAAAAAGAAAAAAAAAAGAAAATTATGACAACAAAGAACTCATATCTCTTGAGGAGATGCTGTTTCATAAGTGTTAACAAGCACTGGATATAAATTGTATTTTTATCAATTCTGAGTAATGTGAAGCTGTTTGCTGAGTAAAAAAAAACCCATTTCCGCATTTGAACTCACGTGTGTCTCGTCAGACACCCCGATTCAAGTCTTCAAATATTTTTCTGTCTGCTTATTTTGTTTATTTATGCAAAGATCCATGTGATGATTGAACATTTTGTTTAAGCTTCAGGTCAGGGCTGCCTTGGAAGAGTGTCAACAGAGGGAGAGGGAGAAAAATTCAACATCCTACTTGCATAGTAACTGGTTAGAAATACATTAGAGGTCAGAAGTCCATTGTATTTTGTCTGTCACGTGTATTAATGTTTTCATGTATTTATTAGCCACCATTGGCTCTAAAATTGTTGGTTAACCATTAGTCAACATATGGACAATCAAATCGACAGAATTAAAACTCACCAATTAGAGTGCAGAAAAAAAAGCATTTCAATATATCTGCCATCTCGTTTGGCTTTTATTGTAAATATAACATTGGAAATAGATTTTATTTTTTTTCCCATGGGTACTTAATGAAGTATAAGTTATGTATTTGATTATTTTGTTTTTACATTTTTGTATGTGCATGTCTTTAAAGCCTGACAAGTCACTGTACCTCACGTAGATGCTGAATATTTCTCCCAGGAGAGCAGGACCTTAGATAGTCATGTTTTGATAATCTTCCCAATTTAAAAACAAATCAATGAAAACATAAATCAGTATTTACAATCTAAACCTTTTTGATATGACAAGTAAAGTTATCACAAATAAGGTACTACAAACACTTGATGTGTTATTTCAGCCACAGCATTCATGTCATGTAGAATCCAACTTGTGTTCTGGGCTCAGTAAAGCTCTCATTTTAAGAGGATTTTGTGTTTGAGGAGCGATACTAATACAAATAATAATAAACATGCATGCATTTGGCTTGCATTTACACAGTATAGGAATGAACAAAAGTTGTTTTTTATGAACATTACTTTGTTGAAAATCACAACTGACATTCTTGTAGTATTTTTTACAAGTTGGGAGTGTGCAAGTATTTATTAGTTTTTAACATGGAATAATGCAGTCCCTCGAGTGCATTCTTACTCTATATTCTCTTTGCCATTTTTATATGTTGCTAATTTTAATGAACTTGTTCTTATAGACTATCCAGCCATCAGCAGTGTAGATCCATACAACCCCTTTATCAATCCAACTATAAGAGATGCAGTTGCATTTGATTCAAAACTGAAGACTTGTAATGCTGTTTCAACATTACTTACTGTACATTTTGTTTTTGCCTGTCTGAACTCTGTGATGTATATGGTGGGGAATATTCTCTAATTAAGTTAATCAGCACAATTCACTGATATGCTGGACAGAGATGCTAGCTGGCATTCTAATGTGTATCAATGGTTCAGGACAGCATTTCTAGTTGTCTTTACAGAACTTTGCTTTTGAGCTTATTTTGTCTTAAGCAACACTGTGTGGCTCTGGGGAGAACTGGGGCTGTTCATTTGACATTGCTGGCAGCCTGGTACAGTTTTGTGCATAGAATCCCTTATCCTGGCAGGTACCTAGACCCATGTCAAGTATTGTTTGGGTGTTATTAGAGAAAATGAAATACATAGTGTCTGTTGCTGCTTTGAAAAAAAAATATTTCTGAATATGTAAATAGTTTATCATAATATCTTGTACAGTCCAGTGTAAAGTTTTTAATTCAACCTAAAACGGTTGCCATTACATTTCTGTTCACATTCTCCTTTATACAGTACACAAAAATCAATAATTTGCTAAGGATGTTATTGTTAAAAGGAAAAAAAAGACAATGGTACTAAACTATTTTATGTTTTTTTTTTGTTTGTTCTTTTGCTTGGCTTCAAAGTGTAAACCAGCAAGTCTTTGGTTTCCCTGTGCAGTATTGACGTGAGGTAAACTTAATTCAACAGTGGTGTGTTTGGGGAACAATCCCCTCTTGCTTTGGTAGTATTAATACACTATATGAAACGAATACAAACCAGAAGAGACACACACCGGGGCTTCGAGGGAGGGGGGGAATGTCGCACCGTGGAAATGTGTTCAAATGTTTAGATGGTCCTCCCTACAGGATGCATTTAGGCATATTATAATGTAACACCATTTTCTGTATGTAATTAGTCCATTGACGTAAAAAAAAGGCAGTCATACGCTGTGTTACTGCCTGTTTGAGATCATTTACCTCAAGAACTTTCTCCTTTTCTGTAAACGAGTAAAAAAACATTGTGTGACAAAAAGACATCTCACCATCACTCCATCTTTTGTACTGCTGTTGACACTTACAAATTAAAGAGACATTTTGTTTTAAAGTTTGAATGTTTTTTTTTTGTTTTGTGTCATCGTTACTCTCATGAAATGCTCTTTTTAGTAAGGAAGTAGATTGGCCAGTATTTCACAGGAAGTAGTTCACAAATACCTCATATACCTATAGGCCGCTTCCCCATTGGTTATATATGAACATATATCATGATATTAAGAGTTTAAATGTATCTTGAAAGGTATTTTAGCCTGCATTGACATGTAAATGGGGGGTCAAAATGGGCTGTGGTTAAACTACATGAAAGGATGCTACAATTTTTAAATTCACCTTTTTGTATTTGATGGTCAGGAAGTGGATTTTAAGGAAAATACGCAAAACGGGTGAAATATTGCTTTACATTATTGCTAATGACTATTTAATTGTAATGACTATCAAAACAGCTTGATCTGTTAGTGAGACAATTCAAACAAAATTGACACTATTCAATGGATTTATGGACTGGTGAAAAACTTTTAACTCAACACACTTTTCTTTTACTAGGCTATAACACTGATTTGGTGGAGTCCACAATCTGTTAAGAGGTCATTTTCATTTGACACAGGCTGTCTTTTATAATTTGATACATTAAATGTAAGTATAAGCTGTTTTTCCACCTGACGTTGAACAGTGCCTCTGAGAGTATCTCTGGCTTCCCCATTAAAACATGATTTCCGTTCCTCTATTCTGTCTAAACCCCTAAACCCCTGCCCCATTTATGAGCGTCTGTATGCAGATTGAAATGCATTATTTTTACACATTAAATCATGTATACCTGACGTAGAAATGTCTTTCTGCTATACACATTACAACCTGATTTACTTCCCCCTCGCTAAAACACAGACTGTCACTCCCTTCCTCAGATAATATTTACGCCCTTGTCAGTAAACACAGACGTGCGTCTTGAAAATTCATTTCAGACAATTACCAGAAAATATAAACCCTATTATCATGAGACGTTATCTAAGAGAATTACTTTGTGGGGATGTCAGTTGAAATTAAATAAAAATGAAGAAAATATTGTATTCCAATTTTTTTTCCTAATTGTCCTCAATGGAAAAACAAGCCTTTTCCATTTCAACACAGAAGGTAGGAAGTGTTCCACAGTGTATCTGGCGTTGCCCCTGTCAGAAGCAACACAGACAGTTGAAGAGATTTAACATCAAAGAGGTGTTTGACTTAAGCCCAAGCCCCAAAGCGATGTCAGGCATTTTATAATTGCATTGTAGTTCTGCTGTAAGAACAATCACCACATGCAATTCCCCTAGGGATTCTTGACCTGATGAAAGTGTACATTCAGAGGTCAGGGCCCAGTGTGTGTGTGTGTGTGTGCGGGCAAGCTTGTTCGTGTGTGTGCGTATGTGTGTGCGTGTGTGTGTGTGTGTGTGTGTGTGTGTGTGTGTGTCAGAGCAGTGAGGGAGCCAGAGCCAGAGGTCAGGCTGAGAGTTATAAGCCTGGTCTATGTCCATCATCCCAGCCTGGATCACTGCCATCTGTTGCTCATTATCTTCATTACTTCTCTGTGTCCCACACTGGGTTAATTTGAATGTTTCCCTTTGTATATTTGACGAAAGTTTCAATCGAGTTACAAACCCAGTTCACAATTCAGCATATAGCCAGCCCATTTGCGTAGCATTTTCATGTAAATCAATAATGTGAGGAACATGTAAAATCATAAGACCAGCATGCTATTGCACCATGTTAGGAATATACATCTCACCTAGAGAGACATTTGAGAAAACAACTTTAAAGGGGTATTTTTTTCCCTCCACAACGTATTCAATAACGTGACTGTCTGTGTTCTCCAGCTCTGATGTAAAGATAGCGCTTGGGCCGGGCGTCTCTAACAGATGCCCATGTCAGCTCCCTGCAGCAGCAGAAACACCCAGCGGTAAATGGAAAATTAGACGCACACCTAGTGACAATAAATCTTGCGGTAATCCCCCACACGCCGTCTGCAACTAATGGCACAGAGGAGAGCCTTGTGCGTCGGCATGTATTTGTATTTGCATTATTGTGTGTGGGTGTGCTGTACAAAAAATTAAACGCTGCATAGGATGTTGACATTTTAATCTTGAGTGAGTGACAATAATTCTCATTTCCTTTGGGGGATACTCTCTCTCTCTCTCTCTCTCTCTCTCTCTCTCTCTCTCTCTCTCTCTCTCTTTCTCGTGTTTATGAATGTGTGCGTGTTCCAGATGGGGGGCTGCAGTGTGATTGGGTGGTCGGTGAGGTATGGTGTACAACACCAGTGTTTCTAAGTGACCCATTTGCTTCGACTGTCACCGCAGCACAAAGCCGTGGTCCCTGTCGTGGCGGGCCTCATAACGCATGCAGCCGCGCGGCGGCGGCGGCTCGGCGAGGGGAAGGGCGGACATTGCGTGACTCTGAAGACTAAATGCTGCCGGGGAGACGAGCGGCGAGGGCCGTCTGGAACAATATTTTACTGTCCAGCGGTACCACCGCTGATCCCCGGGTCCCCCAAGAACAGCTGCTGTTTCTCTGACTTGCTTATTAGATTTGACTCATGGCTCCATTATAAGACCTCTGGCACAGGTAATGAAATGGCTGATATAAAAACAGTACAAAAAAACATTTTCTCCCAGTATTTGGCATGTAGCACTTGGCCTAATGTTTTTCTGGGTTGTTGTTTTTTTTGCCGCATGTGGGCGTTTATATTTTAGACCATACGTCGATTGTGAATTATGAATGAATGTGTTTCAGTGTTTGAATTTCATTTTTTTTTTTTTTTATGAATTGAAGAAAACCCCCATCCTCCTCTAGACTCGACTGCATCGCTGACAGACTTTGCCTGCAGTTCATATGTACAAACGGTGGCAAAGCACGAAACAAGAAGAGAGCGTAAAAAAGAGAGCGAGCGGCGAGCCGAGAGCTCCATTTGCACCTGGAGCCGTCGGACCCGCATCCGTGTCTGGGAGAACGGTACAGCCCCTCAGCTGTGCTTTAATCCTTGGAGGTGAAGGACTTAAGAATTCTTGCTAATTTCACAGATGGTTTAAAATAGATTAGCATGGAGGAGCTGCTCCCAGAGAAGAGCTGACCCACCAGGCTTCCTGCACAGCTGCCAAGTACCCCGTGCCTGATGCTTCGCTGTGCCTTCCAAAAGTCCTGCAAGGTTAAACTCAAACTTAAGCATCACCAAACAACATCCTTCTTGTGACCCCCATCGCCGCTCCTTCGCATACTTTTTATATTATTTTAGTTTGTTACAATGTACACGTTTTATCAAAAATAAATGGATCCACCTTCGCGCACACTCCAGATTAACTTTTGGGATACATTTTTCATTATTGTGTGCCTTGCTTAAAAAATGTTTTGGATTTTTTTTTCATTTAACAGGCACGATGTGATATGCTCGTGCCAAAAAGATGACATTCTCAAACTATTCTAAAAAAAAAAAAAAAATCATTTTGTGATTCAACATTTTTGTCAATTGGTTGCATTAGAGACACTACACAATAGGAGCTGATGGGCTTGAGAAAGCAAGCTACCCATCACCTTTTCTCCACCCAACACAAAGCCCTTTGAAGCACAACAGACTTCACAGTTTAGTCAATCTGCCCATTTGGCCAACAAAGGTCACATAGCTTGCATTATTTCCATGCTTCCCCCATCAGCCACTTAATTCAATGCATCCAAAAGCCATGTTGTTTTCTTTTGCCGAATAAAGGAGTGGATGAGGCTCTGTGTGGTGTGTTTTGTATATGCCAAGACTGCTGCTGGAGAAGGGGCAGAGACAAGTAGACACGACTCTGGCCGGGCTGAAAGGGCCCAGCTTGGAGTTAATGGGGAAACACAATGGGATTTCATGAAAAACTCGTCATGGTTTTGTTGGACTTGTCATTCTTTGGTGCATAGCTGTGTGGAAAGCCTAGGAACCATCTGAATGTTATTTGTGCTTTTCTTGAACCATATTTGGGCCAAGTCTCACAAAGCCCTCGTGAGAAGGCAGAAACAATACCGGGCCGCTGTGAGACGGAGCCGAGACCTTCGTTCCAGCCAAGCAGTCTTGGACCTGCTCCTTTCAGAGGGCTTGTTCTCAATGGGCTGACATCATTGCACAGCTGTCACTTTCTTTCAGCAAAGCTTGGAACAATGTCTGTATGTATGTATGTATGTATGTACATACGTATGTGTATATATATATTTATGTGTGAGCAGAGAGCATTGTTTTAGATTGGAAAATTGGATTTGTGATTCATCCAATCAATGAAATTGCAAAAAGAACTAACATAGGAAGTGTAAGTTTATTTTTGTTAAATAATTAGGATCTGTTCCTTGAAATGTGACTTTACATTGCATCTATTTTACGTTTGAGTTGTCCTTCCATGAATCAATCAGGCTTGTGTGCAATGCTGGCATAAATGAACTTTTGAAAATACACACGGGAAAATATTTCAGAAAAAGTAATTTTACATACTGTTTCACATCATCGCTTCTCCTCTGTACATTTATCTCCCCAAACATTTGACTGTATTTCTTTGGGGAAGAATAAATGCATGATGGTTATTTAAGAGCGTCTCATCTCGCCATAGCTTTTTGAAGAATTTAACAAAATAATGGCTTCTATCTTGGTATATGTGTTATTATCTCAAAGCCATCACTCAGCTCTCTCATGCATATGTCAATTACTCAACCACACCTTTATGAATATGTAAATGCTAGCAGAATGCCTCATTAATTAGTAATTCATGCATTTTTCACAAGCCCGATACTGATGAATTATCATCCAGAAGTTATGAAAACAGGATTCATCATCACATTTCCAGTAGTTACATCTGTAATGTGTGTAGAGCAAGATACTTCAGTTGTGTAGCTTACAAAAGTAACGCTGCTCTTCTCTTCTGTAATAGGAACTGAAGTTTACACAGAACCACCCAGAGCTTGGAAAGTCTCTCATTTTTGCATCCTCTCTTCCTCTTTTCAGTCTTTTGAAACAGCTTCTAGACTAAATTGGGAATGCAGATCCTACGGAAAATTAAGAACCAGATCGCAATTTAGTCCTCCTCCTCTTTCAACATGTCTTTTATGTATCTTTATTTTCTCTGTTTCTTTCTTTTGATAACCTGGTTGGATGTTGACATGTAGATGAGGCTACTTAATGTTTGCATGTCACAACATGGGTTCTTAACCATCACAGGTAATCATAACAGATGCACTGTACATCAAAGCAGTGGCCTCATGTGATGCCTTTATTTCCTCCCTGGCCTCTAATCAGTGGTGAAGCTGAGTACCAGGAAGAGCAATTGTTTACCGTGGGTGTTATGTGCCAGGAGACTCCAAAACGAAAAAAGTTGCAGAACAGTAACCGGAAGCACTTTACTAAATGACTAAAAGAGTGAAGGCTACATTGATCAATTCAGGCTGTAAAGCATTTGGTAAAGCTTTCTGCTGCAGTGCTACTGTACTTTTTACTTTTCAATTGTCTTTTATTAAAGTGTCCTACATCATAGCTGATGCCAAGACACACAATATAAATGGATCAATGATTATTCAAGGAAGATCAAATTAAGAAAAGTATCCCTAAACTAAACACTATATTCATACATTGAACATAAAACAAAAACAAATAGAATCGGAGACGAAAAAATTCTTATTCTATTATTAAAGGGGTAGTGAACACTACATGTTATTTTTTGTTTTAAACATTAAAATACGTGTTATACAATCTTCAACATGCTATTTTGTCAGTGTTAATAAAATAACACCATGATTTAGAGAAAACAGTTGTAAAATTCTTCTACTACCTTCAAGTTGCGTTCTTTCTGTGATGTCGAAGTGCCTTCTGAGGCACTCTGACATCTCGACAAAGGGACACCGGTGGCCAGGAGTGTGTGGACGTGTATGGCTCTGTCTGACCCATGGTTGACGCTGATGGCTGCGTTAAAGGGAAGGTTCATCTTCTCGGACCTTTACAGTATAATGATGCAGTATACAACATCACTCATTATAATGCTCTTGGACACAAAGTTACTAGCTTATGAAAGTATCTCAAAGTTGCAGCGAGTTGTAACCATTCCTGTAACTCTCAGCCCAAAATATTTTCTTTTAAATCTCTGGTGTTTGAATTTGAGCTGAAACAGGGGCATCACTTACACTTCAATCATTTATAACTGATTATAAAAGGCTTACTAATGAGTTTTCATGTAGGAACAATGCTTTATAGGAGATTAATTCACTATGAATTCACTATTTACAACTATTTTATTCTTGCTTAGAAGCAGTTATTCTAAAGTGCTACCCAGAAACCAAATTGAGCTTGATTGGTAACGTGTGATTCCTTTGCCAGGGGCCCTTTCCATTGTCCCACCTGTTTCTGATTGGATCACTTGACATCAATCCCAATGAGCTAGCTTATAAAAGGCCACCCACCCTGAAGGAAGACCGTGTCTCTGGACGTTGTTGGAGAAGTTGCTACATGGCATGCGACGCTGTAGCCAAGCTCTTAAGTTGTTTTTGTTTTGCTCAAATTCTTCTTGCGCTCCATCTTTGGCTGCCCTATTTGTGTCAATCCCCTCATTAAGTGTAGGCCTACTTTCTGAGCTGTGCCCTGTAGAGTCAGGTATGGCCGTGTCTCATGAATAGTTTCCATCTCTGGTGGTTCATTCCATTACCCCTTGGATCCCTTAGCGGAGTGTAACATTGATCATAACTATGATGTGTACAACTAAATCTTAATCCAAAACGTCACTATTCGGCCTGTGGTTCGCGTGCGAGTGGCTCAACCCACTAGCGCGTGAACCACACAGGCAACACGCCTTGCAGCAACTCAGGTTCTGTTCCCACCTGTGGTCCAATGCTGCATATCACCCCCCCCCCCCTCTTCTTCAATCCACTTTCCTGTCTCTCCTCAATGTTACGTCCATAAAGGCACAAAAAAGCCTGCGCAAGAAATAAATCCACAGGGCATCCTTGCTTCCTCAATTTTATTTTGTATTCTTTCAGATCATTTGGCATACACAAAGGCAGTATGGGAGATTGCAGGTTACAAGCTAGAAGGTACAAGCGAGTGCTTTGATACAAGGTGATTGCCTCTTTAGAAAGATTCAACTGGTATAAACATAATCTATCTGAAATTAGACAGTGGATGAACCCAATATGTGAGTGAAATGAGTGAAATACTAAAGGCTGGTATTGTAACCCATGGCCTCCTCGATGCTCCAAAGCCCTGTCACTATAATCCCAACACAATAAACAGCATTGCAGAGCTGGTGTGTGTGTGTGTGTGTGTGTGTGTGTGTGTGTGTGTGTGTGTGTGTGTGTGTGTGTGTGTGTGTGTG
>JAOPJK010000033.1:9477120-9489282 GCA_027123565.1 Phycis chesteri
TATTTATTTATAAAAATACAAATAAATGACTGAGGCATTATGTGCTTATGTAAAACTATGCTAATGTTTGATTTTTTTTTTATAGGGTGTGGGTGGGGGGCTTTTATCTAATGGTTTGTTAAAACAATTGCATATTAACGCACCTCTGATGAATATTATCCCTTGCAACGTTGACATGAAATGTAATTCGCTATCCTTTATCTACGCTCACCTAGTGAGCACATTGTGAAGCCGTGTCAATAGTTATTCCCACAGTAGAGCACCATCTACTGGTCAATCTTGGTACTTGATTTCAAAACGACCTTGGTTCTAACATTTATTTTACATCTATCTATATTTACTCCTGCAAGCCTGTGTGAAGAAGGCACTTTGTACAAAATCTGTTCAGTCATCTCATTCGTCCTCAAGTGTCATCATATTAATTGCATTCATTTTAAGATATTACATGATTATTCTTTTTTTTTTAACGTAAAAAAATGTGTGAAACCAATACCATATCATAAATACTAACATTAGTATTATTATTATTAGTATTATTATTTATCATAAAAATAGTGATCATTTTCAACCAAAAGAACAACATCATCGTCTTTAAGATAAATGTGATGAACCTTTTTAACGTAAAACAGAATAATGGCCGGTGAATTATGTTGAATTGTTAGCCACCAAAGGTTATTTTGTCATGTTTGGATGCCTCACCAGCCACCACTTTCACCTATTCTGCTGAGCACGGAACACCTGCTAACACTTATGTTGTCTCGTGTCGGAGTCAGGAGAAAACATCCCGTTTCAAAAGTCGCCACGGAGACGCTCTGAGTAGTACAACGAAGGAAACACATCCTCTGAGACTTGACCACTTTCCAGGATCAGAGCACACGTTAGATGACAGCCACAAGAAAAAGGGAAAAGCTGAAGTCTTCACCTATCAGAGCGGGAGAAAGCGTTCCACGTTGCTGATCATTAGCACTTGTCAATTATGCGTTCACATACTTTTTTACTACATTTGTTTCACCTCATTAACATAAAGCATTTTTTGCTAATTTCTATGGAGGAGTAGAAATGTTTTTTTTTTTTTACCTCTTCACATTTCACACTTAAGAGTACGCTTAGAGTATGATTATAGAGCCTTCACTGTGTAAACCCCCCCTTGTAGTGTGTGTGTGTGTGTGTGTGTGTGTGTGTGTGTGTGTGTGTGTTTGACAGAGAGAGAGAGGGAGGACGTGTGTGTAAGAGAGTGTGAGTGAGTGCGAGAGCAAGGAATACGGAGGCAGAGCCGCAAGAATGATACAAGTGAGACACTGTGTCATGCGCGCTGTGTGAAAGAAGCAGCGAGGGCGAGACACAGCCATGAAGAGTTCTCTGTGCGTCACAGAATTTCAGATTCCCCCCCACCCCACAATCTTTTCTAGATTTGAAGGGTAAAAGATGAAAAGATACCGAAAATAAGCAGATAAGAAAATATAAATATTCTGTATAAAAAACAAAAACAGCAAGCAGGCTATGGCGAGAGAGAAAATCAGCCACCATTGCAGAATATAACACAATAAACTTCTGCACAAAAGATGTGATACATCTTTATCACATCTTCATCGCGTCTCCCACCCACCTACCCCTGGTCTTCCTCATGCACACGAATGAAGGAAGCCTGGCCGCGGACACGCCACGCACTCTGTCTCAGGTGGACGACCACGTCACGACTCCCTTCCTTCACGGAGCGCGGGCTATTAACACATCGGGTTCACAATTATGGATTGACAAAATTAGAATGGGGGTGGTGGAGGTGGGTGGAGATGGTGGGCGGTGGGGGTGGAGGTGGTGGAGGTGGGGGGAACAAAACGGGACGCATGCCATTGTGGTTCTGCGCTGTGTTGTGCATCCAGCAGGCCCGGGCACGCGCTGCTCTGCATCCCCGCTGCCCTCGGGCTGTTTCCCTAATCATATTAATGAGAGCGCCACGCTCCGCCCTGCTCCCTGCGAGACCCCCGTCTCTGCTGGGGGAGCGGTCCTATTTACACTGCACCTATACTAATCTGACAGCCTTGATCGCGCAACAGAAAAATAAAACCCCCAAGGCCCTTTATTGATCAGCCTTGAGCCGCGCTGCACACTCCGCCAGCGTTGTGAGGGGGGCCGGCTAGCTATTACAAATGTTAGTGTGTTCGATGAATTATTTCATCAGAGAAAAGCATACTGCATCAAGTATTTATTCTGAAGTAAACTATTTCAGGAGGAGTTGGGAAGGAGGTAGGGAGGAGGCGGTATCCGACGCCCGGGCGTGGCCCGTGGCAGGGTGGTGGTCCGGTGGTCCGGTATCCGATGCCGGGCATGGCCCGTGGTAGGGCGGTGGTCCAGTATCCGATGCTGGACATGGCCTGTGGCAGGGCGGCGGTGGTCCGGTATCTGATGCCGGGCGTGGCCCGTGGCAGGGCGTTGGTCCGGTATCCGATGCTGGACATGGCCCATGGCAGGACGGTGGTCCGGTGGTCCGGTATCCGACGCCGGCCATGGCCCGTGGCAGTGGCGGCGGTGGTCCATTCTTCTGAGGGTATAATCGAGGGAGTTGACGAGCGTCACGGCAGGGGGGGTTAGGTCGATAACCAGATACCCATGAAGTGAAAAGCTGGGGAGAGAGGGCTTTTTTCCCCCTCCTTCTGCAGGCTCACGCATCACAAGCAGTTCTGGTGGCAGGGCAGACCAAACGGGGCATCGCCGACGAGTTAATGAAGCATGCTTCACTCTGAACGTGTCCGACGGAGGAAAAGACGGAGCCAGGAAAATAAATAAGTACAAAAAAAAAAAAAACGACTCATAAGGGATTCATAGAAAAACCTGAAGAGGGGGAAGAAAAAAAACAACAGCGATAAAATGCAATGTGTATTTATTGTAAATAATCAGCGCTGTCGGTCCCAATGGAGACCTGCCTGCACACTGATTTTCTAAATGCTTCCTAATGGAATCTCACTGCTAGCCATTCTATTACAGCATTGTAGAGTGTTGCCCTGGAGGCTTATAGTCCTCCCAAGGCCATAGGACTGGTTAATGGATGACCCACTTGTTAGCTAATTGCCGCTGACTGAACACAAAGGAAATGTTAAATTATGTTATGTGGCTGTTAGATAATCAGCCGGGGCAGACACTGTATGGCTTCCTGCTTCTGCACGCCAAAGCTGGCGTGTACCGAGAAAATACCTGTACATGTACATGGTTTACATTGTTTATGTTGTTATGTATTACGTAAAACAGGTTGTGATTACGGAGATCACTGTCAATGACTGCATTTATGTGTGTTGCTGTTTTTTGTGTTTATTTGTTTTCAGACCCTTTTCGAAGGCACTGTCGCAGGTAGGACGAGCGCTGTGGCTGATTATAACACACACGCAAATGTATGTCTTGCTGCGTGTTGTATGAGTTCATGTGTTAATATGAGACTATTTAGCATAAAAAAGCATAAAAGCAAATGTGACTCAGGGAGCCTTTTGTGGCTTTTACTGGATCCCTGTAGTGGAACAAGCTCTCTGAAACCCAGCCTGCTGCACTGAAGAGGCCAGGCTCAGCCAAAGAGACTCTTTCACCCTCCTCTGAAGATTTGATTCCCCCGGAGGCCACGCTGGAACACTGTATCATGTTTGAATTCTGCTGCCACTTTTTCCCCCCAAAAAAGTCGCCACAGCCAATTGGAAAGGCCTGGCTGAAGAGTACATTCAATATTTAACGTCCTAGGGCCGGATCTCTGGCAGCACACCAGAAACATCCAGCGCAGCTCCGGGAATGAAATAAAATAAATAACGAAACCCAGCTCTCCTTAGATGTCTTACAATTGAGACTTACCCAAATCCCAGAAATTACATTTTTCAAGCCCCTTTCATGCCTATGGCTTTGTTATGGCTCTATCATCAGCATTAAAAGCCTGTGTTTATTCAACCCCTCAATTACCAAAGGCTCAGCCGGCAGGCCTTTAATTGATTACTTTAATTGATTGGTTGGGGGCTAACCATGGCTGAAAAGCAGTTTATCTTAATCAGTTGAGAGGAAATTTAAGAGAGGGGCTTGATTTCCTCCAGCTGATCACCCCAGTGTGGTGGAGGGGGGAGGGGGAGGAGGGCGTGAACATTCCTTATTGAACATCTAAGGCTATTCAAATACGGCAGGTGCATTAACATTGTGGACTGATGTAATTCGGTCCTCTTCATCTCATCCAAGAGAGTCGTTTCTTGGTTTTTTTCCGTGCAGTGACCTGCGACATCGAATCAAGAAAGCGATACGGGCACAATGAGCGTTGTCGTGGTTATTAATGATGCCGCTGAAATGCACCGCGTATGTACAGGAACATTAGAACGATTAATTATTAATTCCTCATTGTTAATAATTAAAGCCGCGAGGTATAAAATCGCTGTCTTCCACAGGCACAAAGAGAGTCACTGACACAGGGAGAATTTGTTGCACACTCAACAGCCTGTCATTGACAAAGTCACATTAACAGGACCAGAGTTGTGAACAGCGGGGGGGGGGGGTTACTGAAATGTTCCTGTGGTAGATGGGTTGCAGATTTATTTTCTCACATTCGGTGAGTTAAAGTGTAGATATTCGTTTTCAAACAGCAGCCACATCAAAATGATGTCATCATAAACACGAGTTATAGTGAACCTTCATAGAGGTATTTTGATGATATGACGATATATATATATAATGTGTTATCTGTAGTATCGACCTTGTGTATAACAGTTCTCTATTGTGGGATGCAGCCAGTGTAGATGGAAGCGTACCATTAAACGCTAGAGATATTGGATATCATGCTGAGTACAGCTCAACCATCCATCCATTTCTGCACAGCATCACGCTGCTGATCAGAGACCACATGTCTAATAGCTTTTCATTTCTGAATAGTTTTTTATTATAAAATCGCTCTGTTTTTTTTGTTTTTTTCCAGTGTCAAAGTTTGACAACATGAAGGCTGGGAGCTAACACAGACTGCCAGCTTGGATTGGACGATGTTGGAGGATCAAACTAAATGTCCCTGTTCCATTATGAACACTAAGTGCACTCAAGTGCAGACACAATTGACTGTTGTGAAAATAAAAGAGTGTGAAGTGTACACATTAAGGGCACGAGGAATTTCAAAATCAAATGGGATGCATTTGATGATCTCTTAGCATTGGATTTCAACACACTGGCCACTTCACAGTGAGCAGCCACGATGAACCAACACTGCGTCTGGGCCATCATCACTTGTCAACATTTCTTCCCAGCAGTAAAAATTATTATATTCGCCCATCATGTCACCGTGGCGAGCAGGGATGTAAAAAGTACCGTGGCCCACTCAGGACCACCAAAGGCCTCACTACACCCAGGCACCCCCTCCAGATGGGGGAAGGGGTTCTGTGTGGAAGCAGCTCAGAGGAGCCGTGTTCAGAAGGCTGACTGTGTGCCTCTTGTGGAGGCAACCCAAGGTCTGTTGTATGTCTTGCCGGGGGGGGGGGGGCTATGAGGTAGAACAAGGTCGACACCCAGAGACTCCTTATACAACCGACAGAGTTTGCCCGGGGCAATTGTTGAAATAGCCCCAGAAACTAAACCCCGGGGAGATGACCTCCACACAGGAGGCACGGCTGGAGCAACCATCCATTGAAACGCTTGTTCACAGCATAACCTTGTGATGTTATGGTATTGTATGGTCGGCGCACATCCCTACGTAACCTTTTTAATGAAATACCTACCGGGGACTCGCACTTCTCCACCTCCTTGTGGAAAGCTTGATGCTACCATAAGCTCCATAGTCGACGGGTGAACCTCTGATAAGATCTAGGGAGCACTGGAGTCAGCGTGAGCCCATCAACATGTGTTTTGTGGACCTGGAGACGACTTCTGACCGATGCCCTGAGAGGTTCTGTGGGAGGGACTGCGGGAGTGCGGGGGGGCACCGGGGCCGATGCTTGGAGCCATTCAGTCCCACGACTCCCAGAGTGAGGGATGTGTCCATCAAAGCTGCGCTCCTCTCTGCACCGTTTCTCATACCGCAAATATTGCATACGTAGAGAGCTGCGTCAACGGCTGACAGAACCCCAATGCAACCCTGTGATGTTTTGATTCCCTTTTTTTTACAATAGCCTGAAGCAGGGACAACGTCGGCCTCATGTTGATATAAAGGGCTCCATTGACCTTCAGACTCCTATTAGTGTATTGTCTGATGGATTGCAAATGGGCCGGCAACAGGGGATTTCCATTATATGTAAAAGTATTAGAGATAGACAATTCAGGTAATGATAATGATCTTGTTCTATTTCAAGAACGATAACATAACAATTTATTGATCCCAGAGAGAGAAAGCAATAATGAAGTATATACAGTGTATATATATATATATATATATATATATATAAATATATATATACACATCATATTTATTCATATTGCTATATTGATTGTTCCGGTTTGTACACATTTCCTTCTTTTGTATGCATTTTGTTTGAATGGCTCCATGCAAATATAGCTTGTCTGATCTCATGACAATATTGACCTCTGAGATGTGTGTTTGTGTGTGAATGCATCTAGCTACTCGAACCAGTGGCTAGATGCATTTGCCTCCCTGTTTGGCCTTTGCTTTATGGTAATTGGTCTCTGCCTGAGCCTGGCATTAATGGTTCCTGGGTAGGAATGCCGTTTCCCCCTGCATGTTCAGGGGATAATGACCCAAGGCCAGCATGACCTTGGGTGGCTGAGAGCAGCTGTCTCTCCTCCTGAGAGCGGCCTCTCTGCACGTCTCTCAGTCAGGGTCTGGAGCTATGGCCGGAGCACCGCGGTGGGCCAGCCAAGCACAACTAGAGCTGCTGGGACCGCAGAGTGTGACGTCTCACAGACGCATGATGAGCAGTCTTTCCCATGGTCCTTTGCCCACGGCGGCCGTCCACTTCATCATGCTGGTATGTCGTTGGATAAATACCAGCGACACCGTCAGGCCAAGTTCATTTGACTTGACGTTGACTGTATTGTCTAAAATGAAGTTTAATGTATTTAATGTGTAGTATTTAGTTTAATTTGAAAAACGAATGTAATGTAATGTAATGAATTATACTATTTTATTACATTTAAGACACAGAGCGATAGATAGATAGAGCGATAGATAAATTTAGCATGTTATTCTTTTCTCCTCCTCCACTCTGTCAGTCCATCTCTTCCACCATCTCTGAGCTTCTCCTCCCAGATAAATGTTTCATGGAGCGTTCCTCATATCCTCCACTAGAAGAGCATCTTCTGTCCGAGAGATTATAGGAGACATCACTCAGTCACATCCACCTCAAACCACACATCTCGAGGCCAAACAGAAACACATCTTCAACACGACCAGCAGAGGAAGGGAAAAACAGGGACGCATATTTTAATATCCCAAACTGACTGTCAAATGGTGTCTGCATTCAAAGAACTATCAAAGGGTTTATCCCGTTCAGATCTAAAAGCCTAAAGTGGGTCACACACTCCACCCACTGTAATATCCCAGTAAATATTCACCATCTTCTCATTATTTAATCATACGCTAATGGAAGAGATCCCCACCCCAAACAGAAGCCCACCTCCAACCCTCATCACTCTCAAAAAAACGATGTAATTGTGATTTACTGTCCATGTCCTGTCTTTAAGATGAGGCTTCTACAAAGAAAGACAACCACCAACTGTTCAAATCAATTTTTAACAGTAACAAAAGACACTTGATTAACATATCATAAGCAGCGGGTTTTTTTAAAATTTCAAATCAATATCAATCCATGCATCTATGCATCCATCCATCTACCCCTCCACTCCTGTTTCATGCATAATCATTGTATTATATGCTATATCATTTAAGACAGATTTAGATGTTGTGTTTACTTGTGGTTGCAGTTGGGGCATGGCAGTGCTGTAAGAAAATGATAAATGCTTTCATAAAGATGAGTTGTGTTGACAGAATGAACCCGCTCTCTATACGGAGTGCCCTGCTGTTTAATCAGTGGTAAATTATACTGTCCTGCCTGCCTTGGCCATTTGTCAGACTATAGTGATGCTTGTCGGCAAGTCATATAACAGCAAAGGCAATGTTGTTCACTAAGATAATGTTAATTTTGATGTTTTTTGTATCAGGCAATTTGGTAGAGTGAAGCTACACATGACCTTAGTGTTTTGCCTGTGTTGTGTCCTCTAGGCGTTAAACGGCGTCCAGACATGTGTAATGGTTTGTACCGGTGCTTAAGGGCCCACTGAGGTGCTGATAGAAAATACCACAACACCGGCAAACAACGTCTGAGAAGAACTCTGTACACTTGAACTTTTTGTTCACATTTTATGATGTCAGATTTATTCTGACTATAGTTTGGTAAAAACAAAGGATTTATTGATGTGTGTCTTCTTAAAAGTACTGTGCGACTCTCTCTTTGCAATACACTGTACAGGTTTTCCACCAGTATTCTATTTCCAAGTCATGTTCTTAATTTTTAATGCAACATAACTTTATTGCATTCAGAGGGAGATCAAAGTGTGCAGGCTCTATGTTTGATGTATCCTCCTTTATTTGAAGTTTTCTTTTTCCCAAAGACAGTAGGTGTAAAACTAAAGTTTACATATTCCTTCCTCTGTGGTGGCAAGCAAACTTTTGGTGCAGGATATTACTTCCACTTTTGGAAAGAAAGAACCAACAGAGAGGGTTTGTTTGAGTCGTGCAGCTGCATGGTGAACAACAACCCCCAACGACAAATCACTAGAGCAAACAAAACCCCACACAGTAGCGCTGTGATGTTTACAGTTACAAAAGGTAAGAATAGAGAATACAATAAAAGGAATAAATGTACGGACTATAGCTAAGAGACATGCAGGTATGTTGGAGGGAAGGAAGGCTACTGGATGGCTGCTGGTGATTGACAGACAGAACAAGCCGTGTTGTGGCAATGTTGACTGGCGAGTCCTCGTAACAGAAAGTGTGATTAGGAACTGTCAAAACAAAACGAGAAATCTGACAATGACATCAGTGACAGGCGAGGACTTGATATATATTCATTGAGAAAGGGTGGAGATGAGGCGCCGGTCCATACCAGCTATGTTTACATGAATGTATAGGCGTGCAGCTTTGTTTGTCAGGCAACGCCCTCAATATCTCTGACATGCATGTTTGATTTGGCTCACGGAGACACTATCCTTTGTAGAGGTTGTTTTTTATTAGTAATGCCAGTGACCAATCATTTTATTTTGTATTTGTTTATTTTATGAGGTCCGACGTAGATTAACAATAGCTACTCCTTTAAACATGGAAAAGAAAACGACCATTTAGTCTTCGAGTGACAGGTATTGGTATTGCCTCAGTATTGCCATCCAGTTCTAGAGCATAAACATGTATCTGTCACTGTATGGATATGCAAATATATTTACATTGCATGTTGCTTAGACGACGCGTGCTATGAGAAAAGCAGCCACAGCAGGATTTGACTGAAGTATGCTAGCTTGTTTACGCTCCCTCATTGTAAAAGAACAGCCGCCCATTCATTTTAATGGCACTCGATAGTAACCAAGTGACCATTTGGTTGAGCACTACTGAGGTCTCGCACTGATTATTGACCACACTCAGCAACTTTCACAGGTGCCTTTAGCTGCTTTACGTCGAGCGTAAATCACGTTGCAGTGATTTCCGGTCCTTTAAGTCATAATGTTAGGAATCCATTTGTTAGCCATGTGTAGACTTTGCCGTAATTAGACCAACTTGAAAAATGTATGAGGCCGATGTGTTTCAAGTGTTTGCAATACGCAGTTAATTTAGAGACTGAATCAATCAGTTGAAATATCTTACAACGAGCCTGTGTGTAAATGGTGTTTCTGGGTTCCATTTATATTAACAATTTTGTTACAATATACCTACAAATTTGAAACCACCAGAAACGGCAGAGGAATAATTCATTGTTTTAATCACCAACTATTGATAAAGCATTCTTTTTGCCCAAGGCATATTCTAAGCTATTGCAACACATTAGACAGGATACAAATGCTATTGCAATTTGGTATTTAAAAAAAGGAAATTTCCGGTCTTTGATTATGATTGGCTGATTGGCTGTGTTATAAAACACTCACAATTGTGAGAGCAGAACAATCAATTTTTAATAATAATATGAAGCCAATCTCAAAGTACGCAAGCCTGTGTTGCTTCACAACCATTTTGCTGTCTTGAGGAACTATATTGCTTGGCGGAAGAATGAAGATTGACTTCATTTGAATTGTTGTATTATACACACTGCACCCCAAGCTTCATTCGAACACCAAAGACACCACTGATTAACTGACTTGCACAACATGTCCTTGTTATCTTTGACTCAGAAATAACTGGATGATAGTCCTTTGTGTGATTCCCCCCGTTTTGTTACTGTATTTGTTAAAACCCAGTGGCAGGTTGTAACAGGGGGGTTTCTATGGCTTTCAAAAATGTCATGTTGACAAATGACAACATGGGAAGTTAATTGCCCTTCACAGAACATTATTTGGTGGTCCCAAATATAGTAGGGATAATCTCTTAAAGGCTGAGCAGAAGTTCTTCCTCAAAAGTGAAGAAATATAAACAGAAGTTTGGCACAGAAGCAGCAATGAGAATAAAAAAAAGTGCATCTTTAATTGGATCATCTATTACAATATCACCCAAGGTTGTGATGTGCACCCAATCAGGGCAGACTATAAGTACCCACTTCATCCACACCACAGATGTTTTTCTTTCAACAAATACTTGATATATACAACTATGCAACTTATAGACCTTTAAAACGGAAGAAGCTGAAGCATACTTATACTTCTGGTGTCTAGTCTCAACCTTTTTCATTCTTTAGACATTCAGCCACATTAAAGGAAACATGGAGTGAATGGTGTGAGAGGAACTTAAGACGGGAATGTTGCAATTTATGCATTACCAAAGTAAAGTTCCACACTGGGGAGGATTTCCAATTCGGCCTGCTTAATATTCTGGTGACGGCTAGTTTATTGTATGATGTGTTGTATTTGTTGTGTGTCACATTCATCTAGTTGACACATGGAGCTCCACACCAAAGAAAGGCTTGTTTGAGGACCAGGGCAGGCGAGGCGGAGTGTGCTTCTTGCTCTGTGGTCTGGACGGCAGGAACGCTCAGGATCTCTAATGCCCCTTCCTCAGGGAGAAACTCCAACACAAAGAAGAGCCCTTCAGAGGGACGACCGCTGCAACGGCTCGCCAATATGAACACCTCTTTGGAGCTGTGTGTTCCCCAAAGAGAGGTTACCTTTTGTTTTCTCACTAAAGAACTATTCAAGATTACAGCAGTGAACCATATACACACAGAGTGAAACGTTAAAAGGTTTTGTGTACTGGGATATCATGTGTCTCCCACTAAAGCCTTTTTGAGGTGCCCCGTGAAGGAATAGACACACACAAAAGAGAAGAAAGCTTGTGAGAGAACAATCCTTTTCACATATCAATGTCAATATCCCTCCAGCAAAGTAAGTCAAGGTACGGCCAAGAAATGCCGGTTTTCCATATGAAATTAACGTTTGGGAAAGAAAAACTTTAAGTTATCTGTTGTGTACTTTGTATTCATATTTTGTTCTAAGAAGATATATGGAATGCAAGCCAACATGTGGCCACAGTACCAACATTTTGCCCAGTATTTGTAACTAATGGTAACTAATGCAAATGTCATGAATTCTTAAAAGCAAATACGTTCATTTGGAATGTTGAACATGAACGATGGGAACTGGATTGTTTCACAGTCCAAAACGAGACATTATTGCCCATTCTCTCCGCTTCCTGTAATTCTTCCCAACAGAGATGCTGGAGAATCACTCCTCAGTAATAATTAGGCTGATGGGCCATTATTTTGTATTGCGAATCAATACATGTCGTCTTTGGCAGTGGCTGAAGTGGGAAAGCACGTGGCAAGGGGCCAGCTTGTGTCGTCGTGGCGATGAACACATCCAGGTGCAGCAACTTTCCCGGGCAGAATGGAGCAGAAACAATGCAAGCATCCACTTGAGAGCAATTGTATGCGGTGGCTGGCTCTGGAACATTCCTTTTGTGTGACAGCTGTGAGGCCGCACGCCCATTTTAATACATTCATATTTTTGTTGGTTTAACAAGATGACAAATCAAACGGCATGCAAACAGAACATCAAAATATTATAATACATTATCAATAT
>JAOPJK010000033.1:9510142-9528885 GCA_027123565.1 Phycis chesteri
GTGTGTGTGTGTGTGTGTGTGTGTGTGTGTGTGTGTGTGTGTGTGTGTGTGTGTGTGTGTGTGTGTGTAAATATATAATTTATAGTATGTGTTGGACATCCCCAAGAATGAAGCCATTGACTAAAACCAATTATTTTGATTGTACCAACTAAACCATACTTTCTTATTTACACAAAGTATTATAAGCAATGGAATGTGTTGTTGCCAGGAGCCAAAAATAGTGACAACGTTTTGAAAGCAAAAAAAAGTGCAGCAGGGAAATAATTTGTATTTTCTTTACATCCAGAGAGCATTAATAATGCCATCCAAATATATTGAAATAATGTTGTACACACATATGCACCTATTACCTACAGTATGACAACTACACATTAATACATAACACCAAAAGAAACAGAAGGCCAATTCCCACAATACATACGTTATTAAAAATAATATGACAAGGAAAATACAACATATCGTTTTCTAATCACCACAAACAATAATAAAAATGACATAATAGCCTGGACTCAACGTAATTTGTCATTAATGATTCATTTATGCCCTCTTCATTAATTCATAATCATTTGTGGTTTGATCTTAATTGCTCAATAAGACTCATTTGGATCACAGCGAGCCATCAATTAACTCACTTCCTTCATTCTACAGAAGATATTGTTTGTGAAGCAGTACATTCATGTCTGCTTAATCCTTATTCATGATGAACGCTATTGAATCAAAAAAAATACACTGGGGTAGTGAGCACCTTACCAAGTTGGTCTGTATTGTTAGTGTTTTGTACTACAGTTTTTGTTTTAATTACAAACAGTTATTACTAATGTGACAATAATCAATAAGTGTGCAATATATGAGTGTAAATAAGTGTCAATAATTAATACAATGTAGTATAATGTATAATATTATTAAATATTAAAAGCCAAGAAAGCGAATATCAATTGTGATTTCACTGATAGTGATTAAGTATCACGTCATCAGCATAGCACATACTTGAACATGTTTTCTATCAGTTTCTGAGCTGAAGGCACTCGGGCAACAACGAATAATCCTGAAATCTGCTTAACCAAAATCAGTAAGAGATTAAAGTAGGTAACTGAAGTTAACAAAAAAAAGTGCATTGAATCCATCTACTGCTCGTGTTTCATTTCAGCACTTTAATCGTCACGTCGCATCTCATGCACCAATCTCAAAGAAATCTCCAGCCTGTCTTTAAACAAGTACAATCGTGTTAGGGAACAAATATTAATAATGAACCTCAAACTGAGCCTTAGGAAATCGAGACGTGACTTAGGAAGTACAGTGTCTTTCATTAATACTTTTACACCGCTAATTACTGATTATACGTGTACTATAGAATACCTAGTCTTGAAGAACATCTGTGAATTCCATCTTTGTTCATCAAGTAGCTCAGTTTCCTCCTGTACACTATTTGAAATGCAAAACCCCATTTCCGCAGCACACATTATCCAGCAAGAGGAACAAGAAAGCGATGCCTGTGACTCTTTCCCTGGTCTTTTTTTTTAACCCATCACCACTTAAATGTAATTTAGCGTTTTATTTGAGATTTATTCAGAATCAACCATAATAAACAAAGCTTCCAATAGAGCCGAGTGTGTGTCAAGATGCTCCTGACAGCCTTGACTTCAAAAGGCCATGGAGATGAATGCGAGAGTGAAGAAGTGGAGAGCGTGATTAGCAGCCTGTTTGGGTTAGCTGGCTGTCTAGTGTGCTGTATATACATAGCGTCAGTCAGCCCCCCATCACCTAATTAACTACTGCACCTTTAAACAACACCATTGCATCTCCTTCAAACCGCTCCTTCTCATTGACTTGACACAAATACCTTACGAGCATTTAGAAAGGAAAAGTGATTTTGAAGGTGTAGTGCACAGAGCAAATTGTTGTCTTTTTTTTAAGTGCATTTGTGGCCATTTCTTTGAGACAACATCAGCCACAGTGGGATTGTATGCATCACCTCGTCAAAATACATCGTCAATTCCGTTTTTATTATGTGGTGGTGGTTTTAACTCATGGAGGAACGCATGCAGACTCACTCACTTGGGTGCTGTGCTTTGTCTCTGTGCGTAACTTCACTCTCAACCAGCAGCAGGTAAAGCATCGGCAAATTATAGCCTCAGGGCAGCCTTTGCCGCAGTGTTCAATTCTGTTTGATCCTGTCTAACTAGATTTTCTGAAACTCCAAGTAGCACTCATTGAGTTTGTTTGTTTGTGATAGGTTTCCATTAATTCATTTATATTACAAGACATACAAGATAGACTCTCCCTGACACATTATGTGTCAGTATTTTACCATAGCTTTGTCGCAACTCTGGAAACATTGTTCTCCTGACTTTTTGCTAATAGTGACACGTATACCTAACATAAAACTCCAACACTGGATGCACAATAACTATTTAGCTTTTCTATTATTTGTTAACAGTATTGGCTGAATCTGGTGTGAAGCCATTTGCAAATTGAGGAAAATTCAAATCTTGGTGTAGCATCCGAGTCCTTTGTTCCAAACTGACCACAGAACCAAGACACAGTGTTTAATAATTGATTTGCAGGCTCTCACAGGATCACCAACCAACAACCAGCTCTGTCCTGCTGCAAGGTTGAGTCTCTTGTTTAACTCTCCTGTACAACAATTTAAAAACACATTACGAGGGCGGAACGCAGCGCTACAGAGAAATACAACTCTTCACTTTACCTTTCGCTTGCTCCGCTCTGTTCGCTACCGTGTCCAACCACGTCTACCTTGCCATCCCGAGTTAAATTATTTAAACTTTTCCTCTGTGACAGACACTACATCCGGATGGAACATATCTCCCTCACACAAGGAGAAAACACAAGACACGAAGCTTCAGTGAATTTCCCCCATGGGGGATCAATATCTTATCGAAAAATTTGAGACTTTATAGCAACATGCATTAAAGGATAACTACATAAAATAATGTACACAAACAAATATGTTATTTCAAATATGTAATGCCATTAAAGGTAATGGATAAGATATCACCACATCATCATGCATGTTTCATTTTGCAGTTTTGCGACAGGAATAGGAGACAACTTAAAGTAGAAGTGTGATGACAATGCATTTAGTAGGTTGCCAATATTGACTGCATTAAAGATGTAGCAGAAATACATCATGAATATGAATTCTAAAATATAACACAGTAGTGTCCGCTGTTTACCTCCTATCTGAATAAATGTCACTGGCAGACTTCAAGTCAGGGGACTTTAGAATGAGTTTTTGATTGGTTTGTGGGATAGTACTCCTTAGCGTTTGTATAATCAATTTATGACACGTAAGTCTAGTTTTCATAAAAATATGATAGAGCGGAGACCGCCAACAAGCGGAAATGTGCTTGGTAAATATGAAAAAGGTCGACTCTATTCTGCTAACTAAAGCACATAGCAGCCTATAGACCACAAAGCCTTGAACCTCAAACTGCTAGCAGAGCAAGCCAAGCATGTGCCAGCTGAGGTCAATAGGCATTCACCCAGCTGAGCCCTATTGCCAATCAAGGTAACCGGCTTGAAGAGAACTCACATAAATATTGAAGGAGAGAGAGGCAGGTGAGATACAAGAAAGGACAGAGCTGAAGTGTGCTCTCCCAAGGAGGGACCGAAGTACATCTAAATAACTGAATGCTTGAAAGTGTTACGTTTGTGCTTTGTGTCACCAAAAGGGCTGCAAAGAGCGGAGAATTAATACCACAGAGAGGAAGAAAGTTTCCTTGCTTCCTCAACATTTTCCCTGAGTTCAATAAATAGCATTATATGTTTATCCCTCCAATGTCCTGTGTTGTGCGGTCGGGCAGGATTTAGCTCTCTTGTACCAAAAGCAGTGCTTTTAATGGAAAATGTAATGCTGGGTAAAACAAGGGTTTCAAGTATTTAAAAGCCATGCCGACTTCCTTTCAAGGCGGTGGTAACCAATGTTTCCGGTTGTGACACCTGTACTGTTTGTCATTTTTTAACTCTAATGGCGGTCCAAAGAATCTAACACGGCAAGTTTGATGTTATTTGAACATACGGATTAGGAGTAGGTCGGAAGAGTGTTTTTCCTTATATTTGGAATGAGCTCCATCATCTGACACCAAAACTATGACAGTAGGTCAACAGATCAACAATGGTTAATAGCCATTTAATGTTGTGGTGTTCAATTGATGACTGTAGCGCCCCCTATTGGCTTATTTGGTAGAGCTGTCTTTTCTTCAGCCGACTCAACCTTACATGCTATCTTAGCATGTAAGGTTGAGCACCAAGTGCTCTCATGTGGTTTAGTTCAAATCGGGCCAACAGTATAGGCTCTATGCTTGTTTCAGTGTTTTATCGCTATAGCTAATTTATGGCCAATTTTATTGGAGATGCGGCATCAAATTAAGGTGGTCTGGTTCAAATAGGACCCAATGTCTAGGATGACATAGTGAAAGTGTGTTTTTGAGAAAAATCTAAATGTTGGAAAGTCTAGTCAGTCTAACAAGTAAATGGTTCCACTTACAATGTTGTAGAGCATAAGACCCATCAAGTGAGACCAGGCTCAAGAGCACTTGGGTCCAAATGGACCCAAGATGCAGCCTTCTGAAAACTGCAACTTTGACCTATTGGTAGGTCAAATAGGGGCACATTTTCAGACTTCAAAGATTGGCTTTAATGTCGATCCAAGTAAAAATAAAATAGGGAGTCAGGGGAACATGCCAAACTAGAAAAAAATATAATAACAGTAACAATAACAATAGGTGCCTTCACCTCGGTGTTTGACACCTTGTTAATAAAAACACCCTTTGAAATGGACAAATGCCTCAGGCAAACTATAGGCCTACCGGCTGCTTAAAATGTAATCACATTTACATAACGTCAGTCAGCCCCCATCACCTAATTAACTCCTTTCGACTTTTAAAAAACAATATTGCCTCTACTTCAAACCACTCCTTTTCATTGACCTGACGGAAATACCTGACGAGCATTCAGAAATTAAGTGCTTAGAAGGTTTAGCCCATAGAGCCATAGTAGCATTCGTGTGCATTCATCGCCATTTCTTTCTAAGACAACATAGGCCAGGAGGATTGTATGTCTCACGTCATCCAAAATCTCAAAGATTTTTTTTTTGTTAAAGGCAGTGGAGGTCCTTGCCCAAGAAGAAGCACAAGCAGACACACTCTTGGGTGCTGTGCTTTGTCTCCATGCATAACTTCAGTCTCAACCAGCAGCAGGTAAAGCTTCGGCAAATTATAGCCTCAGGGCAGCCTTTGCTGCACAGTGTTCAATGCTGTTTGATCCTGTCTAACTAGATTTTCTGAAACTCCAAGTAGCACTCATTGAGTTTGTTTTTTTTGTGATACGTTTCCATTAATACTACCTGCATCCCACAAGGATTTACCTACAGGATTGATTCCCTCCCAGACACACGTGTCTGGGAGATGCTAACATTCCATAGCATCGTCGCAACACTGGAAACATTTTTGTGACTTTTTGGTAACAGCAGCATGATGTTGAGAGTATAGCTAACATGCAACTCCAATACCGTAAACAAAAGGACAATATTTAAAATACTGTAATCGTAATAACATAATGGATTAGGGATAATCAATATTTAAATGAAGACGTATCTATACAAATTGAGTTATTTAGTTATTTAAATATGGTTTGTTTTATGCTCACAGTTTAGGAGCTTAGAATTATTTTGATAAAACTCTTTCGATAAATCATCTTCATTTTTATTATATTGCTTTGAGGTTCAAGATTTTGGGATTACACATTGGTTAACTTTGCAAAGGTAGATGACACAATAAGATGCATAAGAAATGTGTCCATGCAATCATTTTCTGCAAATGATGCTTCATTTCAAGTGCTTGTCATGTTTTCTTGGTTATGATTTGGGGAATATATTTGGGGAAAGAAATAGTTACACAAAACATTTTTTTATGTGACCCATGGATCTCTCTCTGACATGTCATGGCGATTATAAAGGGCCAGCCAATAGAAGATGTTGTCTTGCACAGTTATGATTGCAATAAACTGCTTAGGGCAAATATTAAGGAGGAGTTCCAAACTTGTTAAAGTATTTGCTGAAGCTGGTATGAAGCCATTTGCAAATGTATGCTCGCTATGTTTTACAGTGCATTTGAATGGAAACTGATGAGCAATGGTTCCTTTGGGGCAGCGTTAACTACAGCTGGTGATTGAGAACATTTGCATCTCGTGCTTCAATGCTTTTATACAATTATTATATTCATTCACTTCAGCACTCAACAACAACAACAGCAAACAAAGAACCTTTACAGTAATTTGGGATCTCCGTCATATCAATAAAAAGTGCCTATTGTTACGATCCAGTAAATGCCTCACTTACTATAATGTGCGAGCAGACGGGAAAGGTTTAAAAAAATATAAAAAATTTAGGGTTGGCATTTTCTAAATGTGTCTGTTTCTGGGTATATGTGTGGAATGATATATTCAAATTATTGTATTTGCATGCATCTCTACATGTTTGTGTTTGACACTCTGTGTGCTCGTGTGCATGCGTGTGTACATGTGTGTGGGTGCATGTGTGCACGTGTGTGTGTGCACGTGTGTGTGTGTGTGTGTGTGTGTGTGCAGCATAGAGTGGGGGGTCTGAGCAGGGTAGGCTGCTGATCTAGAGCTGATTCCTCCCACTAAGTGTGCAGGATCTGCTTGATATGCTCTGCGTCTTCGTTCCTCCTTCTATAGGCTTTGCTGGCTGTAGCTTGTGGCGCTCCCAGTGGTGCACGCTCTTTCCACTAACAAAATGCAAAATACAAAATTAATAAAAACACCCTTTGAAACTGACAAATACGCCTCAGGCAAACTATCGGCCCGCCGGCTGCTTAAAATTTAATCAGTATTTTTTCTTTATTTATTTATTTTCCACAGCCATGCTCATCTTTTTAATAACACGGTGCTGAGACTGTCTGGATACAAAGTTTCCTCTGTCAAGAATTACATGGGGCCTGTCAGTTCAGGGTCTCTCTCCCTCAGGGGTGCTTCCAGAAAACAAACCCAGCCAATTTGTTTGTAACACCTCTAACCTTTAGTCCTCTACCGATACTGGCTGACTAGAGGGCCTTCTCTGCACATCTACTGACCCCTGCTACACACAAAACCGCATAAGGAGGAAGAGCAACACTCACATTTACATTCACACTACTCCGATATTTCCCAAAATCAATACAAGAGGCTTTTGCAATCTGTTAAAATGGTGTTTAAGCCTAAATTCACAACGGACGCGACTGAAATGGCAGAATTGTTGTCAGCAGAGAGTGGGTACTCCCATGCCGCTATAATATTAATGCAGTCATGCATAATTTAATTATATTAAGACAGCGCTGCTGTGTGAGTGATGACAGAATGTCAAGTGTCAATCAAGCACAATGAAATCCTAATGCAAGCTGAAATTATACAGCAAATAGAAAACTGCTCATAGTGTTTATTAATATTATAGCACAAGAAAGAATTACATTTTTTGTAGCAAAACAATGATTCCTGTTCAGTCATGATCCTGTAGTACTTAACATTATGACAAATGTGACAGCTCAATTAGGGACATAGCCAATGATATTATAAATAAATAGCACATTGTATATATTGTCTTCCGTTTACTTTTCTTTGTAGCCCATTAAAGAGAGGCTGGATGCTAATTCTAAGGTTGTACATTTTCAAGTAAAAATGTAATAACTTAAATTGATGACTTACGTATAATTAACTAGTGCTTGCCCGAATACATAATTTCAAGCTTCTGATAATTAGGTTTTCTGAAATAATTCATAGTGTGTATCTTTCCCTGCCAGAATTGGAGAAGGCACAGACCTCTGCTGCAGAATTGCATTTTTATCAAATAGATGATGTGAACATTGTGCAAAGTTTTTATGAAATTCCACAGCAGAACTAACACTATTCACCTGAAGAAAAATCCCAGGCACTATTGTGGGTGACCGGTCGCCATGAAAGGAAAAAATGCCTTGTTTAAACATTGAAATATCTGAATTAACTGCTAAATACTCTCAGTGAAAAACCCTTCTGAAACCATTAACTTGCCGCAACCTTTTATATCTAACTGACTAGTGGGAGCACAACATGGAAAACTAAATCCTGGAGAGAACCCCAAAACATTTGATCAATATTGTTATTATTACAGTCTTTAGTCGGTCTTGCCAATTTTCACACTTGAGGCCGGGTGACAAAGTTCTAAAGTTTTTCACAATATGAAGACAATGCACGTCCTTTTTTTTTATCAGCATCTGCATTCAATTTGACAAAAAAACAATTTCTACCATAAACCTAATATACTATACTTTTAGTGATGCACCGATTGTTCAGACGATACAGTAATCCCTGCTAATTCCCTCATCTTTATGTGAAACTAACTTGCAGCTCTGTAGCTTTAATGGGAGATGAGCGAGAGCGATTTTCAATATAACGTTGTCTCTAAATGGCGTAACCGAAGCATTACGTACAGCAAAACGACTGCAGCCATCGTACTTTCACGTCAACATCGTGTCTCCAATGTAAAGCACGGGCTTCCTGTAACGGTGGTCTCTGCTGCAGCTGGACCCCCGGCCTGAGCTCCTGAGTGACGCAGTAGACAATGCTCCTTTCATGAGCACGGACAATGCTAACACAGTATACAGCTTGCTTTACATGCTGGTTATTCATGTTGTTTAATATTACAATTGTAGTTTTGGCTCAATTTATTAGTCCCAATGACACATTTCCAACTTGTTTCCACATGTGCAAAACTCTCACCAAATCCCAATAAATAATGAACATAACCATGGGTCTAGCCCTGTTCACTGTTGTCTTAATGCCCTGCTTAACACCATTCATTCTGGGTTTCAGTTCTCAGTTAACACCGCTAGACTTGGACCGCGGATCTTTCATTCATTTGCGATTACGTTATTACTGAGCGTGAATATAGAGTAAATGTGTGCAGCCCGTGTTGGACTTTATTTTCTTATTTTTTACCGTCAAAGGCTTTAATTGTTGATCTCTCATTAGCTCCAACATATAATATAACAATGATAATCATTATTTTCTTTTACCCATGGTTAATAGTTTATGTAAGCCTAACGCAATGGATGTAGGCCCATTAGCCATTTCTAATCTAGCATAATCCAAAAGCTATCATTGACAAATTTATCAAAAGAAACATTGTCATCCGTCAGGTATTAAGTGTGTGAATGGTAAGAATATCCATTTCTAGTTGACTGCTCTCATACATCTGCCATAAAAGACAATTTAGCTTTGAGACCGCTCCCGCATAATTTCCTTCCAATCAGCGCATTTCTTCTCTGATTGTTTCAGGGAATCCATCTTTCCTGTCAATCACGTATATCTAAGCTCCACCACAGTTGCTTGAATGCAACACTTTGCAATGGGAGAGAAACTTAGGGAAGGAGGGAGCTTTTTTTTGTGGTGCTTATTTTCTAAACCTTGCTCTCCTCTTTCCAACTTAAATATTGCTTCCAGCAGCCTCTTGAACCTGTTTGATTTGCTTATTATAATGAACATATGGAAACCGTGCTAAACCATGTCAAAGTCAATGTTCATACTTTGCAGAATTGCACACTTGAAATCTGCTCAAAAAGGTACTTTGGCTTAAATGGTCTGTTTTTTCTTTCAGGTTTTGTTTTCTTGTGAGGTCATATTTTTAAAAATAATGACATTGGTTTGGTTGTACTGTTAGGTAACTTGTAAAACATGAAAAAGAATCGTGATCAGATTGTGGATCATGCTCTTGCCTGAAAAAAACGGTGATGTGACATTTTTTCCACATTGCCCACCCCTAGGGGTGACCTCAAATCTTTGATGATTAAATCTTTAGTCAACTTTGTCTTTAATAGTCGAATCGTCGTGTTGGGGAAATTGGTGTAACAGTGGGACATTCCATTGGAATGATGGCGGTGCTTAAGTACATAAGTGATAGTAAAGTATTGCTTGACCTATAATACATACATATTTTGTGGGGACGGGGGACTGACTAAGTCTACTGTGTGCAATTCACTGTGTTATGTTGTGCTTTCAATAAATGTCTCTAATGTTTGTTTGAAAACCCCTTTGTGTAATGGAAGTGGCTCTATCCCATAATTTTACTTTCAAAGTAGAGCACATTCTAGACCGTTAGTCTGGAAGGATATACAATGTCAGGAAAAACAAATCTACAGTTTGGCAGCATTTCAAAAAAAAAAAAAAAGTGAAATGCAAACTTTGTCAACAGCGCCTCTCGAATCAAACCGCTCGCATGGGTGCAAATGATCGGCACTCGGTAGTGCCTTTTCACTGTTCTGTTGAATAAAATGGGGACGCATTTGTTCCATACACTGAAATGTATCATTTACATTATGAAAAATGTATCAGTCAAATGCTTCAAGTCTCTTCCTCAATGCAGGTTTCGTCATGATGGGATGTGAATACTGTTGGTAATCAGACAGGAGAGAGTTCTCCACCTCCACAGAGAACAGCCTTGGTTTGATTTCAAAGATGTGTTGCCTTAATTACGGTATATTGAGATGGATGTATGATTATATAGATGCTGATATGAATGGATGCCCACATTTGGTCATATTGTGAAAAGTTAATTAGTTTGTGACGCGGTCATTTAGTGGATGCGCTGTGCCGCGCCTATAGACAGCTGTAGGAAACCCCGATAAGAAGATTTTTATCAAGTGTTTAATCCACACAAAAGTCACAACAATCATCATTAAGCCGCATATATCCTATATGATTTGAAGATCAGTTGCCGATTGGGTGTGGTCTGAAGGTTAAAATTTGAGTATGCAAAATCGTAGTCGAGGACCCCCTAAATAATTACAAATTCTTCCTGCAGAATAATTGTAACACTAGACTTTGGTTTAATAGTAATATGTTCAAGGGCAAAAAAAAGAGTCTCAAATAAAGGTGATTTAAAATACATTATAATTCACAAATGTGAATAGAGCAGAAAAATAAGGAGACACATACACTCTGTGGGCTGAAAGTTGTTCTGCTGGCTTTTAACTTGAAAAATATATAATGAGCTGGAACTCTTTTTAATGTAAAAAAAAGCAAGCCTTTTATTGTAATGCAGGCAGGCGGGGGCTGTATAATTAATTTTAGGTTAAATAGTAGTATTAGGACTCATTGAGAAGGTTCATTATGGTGAAGGGATAACTGCGGTAATTGCTTGAATTTAATTTAAGTTTTATGAGGCTGTGAGCTTAAATACTGCTCATATTGTCAAGCTGCAGTCAAAATGTGTAGCCTGATAACCTTATACTGGAGTCAGTAGAGACAATGTGGTTGCACTGGTTTCACTGTATGACAGCCCACCTACGGAAGGTGGGATATTTGCATTACCGTTTGGTTGTTTTTGTTGAAAAAGGTCTTACTTTGAACTGGAACGTTTTAAATGTACTGCTCACTACATCCGTCTGCATTTATTCTGAGGTCTTTATTTTCTTGAATAATCCTTAGCTTTTTCTTCATTACAATGCAGAATGATGTAACTCTTTTGTATTGAAGGAAGACTTTATCTGAAGACTTTAGAGGACGATGTATTGTACGCTATGTATTCACACCTCATAGCGGGAAAACTTCTTTTTTGTGCCTATTTTGTTTTTTTGTATTTTATACCCAACGAGGCAAGTCTCTTGTTCTTACACATAAGTGAATCTGACTCGGAGATAAATTCCCCTTGGCAGGTTTTTCTCCTCTGTGTAAAAAGCTTCCAGTTTTGTGCTGCTTCGCACTCTTCTTACTTTCTTAGTTATTAATTGAAATCATGAGAGTCAACGCTTTCAGCTGAGGACTAGCTCAAGAACAAGAAATGCTTGAAATTTTTTGCCATAAATATTAACAAGCAATATATTATGCATATTATTCTTTAAATACCACATAAAATGTGTTTTTTTGTGGCTTAATCTTAATTTTGCATACGCTTTTAAGTAATATACATTGAATAATGAATGCCATTAAATTGATGGCAGATGCAGCATCGGTACTGTCAATCAAATGTGTGCAAACCCCCTCTGACATGCGCCGTCTCCCACCACTTCCAGCTGCCAGCCCATCATTGTTCACTCCGACATTCCAGAGTGCTGGGGAATCTGCACATACTGTACTCCCAGCACTTTTACATTAGCCCACTCAGTACGGGTCATTAAAAAGCACTGTACACATATCCCCGCCAAGAGTGAAGCAACTTTGTGAAGCAATGAAATATTCACCCGCATTGAAAAGGGGCCAGAAGGCCTGGGACGGTTTCACTGTATTTATTTATTTTTCGCAACTTGAGTGAACGACTAGCGTGGTCACGGATAACGGGGTTTATTTTGACAGTATGTCTGATAATAAAAATGCGCTTTGAGCAACAATGTGATTGTGATGTTTTACACAGGAGCACAAACTTGGAAAGCACCCAGGGGAGTATAAATCCTCTGTTGGCGAGTCACTAAGGGAGAGGGACCGGCGCTGTGTACCGACACTCCTTTACAACGGGAAGTTTAGGGGATGGTGCCTTTGATGTAAGCAATTTATAAGGCTAATTATACAAACAGGATAATAACAATGGAGGACGCCAGCTGCCTGTTTACCCTCCCTCTGTTTACAGCGCAGACGGGTCCTTGAGCCATAGAACGAACGAACACACACACACACACACACACGCTTGTCAAAACATCTAATTCTCAGTTGTTCACGCAGAAAAGCCTAATAACAACAACAAACAACAATAAATTGTGCTTGACATCAAAGAAGAAAATGATTATGTATAGAAGATTCTCTGCAAAGTTTTGTGAGAGAGGGAGCAGCCACTTCCTGCTTGAATTAATAGACAACTCTACTGGGTGAGTGCTCTATAGCTGCAGGACAGTGCTGGCATTATTATGTCAGCCCCTTGCCTTGGGTGCCATATCTTAGTTATATTTTTGTGCATATTTACTTGTGCGTTCATGCACTGCCTGTCTTTAATCACCTAAATTGGCTCTTGTGTCATTATTTCCTTGCGTGGGTGGGTGATTGTGCTCTGGAATTTCCACTTTTCCACTCTTCCGGGGTAAAAAAAGAAATAACAGTCTACTGCTTTAAGAAAGGAGTCGGCTTTTAAAGGGTCAGAGATAACAAGCTTCTCTTCCTCAGCGGTTGTACAATCCTGGAATACAAAAAAAAACCTCAGATGTTCAAAAAAGTCAGGACAACGGCTGTGAATGTTTCATGTGAAAGGCCGTTTCTGTTCTCTCACCTATTGAACAGAAGAAGAATACGTATCACTCTGTGCATTTTCCTTTCATCATGGCGCCCGGCTATTAGGGGTGCCACTCGCCCCATGAATTAGCACCACATTTTGGAATCACAGCACTCCTCAGGTTCAAATAATGAGCATTTAATTATTGACAGTAGAGATGAATATTTAACCAAGGTACTGGTGTTTCCCTTGGTTGGACTCGTGGGGAGTATAGCGTCAGGGAGGATATGCACTCCCTGTGACCCAGAAACCAACCTACATCACTCAGTGAACTTACCCATGAACAGCCCCCCGAGTTTGACAGCGGTCTGACATTTCTGACGCCCGAGAACAGGTAGCGTCAAAGCCCCTCGTCGGCCAACCATGTACAATTGTTGGCCACTATATTTTGCATTACATTTTAATGTCATTCAATTGAACTAAACCAACTGTGGTTTTGTCTCTTTCAAAATATATTTTGCTGAATTCTTAGAAATAAAAATGTTAAATCAAGTTTAGAACTGTAATTCTTAGAAGCATAAAATCAAGCAATAAAAGAATCAGAATTATCAGAAAGAAGTTAATTACAAGAAAAGAACTGAATTGTATAATATGTAATTTCTGCCACTAGGGGTCACTCAATCAAATCACTGATTTGTGAACGGCGGTTTGATTCTGTGAAGGAATTCGTCCAGCCATCTTCTCATGATCATGTTTTGATTCATAGGCTGCATGGAGAGGAGGGGCTCTTAACTGACGGTTTGTTGTCACTGTGTTGGTGAGGGATGCCACCAATTTTAAACGGTAAAAAGAAATGTCACCGTATGGGAAACACTATGGATTGCGGACGCTGCCGTTCTCCAGCACGGGTAAAAAAAGATGACCCGCCCAAGTGAAGTCTATTCGTGGGAAACACTGCATTAGCTTGGTGGGTGGAATGGGCCACTTGTCAAGGATGCACAGCTGAATAAGACAGATAGATGGATATCTGTTTCAAGTATGGGGGTAAAGGGCATATGACACCATTGACATGCAACCTCATCAAATCTAACAGATTCCTCTGGGTTTCAACATTGTTGGAAGCAATTGGGATAATGTAAGTATACAGGACTAGTCCCTTTTAGATATTTTAATGTGGAAATGTGACATTATACCTGTTAAAAGTAAAATTTCTAAAAACAATAAAAATAAAAATTCCTTTCCAAAATGTTGTGACCCTTCTTGTAGTTTGACTGTCACCCATTTTTACTCTCCATTAACTTGTATAGAGCAGGCTAAAACCCCTTCCCAAGATTTAATTGTCCAATGATTCTTAATATTAGTATATGCATATGTATTGTATAGTCAGCGATCTGCATTTGTTTTGTGTGTCTCAATTTTGTAGATCTGCCTCCCATTGGTCACACTGCCGTAGCTCTCAGCTGTTGTTCTGTAGGAGTCAGGGTCATGAATTATACCGTTAACCAGCCTACCATAGACACGTCTGTTCTCTTACTTCCTATGAGCTGTGTAGGCCAGTTAACAGTCACAGAAGAGAGAAACATAGGACCATGACAAGAAGGAGAATAAATATTTATTTAAGCAAGCAAGCAAGCAATATTCGAAACATGTATTATAAACTGATATCCCTCTATCAGAAGTCCCTCCTCCTCTCTCCCCACTAAACTTATACTGAAACGGATATTGCTCCCTCCAAAGCATACTTGGAAGTCAGTCAAAACCAAAAAGGGTTTAATCTGTCACAGAGAACAAAACAGCAAGCATAATTATCCTCTCGTCATCCTCCTCCAAGTTCAACTCTCCCAACGATGTGCCATGACATCCTGACAACCTCTATTTTACAGAGAACTTTACACCTACTAAGGACTCGGTGCAAGATTCAAGTTGTAACTCATGCCTACAACCATTTCAGCTGGTGCAACCCTTAAAATGTTAGTATTGCATGAACTCTGACACACGTTAGAAATAGTAGTATAGCTGGTGCATGCGCACCCTTAATGTTTGCAGTGGCACAATTTGTAAGTGTGCTTTATTTGGGGTACAGTGGGTTTACATATGTTTCGCTTCATCATTTGTGATTTTGTTGTTATTCCAGCTACCAAATACTTTATTCTCAACCTGCATCCTTGTTCTGGGGTTCCACTTGCCGTGGGAGTCTGCTTTTTTTCTATTAATTTCCTTTGTGGCTGGTACTTAAAACGACAATCATAGACTTTTTTACGATTCATAGAATCGTAAAAAATATGGACACGGCGTCCTTGACTTCATCCATTGGTATACAACCATTATGATGCCTTAGATTTCACATAATGGCTGCACCATTGCTTGAGATTTTTGGGAACCAGCAATGAAAATATTGAGGTTGGGAATTGAATAGCCACCCTGCAGTGGTCTTTGTTCAATAAAATAGAACTTTTCACAATTTCGACTGGTGACCATTAGGGTATTCCTCCAGGTCACCAGGAGGAGTGAGAGGGTGAATTATCAGGTAACACTCTGCCTACCGTTCATGAGTGGGAGACACAAAGAATAAGCCTATTAGGGTTTGGAAGGCATTATTTTGACCATTTCAATTTTCATTCTTTGTAGTTAGACCCATCCCTGGAGTATGCTTTGCTGATTTTCATTAAGACTACTGGGCTGCTTTCTTGTGGGAATTTGTAATGACTTTTTTGAAACCCTTTATTTGGAATTATACTAATTATTTTTGTTAGTCCTTCAACCTCACAAAGACCTGTTCAATTGACGCATGAAAAGAACAGTTAAAGACTGATTAAGAACTGGGGTTGAAGATAATGGTGATGCAGATGAGTTATTAAAGTGTGAATGATAGACATTGTGAAGCAGTGAAATTAATTGCAGCGTTAATAATGACACTGACCCTTTCTTGATATTTAGCATGCACTGTTACATAAATGGTGTCTGAAAGGGGACCTTAAGGGTCATTTGAATATCTAAACAGTGTCAATATGTTCTGCTCTGCTATGACTGACAATGTCCCAAGTGAGACTGTGGGTTGGAAACCCTTTTGCAACCCGGAGGAATGGGGCCAGAGGAATTATAGACCGTTTAAGCACACTTTATCAAGAGGATGCATTTTGGCTGCCTCATCAGTAAGATCAGGCAGAGAAAACCAAGATATATCATAGCGGTAATTGAAGAATCTCAGCCTGATCTGACCTAGCACTAAACTTTACCTTGATAATGGCCTTGTATGACCGCTATGATAACCAGGTCCAGTTTGAAAATGGATACGCCAAGGTGTCTAACTTGGGCATTGCCTCTCTTACCCAGATTCAGACAAGTTGTTTAATTCCAAATGAATCATTGTGTGTCCAGAAGGTGAGTTTGGGTTGACATTTACTTTTCTTTCTTTTCAATGATCTCCAATGTGTTCCGAATAGTCACTTATTCAAAACGAGTGTAACAACACAACCAGATTGTAGTTTGTCTTCAAATAACAGATAATTCAGAACTACTTCCAGCACTGCGATTATAAGGCTACCTGTTATGTGCCCCTGGCACATAACAGCTAACCTGTCAGCAGTAGCCTTATAATCACCAAAAAGAGTGCATAATTATCTGTGTTAGTAGGCAAACTACAATCTTCTCGTGTTGTTACTGGTAGTCTTTGTTAATAGGCGACTATTTGGAACACATTGAAAGTCTTTGCAAAGTAATTGCACGTGTATTCCCCCAACATGAAACAGAGCTAGGCTGCTGTAACTTTGCATGTCAATGGAAGCCGCTAATGGCAAGCAAATGCTAATCCCACAAACTCCCCTTCTAGACACACTGACGAATTTGGAATTAAACAACTCGTCTGAATCTGGGTATGAAGGGCAAATGGCAATTTACAGATGTCACCGTATTCTTTTAAAACAAGACGTGCAATTCAATCGCTGCCATGTCACTACGGTGAAGTGGGGCCTTCCGGTTGTCTCTTGCCGTGTGCAAGTGTGCAAGTGTGTGCAAGTGTGTTTAAGGAGCGAGAGAGAGCTTTACAATGAAGCCATGTGTGTAAATCACAAGCAGTGACCAGCATCTCTTCATTCTGTACTTGTCCTCACTATTGCAGAAGGGCTCTTTGTAGTGTAACTATATATCTTGGACTTTTAAACCCTGGACTGCCACCGACATACACAAGCTGACATCTTAATTAAATCTTTAGGATCCTGTAAAAAGCCTTTTATTGGGCTGGAGAAATATGGGCTTGCTCTGCAGCCAGGAAGGTCACAGACCCCTGCTGTCAGCAGCTGAAGGCCACACACACATTGTATCCATATTTAGCGGGGATTTTTTTTAATGTATTTTTTGTGATAAACACCGGGCTGCCCCCCCCGCCCTCACCTCCACCAACACTGAGTTCATCTCCACTGCTCCGTCTCTGTGATGGTGTGATGGGTAAACCTCACAAGCAGGGCCCCCTGCAATGCTTCTGACAGCTGAGAAATGTCATTACAGGCCATAATGAAGAATGAAATCAGTTATACCATCGCCACATGCCCAAAATTTAATTAGCCCCACTGAAGGTCAGCTTAAATGGTTTCCCCATGATGTTTTCCTATGATTACAATGTTGGCTTGTAAATTTACTTCCACTTTGATTTGCCATGAGGGATATTGCACGACAAAAGACAAATTGTCTCTGGGAAAAAAAGGTAAGAAAAGGCCGTGCGATGAAGTAATGTGTGGAACTTATGAATGGCTGTCAACACGCGGTGACTTTACAATGGCAACTGATCAGACATTGAGATTTAAATGAGGTGTGGAGAAAATCGAGCTGTTTTTCATGATTCAGTGCCATACCTTCACACAATGTACAATTAGAGCTCCAGTCTGACGTAAGACACAGCACAAGCCTTGAATCCATTTCAGATCATTTAGTCCTTTCACATGCATTCAGCCTTTGATAACACAGCGGGAATCAAAGCTCGATGAAGATACAAATAAATAAATAAATAAATGAGGCAGCGGAGGAAAAGAGAGTCATGCAAATGACTTTTGTTATTGCTCTGTGATTTTTTTATTTGAATTATAAGTGATCATTCTGCCTTTTAGTTACAGCTGTCAGCCCTCATTAACGTGTGGTATAAATTGCATCAAAGTGCATAAGGCTGTGTGTGATTAATTTATACAGCTCTTTACGTTAGGGGAAGCTGTGCAGGTGGCGGGGAGCCTAATGACTTGGTCTAGGCGGTGTACTGCCAACAGTCTCTTCTTTAGCACCTCAGACGGCACACACCCGCGGGGTTCAGCACTGGCATGTGTCTGTCACATAACCGCCGCCTCTCTGGGAGAAGACGCACACGCATTACACGCTTATATTCGTAGTTTGATGCGGTGTCCGAAATCATTCAGAAAATATACCTTCTTTTCCATAATGACAATCAGCCATGCTCTGATTAGAGTCAATAAGTGGTTTTAACCTCATGTCATTCCCAATCAACATATGTTGATGCAGAATGACAAGAGGTTGAAATCGTGATCCTTTATATTTTTTTCTAATTAAAATGGTGTCA
>JAOPJK010000033.1:9602008-9613239 GCA_027123565.1 Phycis chesteri
GTGTGTGTGTGTGTGTGTGTGTGTGTGTGTGTGTGTGTGTGTGTGTGTGTGTGTGTGTGTGTGTGTGTGTAAAACAAGGCAGATATCCTCCTTAATTTTCAACATTACTTTTCTTGTAATATCTTCTTTTTCTGATTTTCCTATACAATCATTTGGATGGTTAAACCATGCAAGGTTGTATTCAACAGCACCTTTTCAAGTACAGTATTTCAACAGAATATGCACTTGGTGTGGGCTTATTCATTCGCGATGTGTATTATATCTAACCAATGTTAGTTTCTGGTGGAAATATGGAATAGACTCAATCTAGATAAATTAAGCCTAGACTAGTTGAAAACAATTAGGAAAGTGACACACTAGGCACAAGGCAAATGTATTTATACAGCACTTTTCATACCCAAAGGGCCTAAATGGAGACAAGCACTGTGTCACTTAGGTCACTTGCCTATGCACTACAAATGTGGAAGATGTTTTATAATTTAATAACAACTACCAACATGTAAAACGATTGTATGTCCATATGTTATGGAATGTTTTAAATACATTTGTGTGATGATGTATGAGGGTGGATGTTTTGTAACAACCACTACATCAAGCAGACAACACTTGTCACTTCCTAAGAAGTTAAAAGAAAACATGTGATTCAATGAGGAGATAAGTGTTGTTAGGGCAATTAAGGCAATTGTTTAGTTTAATATTCATTACTAATGCCCACCCACAAATACAACTAAGTCTTTTTTGACAACTGGGACTATACAGATTCACTAGAAAGCAAAATACACAAATGGGTCCACAAAGAATAAAATATGTGATCAATTGTATTTACGTCTTCAAGCAGAAGTTTCCTTTCTGTACATGTGTTGTCTGCATGAACAAGTAGTCAGTCAAGGTCTACTTTACACAGAGCACCTGCAGCAGGACCTACCTGTTCTCTTGATATGCATGGCAAAGAGGGTCTGCGGGGCATCTTACAACTTCCATAATAGCTGGTTGACGTTTCTCCCAATGAAACGCAACTGGACCTCCTCCTAGGTCTGATCACAGGGACCTTTTCCTCTGCGCTGGAAATCCTATTTGGTACGTCCCTCGACGGGTAATAATGGTCAAACCCGAGTCCCAGCAGTGAGCCACATATCCCGGCAAAGCAAGCAAAGAATGGCCTCAATAACAAAGGCAGGCCGGTTAAACTAGTGAACGAAACCAACCACACAACGCTTGCAAAAAACAGTATAAGAATACTGTGTTTGAGTTTCAAAGTCGGGATCAGTGTAAGTAGACCTACACATCCCAACACGAACAACAACCTGCCCACCATTTGCATCTGGTGTTGGTCCTCTCCCCATTGCAAAAACCTCAAAACCAAAAAATCTCCAAGGTAACATGATGCTGGTAGTGATAGGAGCCAACAGGTATTACTTTCTTTCTTTTTCCTTCTCAGATAAAATGTTAAAAAGAAGAATGCACAACCTATGCTGAATAAAGGACTGATAGACTGAGAGAACCCCGACAAAAAAGTCCGCAAATCCCAAAGCGAGTCACTTTGTAAACCCCTAGAAATAAGAAAAGAAACTAGAAAAAATATAAATGCACCAACATAAAGGGCTGAGATTTTAAACAATTTTGAATTGAGAATATCTTCGTTGCAAAACCTGCACACGTTGAACAAAAATCCCCTTTGATGGTCCTGTTTGAGAGGGGTGACGCAGCTCTTCACATAACCGTTCCTGAAGCTCTCGGAGCTGTTTACACTTCCAATGCCATCGTGGTGCCTTATTTTGCTGTGCAAAACATCTCCTTCAGCCATGTTTCTACTGTAGCCCCTCGCCTCAGACCTGATCCAGACTAAAGTTTTCTTCATCCAGCAATCGTGCCGTGTTAACGCTCAACTACATGACGGCGAACGCACTCCATGGTCACTCAAATGTGCCACAGCACTTAAGACCGAGGAGAGAGTCGGTACGGTGTTGTTTTCACAGAGAGGGGCTCTGTGTCGCCGCCTAGATGTGACAATTGAGATTTCGGTGTCTGCAGCAATAAATCTTTAGTGACTTCGAAGCACATTTCTTCTACAGGAGTTCGTTTCTTCTTTAACATTCAGGTTCAGATTTTTTTTATTTAGTGGTTCGATTATCAAAGTGCGCTCATGTGACGATAGACGAAGTGTTAAGGACATTAGATTCGCATCAAAAGGAAAATAAATGTGTCGACGTTTAAATATGAGGCAGTAGTATTGTTGGCAAATAAGTGTCCAAACGGTCATCGCGATGCTGTCTGTGTCGGTTAAAGAGACAATGTGTGATGATTATTATTAATAAGGCATCGTATAAGCCTACTACACACATATATGCATACAAGCCAAGTTACCATTACACACGGATATTTGTCGTTTTGCCGTTAAACTATTTGTTGAACTCTACAGTATTGCCTTCAACAGTGTGGTTTTTCTCTTGGCCGAAAACTATGGGGGAAAACAACATCGATTGATAAACATTGCTCTGGGATCTGCTAGTTATCCTTGTTGCGCAGTCCTAGGAAAAGAAAACGATTATCGATCGAACTGATACCGCCCTAACATGCGCTCGTACTCTAAATACGTAGACACATAGACAAAAATGGCGGCCCATTCATTTAATTGGCTCTGCTCATTGGCGCAGTGAAGCCCGAAATCCCGCGACATAGGGGCTGACATCTTGATTTACGGGAGCTGACATCTTGGATTTTAGATCCCAGGAATCCGTACGTCACAGTCTGCGACAATGCAAGTGGAAAGCCAGAAGGATCAAAACCACGAGTATCGCCTTTGTCATTGACATGGCGCATCATCTGCTCTAGAAGTGAAATCACTGTTTCTGTGGTGTTAAAATTGTCTGTAAACGCAACGTTGGTCGAAATAAAGACCCAGCAAAGGAGAAAAGAGTGTTGCGTCTGTAAAAATATTGCCATTTAAAGTTGTAGCCTTGCAATAGCGCCACTTGTTGGCCAACAGACACAATTTGATAAAATATAACTCGAACCCTGATTAAAATGAATAAAACCACACGCCATTAAGGAACGACTTCTGGTCCGTTGTATTCAGCCCAAATTTTATACAAAATATTAAACAAATGGATCATTTACATGTAAGTACAAGAAACTGAATTTCAGCCAAAGCCTAAAAATCTATTGGTCATTTTACAAAAAACAGATGACCAAAAAAGAAATCTGAATGGACATGCGAACAAGAAAAGGCATGTAGGGGTTCTGAGAGCGTTGGTATTACAATTTGTCACTTTTTCAGTCTCACCATCAGTCCCTTGATAATCCCAGAGTCCCCCTACGGCTTGATGCAGACACTAAGTCTTGTCCGGGGATGGAAAGTTCTGGGTGGGGGAGGTATAGCTTTCAACAATAACATTCACACAAAAGTTGCGGGACAACAGGTAACAGGTGTCTTCAACTGACAACCTTTTATTTCTCAAAACAGTCTATATAACTAACATTTTAAAGTTTCAATTCAATCTTCTAATTTCAATGCAATTCAATAAAAAATGTTCTTTTCTTAATGTACTCTACAGTATGTTCAGAGGATGCCTGCCAATTTATATCAAAGAAAAATGCACACGGTAATAAAGTCCGCATTATGATCACAGAAAACATACAAAATAAACAAGTTATCTGACCATGGTTTCTCTTAAGGAAGGACATTTTGAGACTTATGAAGTGATGCATTTTTCAAGTATCAATCTATGCTTTCCCTCCCATCTGGAGACACACATGTTAAACTCTCAGAGTCATAAATCACCATGACAATATCAAATACACACAATGGCGATTCGGAAGCTCACAGAAAAACATGAACGTACAAAAGAAACAAGTTATTTTAAGTATGCATGAGATATACACATGCAGAAACATTATGTGTGCCACAACAACTGCAATAAAAATAATAATATACAATTTCAGTATTGAATTACAGCTTATTTACCCAAGCTGTTGGTTGCACTAGTATTACAGGATCGCTGTACATACATATACATTGCTGGGCTATTAAAAAGTAGCAGTCAGCGCAAGTTGCATCAAAGACCTAATGCAAGCTTACCACTCTAGCGATATCGGTCCCTGGGATCCCTATGTCTGTCTCGCTCCCGAGTGTCCCGCTCACGAATGTCCCGCTCACGAGTGTCCCGCTCACGAGTGTCCCGCTCACGAGTGTCCCGTTCACGAGTGTCCCGCTCACGAGTGTCCCGATCCCGAGTGTCCCGCTCACGAGTGTCCCGATCCCGGGTGTCCCGTTCCCGAGTGTCCCGCTCACGAGTGTCCCGCTCATGGTTCCGGTCCCTGCCCCCGCTCCAGGAGCGTTCCTTGTACCTGCGGGACTTCCCGTGAGAGTCCTCTCTTTCACGGTCTCTGTTGCGCTCGCGTTCCTTAACGCGGTCTCTCTCCCGCTCCCTCCTGAGGAGACAGGTTGGTTAGGTGAGACAGCTCTGACAAGGTATACTAATTGCATGCTTTGATAAGCTTAAAGACTAAAGAGCATCAGAAGGGGTTCTTTCAAACCTGGAGTCATAGTTGCCCCTGATGGAGACTAAACAGTCTTTGAGCGACGTGACCAGGGCCTGACAGCAATCATCCTCATACACTCTGGATTGCTTGATGACCGCAATGGCAGTCAAAAGAGTCTCGGTTGCCATATGCATGTCCCCTGTGGGAAAGGCAGACGGTTGTTATGGCATGTGTCGATGCCTTCTGTGTTAAAGTAAAAGGATCATGTTTTTACCCTTCTACTTTGAGATTGAAATGTGTTCCATGTGGAGTTCACCGTTTGAGATGTGTATTTACCCGTTGTTGCATCCGACACAGCCTTGCTGATGGCAGTGCTGGTTATAGTTCTGTTTCTGTTCATTAGCTCTTCAAAATCGTCATCTGATTTTTGAGTTGAGTTCCTGAAATCAAATTAGGAAACACACACATTGGATATAAAAATGTCACTCATCTGATTCTATTATGCTTTCAAATACATATTAAATGGCTGCTAAAAGGAAATGTAGTCTTCACTCAAGAAACCTGTTGAATGTGTGAATAACTGCAAACCATAACAAAGATTCTTGTTGCACACCACAAACTAATCTTACTTTTTTGGGTTGTAAGCACTGCTGTTGTGTGGAGGCAAGAAGGCTGGGTTGATATGAAGACTTGGGGGCGGCTGACCAAAATGAAAAGGCGGTGGGGGGAAAGGAGGGACCATAGGTTGGGGAATATTCAAAGGAATGTGTAAGGGTTGAGGTGGCGGATGATTGAGGAATGGGTTTGAAGGAGGGTAGTTTGGAGGCGGTATAAGGGGGTAAATCAATGGCATAGGAGGATGGTTGTGGTTTATAGAGCTGGGCGGTGGAGAGTCCAATTCTTTGGGATCCTTAACACGCATCGGCATACCTATAGAGGACACAGAACAATAATTATAAAGACACCGTAAATCTAATGACAAACAAAGGATACCGTAGTTTAGCTGTATGTCCTTACGCTTGTTTGCCAGCGTCTCAAAAAAGGCAAGGTTCTGGTAAGTTGCCGAGCGACAGCTCAGATTCTCCCCGCTTATTTTACACTGTGGTACTTTGTCCAGTAACGTCTTCAGGGATGCCTCCGAGGCCACCACCACTTCAGCATACCTGTGTACACAGTAAAAGACATGTAGTATGTGCTGCAGACCTTGAAAATCTCAGACCAGACCCAAGCGTTGCAACAGACCAAATGGTTTAGGAACATTGCAGAGGAAACAGCAGCAGTGTGAACTGGTTAGTTGCAGAGCATCTGAAGCCATTGCAAGGGGGGGGACGTTATTATTATTGGGGTTTTTTAAGGGTGGATTTATCTCTCTAACAAATAGCGAAAACACCTCTAGCCTTACCCTCTTGACTGTCCGTTGATTTTGTTCTCTGCAAATTTTATCTCCATTATGTCCATCACTCCCAGTGATTGTGCCATGTGCATGAGATCTTTGTCAGATATCCACTGGAATAAGCAGCTCAGTGATAAGACATGAACAAACATTTGCATTGTGTCATTTTCACCAGCATAATCCTGCATTATGTTTCTATTTTGTAACCATCAAAAATCGACGAAAGAAGTCTTGTGTCACTCACCCAGGAGAAATTTCCAACATATAAGGAATGTTTAATTGTGGATGGTTCGCCTCTCTCTGTTGATGGCAGTTTTCTCCCCATTGCAAGTGGGGTATTTATAGTGGCAGAGGTTTGCATTGGATTAGGTACCACCAACTTGTCTTGATTGACTAAGCCAGTCAAAACAGCGTCATAAAGCTCACTTGCCTCTGTTGTTTTGTCAAAGTCGTCCCCCTAAAGGATAGAAAGCATCAAGATATCCAGTGATAATGTTAGAATCGGCGAATGGGAATCTAGGGAGATGATTCTGCCCACATTTGGATGTGTTTACATGTATAACACATTACCACGTTACACACAATATGTATTCTAAATTGTCAATCTATTTTAGTCATTTAGTCAGGATTACTCTTTGCCACAATATCAACCCGTCTTCAGCACTAACCTCGAATTGTTCGTTCAAGTCATCGTAGAGATTTAGGAGATCGTTCTGAGATGTGTCGGTCGCAGGTTCTGCGGAAGCCATCGTGTAGGCCTAAATGCATCAATGTAATATAAGCCTGCAGCAAGCTATTTGTATGTATTCCTTTTGTATTTGGTTCAACTGTGCAATTTGTATCACTATAGCGAACCAGTATTTGTTGAGTCAGTATTACAAGAGACAATATGTCTCGTCTAAAACTTAACTATAACATGCTAAACGACCCAAGGGAGGGAAAGTCGCGTACGCAATATTACAACAATCCAAACTTACATTCAAATTCTACATTTAATTAACACCCAGGATATGGGATTACGCACATCTGCTAGCAAGTAACATTTAGGGACGAAAAACACTGCACACAAGACATAACGCAAATTTGCCTGTTTACTGATGGCTCCCTAAAACAGTGCATTGGCTAAATTGGGCCGGAATGAAACACACTACCCATACATTATGGTTCCGTTTGGCTGCATAGTTTACTCCCCAAAATCAAATCAAAACTACAATGTTAATAATAGTTAATAAGTTAGGAACCTACTAGTTAATCAAACCCATATGTTTAACCCTCTAACCCTTCAAACGCGGGAAATGGCTCTAAAATAGGAGACTGCTTTTCTGTTCTTGTTCCTGGTGTAGAAAGCACCATGTTATGTTATATATATATTACTATATATATATATAACATATATTACTATATTACAGAATATTACTTATTCTGTCTCTCTTTAAAGGTTGGTGCCGAATAACTTGGAACGACGCGAAGAAAACAGTTACATTTTCTTCCTGACTATTTATGCCCCAACGTCCAAAACTTCACCGGAAAAGGGTTCAACACGAGCGTATCCATCCGAGGGCCATTTTCTCACTTCCGGCCAGCCGATAAATATCCGGGACTACTGTGGATTATGGATTTTTCCCATTAGAAGAAAAACAGATGTCAGTGGGTGTTTTTTGTTAGTCGTTTTTTTTTTTTTTTTTACCAGTGGGAAAGGCTAGACCGATAGTTTAAGTGGACCACCTCATAGGCCTCACATGACAAAATAATGATAAATACACATACAATGACTGAGAAAAGAGGGCCAGCACCCCATTCATACACGATTATTACCGCAAGAAAGCCATGGCCAGTGGGAAACAATTGACAGCAAAAGTCAGAAACGCTGCTTGCCCAGTGTGTTTATCTAGCAAACACAAATTCATACAAAAGATCAATGGAAAACATTTTTGAATGACAACACACAATACTATTTAATTTACTAAAAATAGATATATTTATCTTCATTTTTTTTAAGTATTATTATAGGCATTATTGTAATTTGTGTTTACTTCAAGAATAAAATCCCACATATCAGCTACAGTACCCTCGCTGTCCACCAGTTTTACGATCACCACATAGAAACAGTGGGCCAGACATTACCTTACCAACATGGCGTCGGCGTTGGCCCGACTTTACGTCGTGACGTTTCCTCCACTTGTGTAATTTTGAGTGCTTGACATTCACAACACACAAGCGTGTATGTTATGTCATCTTTCTCTCAGACGTCCTTTGATAGTTAGCACAAAATAAGAACGACGTGGAAAAAATGCTGTCTTCAGTAAAAACAGTGAGTAATTCGCTTTTTTTCCAGAGGTTATTTACCAGGTAGGGTTATTTTTGTTGTACCAGAGACTAAGCGGTGCTCAGCTTGTAGCTAGTAGCTAGGCAGCTAAACTTCCACAATTTAATTTGCAATGGTTTTAAAGATCCAACTGCATGTTAATAAGGTGTGGTTAGTTTGTTATGGTCTAGTTCAGTCATTTAGGTAAAATATTATCGTATAAACTAGGGGTCAAGGAGTGTATATCTCACACAAGAGGGCGACATTGTTTCTAACGTTATGGGATTATATCATAGTTAGAAAAGAGGGGAACAAAACTGCAATCACCACGTAACGCATAGCTTTTGCACATACGTGTAATTGTAGTGTTTATAGTGTTATGTGCAGTGGCTTTGAATATCTAGTTGAATTATATCTGAAAACATTGCTTGGCTATGTGACTAGGATCACAAACGCTCACAACTATGCCGTGTTTTGAAAGTACCAGAGATTGAATCAAGCCTCAATGGATAGAATTGGTAATTTAAAAAAGAAGAAGAAGCAATGCTGTACTTTTTTGTTTTTGTAACAATGTTAAATAATGACATACTTATGTGTTATTCGTCTTTGTGGCTTAGCGTGAAATGTCTCTTTTGTAACCTCCAGCTGGTGAACAGGGTGTGCCTGTCGCCATGGAGACCGGCGGTCACAGGGCTGATGTCGGCCCGGGGTTACCGGGGAGAGGCACCCGAGGACTCCAAGGGTGACCTCATCGAGATCCCTCTGCCCCCCTGGGTGGAGAGGACGGGAGAGTCCATCAACATCAAGAGGCGCCGTCTGCTCTACGAGAGCCGCAAGAGGGGAATGTTGGAGAACTGCATACTGCTCAGGTGTGTGTCGCCGTTTAGTCTTCAGATGGGGATTTATAGTCTTTTAGACAGGGATTTTATTACGTCACGCGGGACAGGTCACTATTTTACCACCGTGGGCGATGGTGCCATTCCAAGCCATTCCGATATCTGCCCTGCCGTGAGACGTACTGACACCCAAAGTGGAATCGTCTATCTAGATGTACGATGGATAGATGAGCCTACCAGGCGGTACGGACCGCTGGGTAGGCTGGTCAGCCGGTCGGCAGGTTTGCTGGTAGGCTGGTCTTTCCATCACGCGTCTGGGCGTACCCTCCCACTTATGACTGGTGATAGGCAGCTTTTGAAATGGCTTGTAATGACTAGCCACACTCACACCTGGTGGTCAACCAGAGGCCCTGTGAGGTGCAGGGAAGGGACAACTGAACACCCATGCAGGCCATCGATGTGCAATGGAATGTCCTTGGAAAAGTACACATTGTTTTCTACCTGGGTTCTCCCTTTTTGTAGCATTTTTGCACAGCGCTACCTGAACACAATGAGTGAGCCGCAGCTTCGGCAGTATGACAGGCTGATCAATGAGCCCACCAACGACTGGGATATCTACTACTGGGCCACAGGTACGTGGTGGAGGAGCAGGGCTACACGTCTGAGTAGAAAGCCAAGAGGGCTGCGCAGTATTGGTTAAAAAATGGGTTCTGTTAAAGGTGATTATACACCTGTCTGCTTTTCAGGCAACCGCTGCTGGCAACATCAGGCTATATCACAAAGATAGGGTGGTGATGATGGAAAACTGTTTACATAATACAAATTGATACACCCTGATGCAATAATAAAACATTAAAGACCATTAATGTCGTTAATTTCATGTAATGATGGTACACTGCCCTGTCTATTACCACCAAGATTGACATAGTTGTATTAAACTATGGAAATATATGAATTAATTGGTGTATTAAGGGAAAATCAAACCCTAAAACTTAATTAAGTTGAAACGTGTTGTAGTGGGTTACATAGAAGTGATTTGGAGTGATCCTGATCCAAATTTTGACTCAAATGCACAACTTTTAATAACACACGAGATGTAACTCTAAATATGGACTCAAAGTTCCTTCTATATGTTAAACGTGAATCTGACTGTAATGAGTGGAGCTAGTGAAAGACCAGGAAAAGGGCGAGAATGAATTTTTTTTAAATGTTAGTGATGGTAAGCTTGATTGTTTGTTGGTTTTCCTGTGATTGTTGGTGGGTAATGCTCCACTGTACGCTGACGTGGCTCCCAGCTCTAAAGTACTTTTGCCTTTTGTTACCGGCAGAAGCCCTGCCGACACCCGAGGCCTACGAGGGAGAAATCATGGACATGCTGAAGGAATTCACAAAGAACCGGGACCACGAACAGCGGCTGGATGCCCCCAACCTGGAGTACCTGGACAAGTAGCTCCTACGAAGCTTCAGGGCCCTCTGGGCACTCCGACAGAGACTCTCCCCCGTCAGAAGCATTCAGAAATGAAGCAGCTCCTTCTGCAGCTTTGCACACCACAGCCATAATACCAGTATCAACTTGTGTCTCCATGAAAATACAGTTTTGATGAATAATGTATGTGTGTAAGGCTTACTTTGTGTGTGTGTGTGTGTGTGTGTGTGTATATACGCACAAAATATCGGTTAGACAAGCTGATGGTTATGATGGTATATGTGGTTATGTACAAAGATTGGAGGGTAAAACGAAGGCTACAACAAGCCTTCTATGACGAAGGCTTGTTTGATTGTTGTATATTGTTACCAAAGTTCCACGGCCTTTCTCGTGAAAAGTTATTAAACCACGTTGATTTGACTTGGTTGCATTGGTTATTGCGGGCTAGTGCGGTCGCTTGTTGCGTAAGGTGCAGTGTGGGATCCTGAGCAGTAGGTGGCAGCATCGCGCTGCTCCTGTCCGCACCGCAGCCCGTTACCCACTCGCTGTTCCTCACACCTGCTGATCGGTAATCTTCCAACGGCAGATGGGTCGCTCCTTATGAAATTCACATTCTTCGCTAATGAGGTGTTATTATTGGCGTGTCAGAAAGATGCATAGGTGTAATAATTTCAATATTATTAACAGAAAAAAAAAATCACGTCTATTGGGGCCAGTGGCGGCGCCAGACATTTTTTTCTGCAGGTGCTATGGGGGTGCTCGGCGCTTTACCGAGGGTGCTATGAAATG
>JAOPJK010000033.1:9691663-9704071 GCA_027123565.1 Phycis chesteri
GGGGGGGGCAGCTTGACAACAATACAGAGAATATTTTCCGGTCGGGGATGGTTTTTCATGTTATTCTTTGCCTTGAGTGTTGGGATGCGGACGGGAGAGGATCAAGGCGGCGCTCAGACGACGTGACGCTGTACCGCGGGGGGGGGAAGGTCGCGGCGCCCGTGCAGTCGCGGGAGACGTCTCAATGCAAGCCGAGTGCGCGCTTTCTACACAAAAGACGCCTGAATTGTGCGAAGGAAGAATGCGTTGTTCATGCAGCGGTGACCCCGCGGCCCGCGAGGTTTACCAGGCAGGAATATTTTGCAGGAGTTTTGCAGGAGTTTTTTAGGTGCCAGGCTCACAGGCGGGACGCTGGTGGCTTAAGGAGAATGTCTGACAGAAAGCACTTCAAACAGCATCGACGCCCGTTAACAAAACGGTTGTACCGCTGACTTAACGCAGCCTCGGGTTGGCGAGGGTGAGACGCTCGCAGTCCCGGTGGGTTGCATCGAGATCGTCGGCTTGACCGCAATGTCCGGGCAGCCCGCCTGGAACGAGACGCTTAACCTATGACCCCCTGATGACATGTATCTGAACAACAATCGCTGTAAGTCGCTGGATCAAAATATCTGCCGAATGATTAAATACAGAGATCTAAATAGTAGGCCTAAAAACCTGAGCTCTAATGGGTCCCATTCTCAGTGATGCAACATGTATTAAATTCTTTCAATTCAGGAGGTTTCCCCATCTGCTCCCAGCATCCCTTTAGAGAGGATGTATGTGCTCAATAGTAATTACATTTTTATGAGCACACAATCAACCGACTCCAAGTTGTTACGAGGGCTGGGAGGTCCTGCAGTGGCACAGTTATAAACCTGCATTACACACCTGGGTACTGCTATCTATGTATGTAGACATCGCTCTCTCTCTCTCTCTCTCTCTCTCTCTCTCTCTCTCCCTCTATCTTCTCTCTCTCTCTACCCCCCTCTCTCTCCTCTCTCTCTATCTGTCTATCTATCTATCTATCTATCTACCCATCTACCAGTCTATCCATCTCTGTATAGCAGCATCTATTTGTCTGTGTATCTACAGTATCTATTTGTCAGTGTGTCTGTCTATTTTGGTTTCTTGGTCGTCATGGTTTCTCATTACATGGGGCTGCTTGTTCACCCAATCACACGAAGTCTCCATTGTGCACCAGGCACAACGTTTCTACTTGGGAGCTGTGTTGATACAACACCACTGGTAATATCACTGGCAGACTGCTTCCACAGACTGGACACACACACACACACACACACACACACATGCACACACACACACACACACACACACACACACCGCACTCACACTCACACTTATGCAGACATGCCCACTTGGGCACGCACGCACACACACACACACACACACACACACACACACGCACGCATGCACGCACGCACGCACACACGCACATACGCACACACACACACACACACACACACACACACACACACACACAGTGTGTGTATCCACTTCAGATTTATTTGTATGCAGGCATTCCCCCCCGCCAATTGCCACTCAACAGCGTCCACGACCCAAGAGAGATATTGGTATCATGGCAGGCATCATTACGAAATATTTCATATTGGATCTCTTCCATGAGCTTCCCTTCAGGCGATGAAGGCAGGAGAAAATAAATCTCTGATCTGTTGCTGAGAGGGGCCAGACGGCTTCACAGCTGCAGAGCTGTTCATCTTACCCAAAACCATAGCACGGCCACACACACACACACACACCACAGACCATCCCGACAGCCACAAACACACACGCACACACACACACGCACGCACACGCACACACGCACACACACACACACGCACGCACACACACACACACACACGCACGCACGCACGCACGCACACACACACACACACACACACACACAAACACACATTCATTCAAACCAGTCTTAGGTCTTGCTCTTATGTGACAGGAAATGCACTGGTAACAACCTTGGCCTCCTCAGAAGCACGAGACCAGGAGTCACACTCTATTCCTGATAGTGGTGAATGCAAGATTCTCTATGATTCTCTATGATTCTCTAAGATTCTCTGGCAATTTCACAATCAATATACACAGGTGGCATTAATTAAAGGTAACTGCAGCTAGCACAACAAGTGAATCCCAAAAGAAGGAACCAGGTCACATGATGGAGGATACTAAAACATAACCAAAGAAACACAACACAGCTTCTATTAACTTCATGAGAAAGAAGCAAATGAAATCCCATTGGGTATTGAATAAATATTGCAGACCCTCTCATCAGCGATCATTGAGTTTAGTGAGTTTGGAGTTCAGTTTTTCATATACATTTTTCATAACATTTTTTATTGTTTTATATTCATTGTTTGTATTGTGTTCCTATTTTGGCATGAATTGTAACTTGCATTGACTACTCTGTACACTGCATATAAAACACCTCTTTGGGAAGCCCAGGTTTTATTGTAGTGTGACATTATTGCAGCAAAGCTGATGCATAGTGATTGAAAAACTATTGAAAACCAAACAATTGTATCATAACCCTTACTGGTTATGAAAGAACCTAGCATTAATGATACTTGTGACACTGTGTCTCTGTGTAGGCCAAGATGGTGTGCTCATCTACTTGTAAGTGTGTAGGCTGTCTAAACTGTGGGGGGAACTCCGAGGTCAAGGCCGGGGTTCAGGGCAGCTCAGAGATCAGCCCCAGTAAGAAGATGCACAAGGAAACGTGAGTTGTGGTCTTTAGCATTGTTTGTTAAATACAGTACAGTTTAACAAGATTTTGATGATTTTGTAACAGATGCTAGTTCAGGGAGCTTGCTTTTCTGGTACAATATAGGGTCTCAGACTTACCTAAACAAAATGTTGAGGTTGTGAATGGGGCGTTATACAGCAAAACCCACTTTCCGTCCACAGCCCACCTTGAAACATTTTAAATGCTGGGGCATATCGTGTAGACCTGGCAGGGCAGTCCACTTCTATCTTATAGAGGTGGCCGGGCTCTCCTCTGGCCCTTTTCCATACATACATGCTGCCTTGGATCAACTCGGTTGGACTCAACGAGTCTGGGAATTGCATTTCCTTACAAAAGGCTAATTGTTTGAAGCTTGAACACACACACGTATTGTATTTAGTTTTATATTATTATAGCCTATTATAGTCGTGAAATGCGATTTATTCGTTTAAGAGACATTTCATATATTTAGTTTCAGACAGACAGAACACACACAATTATGCCCCCAATGATGAATTCAGCTTGATATTGTTCAATATCCCCTCTTTTTTGCTTCCTAATCTCAATAGTTAATAGAGAGCCAATTTATTTCTCATTATTCTTGTTTACACATTGGACAATAGTCCACACATTTCCCCGGGTGCCACTCAATGTCCTTGACATAAGGAAAAAACATGTTGAATCAGTGTCATAATAGTATGAAATATTGTCTCATGTCCAGTTTTCAGGCTAATCTGAAAGGAGTCTTTTTCAACAAACTATTTTGCTTTGCAAGCGATCATTGTTCCACTTAATCACAGCAGTGCACACATCTAAACCTCAATTAACCTTCTTCAATAGTTACGGGAACCAACAAAGACAAATCAATCAAGCCGTTGATGACCCCGGCCATACTACTGTATATACTATATACACTGCACACTGTCCAGACATACTGTACGCGCACGGCGATGAGTCTCAGAGACAGGAACACGTGAGTGTATTTACTGAGGGTCTCCCTCCAGACACCAAGCAGGGAGGACATCACTGCAAACTGTCTGCCACGCCTTGGCCCGACTCCAGAGACGGAGTCCTGGGGTCGACCTCGGCATGTTTAAACTGCTAATGGAAACCCAAATCAACACGGCCTTGTCTGACTCGGGGCGGACGCAAGTGCCAATGGAAAAGGACCGCGATGGGCTGACCTCGTTGACTAACGAATAGATAGATACATACTTTCATTATCCCCGTCGGGAAATGACTTTGTTGCAGCACAACAAGACAGGACAACACAAAACGAACTCAGTGGACCACAGAAGTGGAGATGGTGGTAAATCTCTTCTGTGGAACAAAATCCAATAGTAATCCAAGACATGAGATTGGCTTGGGTTTATTCTCATATAGATGCGGAAAACAACTCGCTCGTTTTATCGCCTTCAATGTCTTTTGTTTAGGTGCCATCCATCGCTGATAACTTTGGCTGTGGTGGCCGACACCTGTAACTGCCTGCTAGCCCAGGCCGGCCAGGCGGAGAGGGAGGGCTGTAACCACGCCGTGGCCCAGAGGAGGATACTCCAAGAGTTTGGCCACTGTCTTACAAACATTGTGGAATCCATATAATATTTTAATATTTATTCTCACACTTAGCGCCCTGTTAATTGTTTAACAAAACACACACACAGTTTATAATAAATGTTTGGGAATTTAGTCATAGGTATTGTACAAATGAATGAATATTATGCAAATAAATGACTATTGTGCAAATAACTAATAAAATTAAGTGGAAGTCTGTACACACATGCACACACATGAAAGTGTGCTTGTGTGTTACAAAGCCAAAGCTTAGAAAATACTCTAAATCCAGATAATAAATTATTTATCATGAAATGAGGAGGCTAACAAAATCAAAAGACCAAGAGGCAAACAGAAAAACACACACTTGAAAGCAGCTGCTGGTGGATTGAACTGGATTTTTTATTGCTTCAGCCCACCAGTTGCAAAGCACTGGCTCAGTGGGGAAAAGGTTAAATTTGTGTTCAGTTTCGTTCTGTGTACATTCTTACACCCCGGAACTGAGCACTTTATTTTTATTCAGAAATGAATGTTATGCTGCATTCCAAACAGTTAAAAAACACCGCTTCTTACACTTACCATCGGGACTTATTGAAATGTGGCTCTGCACTCTGAATTCAGAATGATCACATTGCCTGTAATGCAGCCACTATCTTTGCACACAATTCTACCTGCACTCCTCTCCTCTTCTGAAGGATTTGTTTTTCATGTTCCTGCTCAGTGACGCCCACCTCATGCATCATGCCTGGAGCTTAGAAACAGAACGTGTTAAGGAATCAACAGAGCTACATTGATTTCAAAAGTTTACATTTTGATCTGAATCTCCTTTGAATTCTCCTGGCAGAGTTTGTCGTACTTAAAATGACAAACAAAAAAATGACTTTGTGTACAGAAACTGAAACAGAGTGAAATGGGCTTGTACCCATATACTACTGTCATCCCAGTTCATATACTACTGTCATCACAGTTCATATACTACTGTCATCACAGTTACTCCTGCTGCATGTTGGTTCCTCTGGAGCCCTTATTTCATTGAAATCGAAACTATTTCACTCTCTGACTCCCTTTGACGTTGACTCCCACACAACTGTTTCTATGTCCATGTGGTCCATGCATGATTTAGCCATTCTACATTCAGTTTTCCACCATACAGTCACTGTTGGAATTTCTCCATGTATTTCGACACACACGCACGTACACACTGCATGTAATTTCTCTCCATCTATTGGAACTTTTCAGGGAACATGTTACCCATTCTCTCCTCCACGTATGGTTAGTTTTGAGTTTGATGTTCAATAGATATTCAACAGACATTCACTCTGGATCAGCGGGTTCTCTTATCCAATTTAAATATCTCTATTATGTGTTATTGATTAGTCACCAGATCACGTGACATGGGTGCTATTGGAAAAAAAAAAAGATTAATTTACCATTAATATTCATATACAATAGAAGTACTAAAATCCAACAAAAAGAGATGTGGCTTATTGTCCAGTGTAGTATGAATATCTGGTATTGATTTGGCACTGTAACGTAATTAACAAAGGGATTATTATCATTCAAACGGTAATGTATTGCCGGTCCCTACGTGTAACAGTCCTCTACTGCCGACTCTCGGTGAAACTGAGTAAGAATCCGCTGAATCCGGAGTGAATGTCTTTCGAATATCCGTCGAATATCACACGTAAAACTGACTTCATCGCCGTTACCTAACCGCGAGATTGAATCCAACTATCACTTGAAACCAATCCCATCTTTAAAAATATCTCATCCCGGTCTATTGTCTTTTAAACCCGTGTTTATAGTCATGTAAACATAATTGACCTTTGAACAGGAAGACTTCTAAATGACAACGCAAGTCCGCTCCCGGTTTTTGTAATTTTTCAACATTTCAATTTATTATGGTTGCTTACTGAAGTAAGCCTCACAATATAGTCCACAACATTGCAATAGGATATACCATTTGCTACTACATCACATACATTATGCAATACTGGCTTCGCGATCCTTGACTTATTCGTCTTTTCCGTCTGCACACAAGAACAGAACCAAGGGGTTTTAACACTCCGGTCAGTGGCACAACATAACCAGTGAAAGTATATTGAGAGAGGTTTCAGTGGAGCCACAAGAGCCCGTTCTGATGGTTTAACTGGACTGGTATGGTCCTCATGTACCAACATTAAAGTAGTACTCATTTGATAAATTCTCATTTGCTATAGTTTTTGTGTCCATGTATGCATTGATAGTTATACGACCCCCCGCCCCCAACAAAATAAGACAAAACCATGAGCTCAGAATCCAGAGTGTTTTATTAAGCATGATTACATTACAACCTCTGGAATAAAACAGCACACACAGCAGTGATGGGGTGGTCGACTGATCAGGGAGAGAAGCAGAAGGACAGTATCTGGACCAACTACATTACTGAATGAAGGGCACTCAGTGATAGTGATGTAGTCCACACTGATGTTTACAACCAAGAAAAACAGCTAAAATATCACGGCTTGGACTGGTGGGCCAGTGCCAGGCAGGCGTTCTTCGTTTAAAGATGTAGAAGCGAGGTGGAAGCATAAATGCATGGACTGTCGTCCGGAGCCGTCTAGCTGCTCTCCTTGCCCAGGGTGTGTTTGTCGAACAGGTACTCTGCCATGCCGTTCTGAGGAGCACCCATTCTGCGCAGGTTGGTCACCCAGTCTGAAAGCTCCTTGATGGACTTCACCTGCTCGTCCAGGAAGTGTGTCTCGATGAAGTCGCACATCTGTGAGAAAGGACAAGACACAAGGACAACATGTTGTCAATGGGTCAATGTCATGGGCTGTATTCTGCATTAAGTGTTCAAGCTTTGCAGCTTTGCAGAAGAGCTCTGAGTCACCCAAATAGACCAATTCAGTCAAATTCAGTCCTGGATGCCTGAGGTTCCAAATGCTGAGCACACAAAACAGTATGTACACATTGGACTTCAACCTTTGCGAGGCGACGGGCAAAGAGACCAAACACCAAATTATATTCATTTGTCAAGACCAGAAGGGGGACTTTGTGATCCTAATTACAACTGAAATGTAAATACTCACGTGTGGATCAGTGTGATCAGAGGCCACCTTGTGCATGTCCAGCAGTGACTGGTTCACACTTTTCTCCAGCTTTAAAGCAGACTCCAGAGCCTCCACACCGCTCGCCCACTCGTCCTTCTCCGGCTTCTAGAGAAAAAACAAAAACATTGGCTCATGAGTCAATCAACCGCACAGAATGCCCTTTTTTAGTGTTCAGTTTAACGTTTAACACTTGCCTAGTAAAGATTGCACATTGAGTGCAAAAGATTAGAGTCCAAATATACACGCCCTCTTTATCTGTTTTCACCTCATTTCTCCCCCTCCCTGACTCGTTTCACGTTAAGATGCAAGATAGTCGTCCAGTGGCTCATAGCTAGTTCCAGAGATTAATTGGATCATATATACAAAACTAGGACATAAAAAAGGGAACTGTCTCAGTGTCATACCCTGACGTCTTGAAGGAAGATCCGGCCTCCCCTCTCGTTCTGCAGTTTCATCAGTTTCTCGGCATGCTCACGCTCCTCGTGGGATTGATGGCGGAAGAACTTGGCAAAGTTGTGCAACGCGATATCATCGCGGTCAAAGTAATAGGACTGCAAAAAATTAAATAAAATAAAAAGCACAGTACAGTGTAGTTTTAGTAAAACGCGAGTAGTAAAGTAGTAAAGCGATGGATGACGTTGTTAAACCATCTGAATGATTGACAAGTAAGAATTCCTTCTATGCCGAGCCAACACATCGTATACGTAAAGTGGACCAGTATTGTGATGAATAGGCCAGAACCTCGGTCCTACCATAGACAGGTAGACGTAAGAGGCGTACAGCTCCAGGTTGATCTGCCTGTTGATGGCTGCCTCGCAGTCTTGGTGGAAATTCTGTCTCACTGCGGAACTCATTTTCTGAAAGACAAACATTGGGTGTTAGTCAGCTATGGACGCAAACAGACCAGTTAAATAGGCCCAGGCCGAATAAAAATCGTAATTTTAATCACACGCGTCACGGTATGTACGTACATGGCGGAAAATTACAAACATCAGGTCGACAACAGACAGCCTCGGACTGTAATTGCGCAGATAACAACTACAGTGTTTGCAGTCCGTTAGCCCACAACAACATAATACCGAACAAAGTATTGCTGATCAAAACATTAACATAATAACACAGTAAATCCTACCGTGATCGTTTCCTGTGGCGAACGTGGAAAAGTAAGTACTTTGGTGGAAGGTCGACCGTCTTGGTGTTGACAAGATCTCTGCGTGGTTAGCTAAACAGCTAGCGATGTAGGCTAACTGTGCTCGAATAAAACCGGAGATATATTCAAAACTGGCGACTGTGAGGCTGATGTTAAATTAACAGAAATCTGATTTGAGCGAATTGTCCAAAATTGAGTGATAGACAGCGGAAAGGTTGCCGTTCAAGCACTGTTGAAGCAGGTAACCTTCACTGTCCGTCGACGAGGTGATTCTGGAGCGACGAGGCTCAACGAGCGTATAAAGCTAACAGCGAACCTTACGTCATTGGACACGGGCAGGGGGCGGGCTTCCGATCACTTAACCCAACAGTATCCTTTCAATGTCTATCATTTGATACACTTCATTGTTAAATTCGTGTCAAGTTTCACAAAAACACGGGGGGAAAAGTTTATTTAAGAAAAAAGAAAAGAATAAGAATAAGATAAGACCTTTCTCGCAGCAGGTAAAAACAAAGGTGCACAAAGTATCTCATTTACCTTAGGGCATTTAGCAGATCCTTAGCAGAGTGCTTCATTCGGAGTTATCTCAACAGTAGTTATGGGTCCGTTCGATTTAGGTAGGCCTGGTAGTGCACCAGTAAGCTATAGACACAAATAGTAAGTACGTTTGACCATGGTGGTGCTCCGACCTAAGTAAAACTTACCCAAAGTTAAAATTATAGGAACAGGAATTTCCTTTTGACGCTCGTTGGCGCTCTGTGAAAGGGTCCGGGCACCCGGTCTTTGTTCCAAATAGTTGTAGTCATTGCATGGTGGAAGTGTGCCATGTCCACAGTATAAACCGATGTCTAAAATGCGCTTGTTTTACCTGACCAGCAGCAAAGAAAAACATTCATTTTTAAATAATCCGTGATTCAAATATTTTAAATTCTTTGTTTTGTACGTATTTTACTGTGATTAAAATCAATTACAAAAAATATTGTATTAATTTTTTGTCAAATGAGTAATCATCAAATTGTTGTACTCCAAGCAGCATTAGGTCGTACCAGATTTTGCAAGTCATGGTGTGAGAAGGCATTCCTTGCCCATCTTGGTAGGACTATGTGGGTTGTAGGTGTTCAACCATTCAGAATTTAAACCCAACTGTAGTAAAGCACTTCAATGACCAAAGGTTCAAACATGGGGTATTTTATAGAAATTTTATTTCTCTTTTACAAGTTTAGTCAAACAAGCCGAATCCCATGTCATCATCAGACTCCTCAGATTCCTCTTTCTTCTCTTCCTTCTTCTCTTCAACTGTAAAACAGGAATTGAATATCAATATATGCAAGTACAGCAAACTATTATCAGGCTTGCATAACGTTCAGCAGGGGCACGACAGCATAGTGCCCCGGGTGCCCTTAAGTCCTACTTTGACCCATTCAGCAGCAATCTGGCGTGCGCTACTTTATTTCAACAAGCATGGCTACATCAACTTTATAGATGTGATTACGACACACCAGGTTATGCTCTCTATTGCACAGCTGTACTTGTGTATGAACAGAATAATAACACATTGATAGAATTACATGCAGACAAAATTGTGTACGGACAGAATAACGTATATAAAGAACAGAACATACAGGCTAGTGTGCGGACAGAATGAGTGTGTGGATATAATCATGTGTACGCCGTTTGTGGATCATGTCAGTGTCGTCTGCTGCTCACCTGCAGCCGGGGCTGCGGCTCCACCCGAGGCAGCACCACCCGAGGAGGCTGCTGCCACTACTGCACCACCCGCTGGCATGCTGGCCAACTTGCCGTTACCTGCCGAGAGATGAGCGGCGTCAGGTCAAATGAACCAACGAAATGTTAAGGAAATGTATAGAATATTCACAGAGCGCAGCCAGCTATGCAAGCACAATGTTTACACTTCAGAGAAACAGGAGCCTCACCTTGTGCAATGACCTCATTGATGCTTTTGCCATTGAGCTCAGAGATTACCTGTTAGAAACATGATCATTCATTTGATGGTGATTTGATATAACAGACATATGATATATATAAATAAAACAGGGCTGGCCAAAAAGGACTCAATATATTTACATAATTGAGTCATCTGTTCCATATACGTTAGAAATAACTAGACTAATGCATTGTATGAAGATCTTCTTGATCCATGCAAATTTTCCATTAGCCCAGATATAGAGAACCAAACACATGCAACCGTGTTCAGAACACGATATGCATTTCGATTACTTTGGGCAGTGCAGTCTAAGGCTCCAACAAAGTTCTACAAGTGGCAATTCAACCAGTGCAGCCGGATACAGCTGACAATCATATTTACAATATGGCCAACTCACGAGTGAAACATCCACAGAATCAGGGTGAGTTGGGCTTGCAACACCCCCACTTCTTCAACCATTTCGATTATTTCCCTGATTAGACTGTCAGTCGGTAGTGTATGTATTACTATAAAGACTCAACATCACTGGCTGTGTATATAGCCAACTGGTGGTGGCAAACCCAAAACCTAAATCTTCAATGTTTTATGGACACAATTGGGACATTACCATACATAGACATCCACATTACAAGACCATAATATCGTCATGGTCTGACCTTCTGCATGCGGGTGTCATCAGCTTCAATGCCAACGCTTTCCAGGATTTTCTGGATGTCGCTTGCTTTAGGAGAGTCATTGCCACCGAGGGCAGCGAGCAGGTAAGCAGCAACGTAACGCATTCTGTAGAAATAGGCACGGAGGAATTACAAACAATGACAATAACAATAACTATGTACTCCATAAATGGAGTACATAGCATCGGCTGTTTAGGTATCAAACATATTCCATGTCATGTAGCGGTCACCCTGGACGATGCTTACGTCAAAATGAAAGTGTACTTTCGAGGTATCGCTGAACCATCATTAGGGGGATGATGGCAATTTACATGCAACTGACTCAGATAACCAAACTACGAAGGGGATGCTACTTGGTTGTTGGAAAGTGATGTCAAAATGAACTTTAATCGTTTAAAGCAACCGTTTATAGTAAACAGTGCAGTAGTCTAATCCGTAACCATTTGCTCTGTGCTTCATGTGTCCCTGTGTACTAGCTAACTTTAGCATGGCAAGGCTAATTCTACCATGGTTCAAAAACAATAAATATACATTGCTTCTTGAAAGATCGCGCTACGGAGACGAATATTCAGGCATTGTCGTGGATGAACAAACTATTTTTATAGCCAAATATGTATTTATACACTGTTTAATCGTTCACACTCACTTGCAGAAGAGGTAAACGCGTGTTCTCGGTGAGATTGGCAAAACCGGAAAGGAAGTTACGTCGCGGGAGGAAAACTGAAGAGGCCTTCACTGATGACGTCGTAGACCAAGTCTCGCGGGAAAAACGATCTACTGAATTGGACAATACGAATGTAGTGAGGTACACTCAAAAGAAGCACGCGAGGAGTTTTACCTTTTATAAAGTCTATGAGTTGCCCTTTATGGATTTTGAATTAAATATTGCTGCTGTCAAAACTGAAATACTGAAATCAAAATGACATAGTTGCCAATAACAACGATAGTTTAGCATTGAATAGCAATACCTTCACAGTAAAATAAATACTAAACAAGACCTAACTAAGACAACAACAAAATAATAGAAGTTACAATGGATGGAATAAGAAACAATAGAAGGAGAAACTTAATGCATAGCTCAAAACCCTGAGCACTCCTGGATGGAGTCAGGCCCCTGCCTACTCCACAGCACTATTTGTGACCCAGGTCTGTGAACACCTGTCAAGATAAATGGATGACTCAAGATTAGATTAGATTAGATTAGATTCAACTTTATTGTCATTGTGCAGAGTACAAGTACAGGGACAACGAAATGCAGT
>JAOPJK010000033.1:9757653-9771058 GCA_027123565.1 Phycis chesteri
TCTCTCCCCCCCCCCCCCCGGCCAGAGCAAGGGCCATCTAAGCTGAAAAAAACCCACGGCTTCCTGTTTAGCATAACGCATCTCGCGGCGCCGTCAGCCGTACTGACGTCAGTGAAAAGGAACACGGTCTGGGCAGCGGCTAGCCGCAGGAACACAGACACCAGCGCTGCGCAGACACGAGAAGGCCAGGACGAGCCACACCGGCTTTCTCGTTGGAAAGTAGACAGCGTACCGCCGCACAAAGAGGTTAACTACTGGGGCTCAACTAGGCCATTAAGTCACGATTAAGCCCAGGTCATTGCTAATACAATAGCACGTCCATAACCAAGGCCCTGGAGACTGTTAAACAGAAAGGCTCACATCAATGGCAGCCAGACGACTGAGGCAGACTGCAGAAGCGCAGGCCCAAAGGATAAAATGGCCGCTTTACTAAAGAGCCATTAAAAAAAATTGCAGAAACATGCGAACAGCAGTCCCGCCAAAAGTTGAGACTTACATGAAGCATAATCCACATCAACTGAGAATCAGAATCTCACTGTAACTAGAGGGAAGAATCACCGCTATGATCAGACAACCCAATCAGGAGTGACATGCAAGCAGTCAGCTTGCAACCAACGCAAGAAGATTCCCTGTGGATCTTCGTAGAGCTGCCATTTCACCTTAAGGTGTGCACAGTTTCACAGACGATGAGAAAATCCGGAGACGGAATTACTTTGCTGGGAAGATAAATGGATCATCAGATATCTCAATGATTGGGTACAGAGTGGCAGTAATTTGGAAAAAACAGTGTTTTGCTTCTGCTGGGTACATTAATTTTATTATTGTGTCAACTCTCAACACATTTTTATTTTATTTGTGTTGGAATTCATCTGAATTCTCATTTTTTCACGTCCATTTTGCACATTTTAGTCACAAGGTCCTTCAAAGCTAGGGTGGGCAATTTTAGAAGCAATTTGTTACATTTGTTGAAATCAAAAGGAAAATGCTGCATCTGTGGCCGTCTCAGGCCTGTGATCAGCTGACGGCCTGCCTGTGTGTCTGACTACCTGCTCGGCTACCTGTGCACTCATTGCGCATGAGCAGTAGAGTCTTCCACAAGGCTGGGCAAGTCTATTTGCCAAAGCTAGCAAGGTAGTCGTGTTTTGGGGGAGTGGCTTCGGCTGGGATGGGATCTTTTAGGTTGGATATTTTCAAAATATATCTGATTCCGTCTGGTCTTTCCAAATTGCATCCCCTAGTGATGTTTTTCCATTTTCAACACTGCAAAAAAAATGTTTTTTTTACCATCCGCCTTGGGTGACTTCAAAATTACTAATCCCAGCACCATTTTCTTCAACCTAATTTTTTTTATTTTACACACCATCTGGAGCCCTGCGTGAAGTTGAACTTGTCACCATATTTAAATTACACAATTATTCATACATTGGGTCATGCCCTTCTTCATAGCAGGATATTGGAACAAAATACTACATGTCCAAAAGGCCTCTAAACAAATCGCTCTCGCGTTAAGGTGGCGTACACATCTTTTTAATGTTTTAATTTTCATGAATCACCACAGAACCTGGTGGGTGTCTCGGGGTCGTGTCCAGGTAACACACAGCCTTGTGAGACCATCTTGATGTTCACACTCACTGCGGGCCAGTCTGGCCTCAAGCCCATTTAAAGCCTCTTCCAAATATATTTAAATGATGGGCTGACAGTGCTTTGGGGAGGGGGTTTTAGCACACCACAGACAAGGAGCACAGCTGTCTGCAGAACTGAACATAATGGCAGTGCCCCAGGAAACTTTAGAAATGGACGGAGCAATCAAAACGGTTTTGATTGCTGAGATTGACGCAACGATGGTGTTAAAAGATGAGCAGGTGTTTGCACGGACGACTTCAATCAGAGCAGATGTTTTTAACATCACTTATTTAATCTAATTGGCTGGGCTTTTTTAGAATGACGTTGTGGAGTGTATGTGGATGATGACTTGTTTAAGCAGCCTCGCCTGGCCTGAGTCAGACTGATTGGACTCTGGGGCTGGGCGAGGCTGCACACCTGTTGCACACCTGTTGCACACCTGTTGTACATCGAGCAGTCAATGTGCACGAGTTAAACCAGCCATCACCACACACACACACTCAGTGAGATCTCCTGCATGGCAACATGGAGCACCGGCTCATGTACCACTGCCCAGCAACCTTGACAATAAACCAGTTTCCAACAACATCATCCTGTGTCTTTGTCTGGAGGAGCCCAGTAAAAACCACCTAGGTAGATGGTGGCGTGCAGCAAGGACATTGCTTTGAACGTAAGGCCGTGCCCAAGACAGAAATCAATTACTACCCAGCCAAGGCAAGACAACTATTCATTGCAAAATGAACATCTGGATTGTCTAAAAAGATTAGCGCAACAAAGCCTTGCTTGATTAAATCCTATGCAAGAACTGTCAACATTTTCCTTTGCTGCCCTCCAGCTGCCAGAAATGTTTCAATGCAGCTTTCCATGTGTGCAACTTTATCACACTTCTGGATCATTTTCATAAGGAAAGGCACTTCTAACACCATTATCTTCGGGGGCCGAAGGGACACATGCAGACCCGATTCATTTTATTTTAATTAAGAGGACGACAAAGAAGTTGAGCTTGCAAGACCTAAAATAAAATGGAGTGCCGGGCATCTTCTGACGACCAACGTCGGAAGATGCCCGGCACTCTGTTGCTGATCTGGTGTGCGACCCGTGTTACAGTGAGGTTCTGCCACTAGGACCGAGAGTGTGTCCAAAACCCACGACTCCTCCGCGCAGCACTTACGTGATCTTTAGGCTGCCGGGTGGAGTGCTCTCGGTGCACTGTTGCCGATTCATTCAATACAGAGATAACGCGCAACATTTCCTTTCGTCCGTTTCGTTCAAGAGTAGGTAGAATTTCACGGCCGATACAATTTGAATTACCGCCCGTGTGGCGTGCACCCAATTGTTTCCGCGAGCCGGCGTGAACCAAAACAATTCTAAATAAAATCACGGCCTTCGGCGGCGGTTCACAGCGTACTGGATGTTACTGCCCGGCTGCACGGTGGCGCCGGTTTTAGTGCTCTCAGTGGAAACACGACCCACTTAAGTTCCAATTAACACACGCGGCTTTGGACGTATGGGGTCACTTGGAATGATCATAAACCTTCCCCTGAATGGGTCGGAGCGCCTGGGCCACTGTGAAAAGAAATCCTGGGGATTGCGGTGAAACATACTGTGGGAAGGGTTGTGTGTATGGGGGTCACATGCACAAATCACAGACACAAAGTTCAACTTACCTGATGGAGGGAGAGACCTTGAACCACCACTTTCTTCGAATCATCTTCCCTCACCGCCAGAGGACCGACATTAGCCATCAGGTCTCTGATCTGCTCATTATACACCTGGCACAGAAAAATTGTCCATCATTGCAGTATATTCAGTATTGGTATTAAACAAAGTAACAGGTTCATATTTACTTTACTGTGAAGGTTCAGTACAGCATGTACCTTGATAAACCCATGGTATGTTCGATCATACACAGCACCGCTAGTATTATGTGCACTGGGGGTGGTTGCCGATTTATGGCTAACCTTTTTGGCTTTGCATTTTGCGGACTCAGAACGCCAATGTTTTCAGACCGAAAAGTCCTCCTATGATAAAGTGTCACTGTTTAAAATATTTATATGGCTGCAACTTCAAAATGTGTTTAAATCAGGCATATTGTCTTCTCTACACGCCCCTACTTACCATGCACTAACCATACCAGGACATGTTTATTTATCTACAAAAGTCCACGATTGAAACTACAAAAAGTGCAATTTCAGAAGGAATTGTGGTGGAAGTAGTTTTATGGTCACTGCTAGATGTGTTGCTTCTTGGGTGCTCTGGATGGTTTGCTATGATGTTGTGGGAGGCTGCTAGGGAGTTTAAGGTGGTTTCTATTGTGTTTAAGGTATTCTAAGTGGTTCCCAGGGCGTTCTGTACAATTGCTAGGGTGTTCTATGTGGTTGCTAGGGTATTCCAAGTCATTGCCAGGGTGTTCTGTATGATTGCTAGGGTGTTCTGGTTGGTTGTTAAGGTGCAAAGGGTGCATCAAATATGGTCGGATTACTATGCAAAGCAATTGCTTGTGGTCACTCTCAGAAACACAGAAGTTCTTAAATTGTTCAGTGGCTGGATGGCGGAAATGGGGTTATTTTTAATTTGTGTGAACAACAAAGCAAAATCAAAAAACCCAAGGCCGCACAAAATTGTTGTTGCTCCATTATTATTGTCCACAACCAGGAAGCGTTGTGAGCTTCCCAAGGAATTTCTGACGAAGAGATGAGCGGCCCAGTCGACTGCTGAGCACTCGTCTAGTCTGGTCTGACAGAACACTGAACGCTTACTGAGCCAAAGGAAAACACCACAGAGTAACAACCTCTGACTTCAGGGGAAAATCGCCAATCAACACCTCATGTGCAAACGCTAAAATATTTGATAAATATATATCCTTTATACACCATTATCACTGCAATAAAGCCATGGCCAGTGGGAACCAGTGGCAGGAAAGTCAGCAATTCTGCTTTTGTTCCCAGTGTTTACTTAGCATACACAAATTAACACAAAACAGCAATGGAAAACATAGCAACACCATTTTTTTTTATCAATAACAAGCCATTATGACATATTTAATGAATACATATTTATGATACAATTACTTATGCTTTCCATTATTGTAGATGTGTCTATTTCAAGAAGTACCACGGGCAGCACTCACTCTCCCGCACCACAGGTTGAAAAACACTGGCGTGGAAAATGGAGATAAGCAATCAGTGCGAGGAGCTCAACATTTTGATGTATACGTCTATGAGGTCAAAATAACGTGGGAGTGGTGACAGTTTAGAGACTTTGATGGTTTATATTTTGTACACAAACTATTCCCGAACAAGGAGAAAGGTCCTATGCATAGTGGGAGATTAAGAGTTCAAAAGTTTAAATATTAAAAAGGTATGAAGAGTAAAAAGGTTTTGGGTGATTCCAAAACCTTTGTTTGGGGAGTTGTGTAAGTTTATCAAGTTTGAATAATTTTTCTGGCATAAAGTACAAAGGTAGAGTTGAGTAGGGATGTTTGGGAAGAATACGAATAAAAATAAGAAGTATGTTAGATAATAGGAGCCGTGCAGCTAAAACCGCTCACCTAATAATAAGCATGATAGATAATAGTGTTGCTGCTTTAGCTGCACATGTAATATCAAGTCTGGGCTGCAGTATGTAACGACTCAAGACATTCCAGATTCACCTTCTAGATTTACATTACATTTACATAGATTTGCATTCTAGAACGTAAAAACAAAAGCAATAATATTCACCTCAAGGTATGAGCAGGCAACATCAAACACTTTGTCCTCCTTCACATCGTCCATGCGTTTAAAGAGCTCCTTCATGGTGCGATACATGACTCCTGGATCATCAGGTGACCCCAACATTGTGTACGTCTTTCCTGCCCCGGTGGCCCCATAGGCAAACACTGTAAAAAAACAAGACAAATTAAAAGATGGACATTTTGTTTTAGTACAACTACAATAGCAACACTTTGGAAAATGCAATCGGAGAACGTTGACCACCTTCTTGTGCTGAACCTCGAGTTTCCTTCATTCCAAAAAGGTGCAAATGGATTGGGATCTAGGGACTGTAGAGTAGTACTACACTACCTGAAGTAAATAATGTGGAACCAGCTTGAGTGCACATGAGACACGGCACATCACGGCATCATCATGCTAGACGTAGCCACTGGAAAACGAGTAGACACATGGCAAGCAATGCTGTGCTGGTATGCCGTGACTTTAAAATGATGCTTATAGCCATTGTGGGGCCCAACGTGGGGCCAACCAAGCCAAGCATTACCCCACAAGCAGCTTGAACCATGGATAGGATGGATACATCCATTCCATTTGCATGTCACGGTTGGACAATCCCCCAACCAGTTCAAAATGGGTTTTTGGAGCATTGTGTGTTCAGAGATGCCCCTCTACACACCACTGTTGAGAGTGGCTATTTGAGTAGGTGTGGCCTTCCTCCCAGCTTTAACAAGCCATTCTCCCATGAACTACCATTCAGCCAAGGAGGTTTTTACATACAAGTTACTATGAAAGTTGTTTTTTTTACGCTGAAGTGCAAGGAAATATGCACGAGAAGTTTTTGGGGCGCTGGAACCACCACCTAAAGCAGCATATTGGCATGCTAAAATATGTATGAGTTCAGGGAACCTAAACAATGAACAATTTTCTGACAAAATCATTTTCGACCGATAAACAGTTAAATGGTAAAAAGAAAATAAATAAATAAATAAATACATACATCTTTAATGCATTTTTTCTGTTAAAAATAATTGGCTGGTCCATCAGAATTTGTTTACCTGACTTTACCAGTGATGGCGTACTCTTAAGCCGTTCTGTTAGTATTTTGTATGGTAGCTTCACTTTCACTTGAGACATGTTCGGACATGGTACAGCACTTTTGCATCGGCCGTGAACTTATTCCACTTTGACCTGGTGCCCTGTGATGTTACGGAGCCCCCAAACTAGCCTAGCCAGCTGGCTAACCTTTATTGATTGAATTAGCATCCCTAATGGAGTTGCATCACCATGAATTGTTGGCCATCGGGTGCTAACAAGCAGATGTAGCTAATAAAGTGTGTGTGCCTGTGTGTGTTATAGTAATATATTGCAATTAAAGATATGTCCAAAGTAAATAACAACATGACCGAAATAGGATTGTGGATTGAGGATATGTATGAAGACAAGAACACCAACATAGAGAAACAGTGAATCATCACAGGAAAATTACCTGTGCAGTTGAAACCATTCATGAAGCCATCCAGTACACTTTTGGTCGTGTTCTCAAAGACTTCCGTTTGCGTGGAGTCTTCTCCGAAAACATTGTCAAACACAAAGTTGAGGTCCTTGTTTACCCTTCTGATGGCCCTCTTCTGTACTCTCTGTGTTCCAAAAGAGGACTCCTGGTGTTCCTTGGGGTCAAATGTCAGCATGTGGTTATCCACAACATGGACCACCTTCCTCAGGTCAGCAGCCTTTTCATTGCTGTTGACCGGCCTGACCCGCACCACCACCTTGACATGGCTGCAGACATCGCCCGTCATTATGGATCCTCTTCTGAGCCTCTGGAGGAAACAAATAAAAAAGACAATTGAAATAACAGCGAGGACACTTGTTTGGAATTAGTATGCTGAATCATCACAGGGCTTGAGACACATGTGCCCCATATCAAGGGACCTGGTTCTGTTGGTGTGTTTGTCAACCATGTAGTTTGTGCTACCTCTGGTTTTTAGGCTTCTATAAACACTGAATAACCTATGAGATTGTGAGAGCATTATTTCAGCTATGATAGCAGCATGTCCAAGATATGCTGCTCACACATATCCATCCTTGCTTGATTTTAAGTTCAGAACAATACATACTGCAAAATAACAACGAAATGTGATCATATGTTAGTCTTTGATTTGATGCCGGGTTTTATTTTTCCGGCATTACAATGAAATAATTATCGCAAAAACCTATGATCCATAGGACACCACATCCAGATCACCCAATGTCATCCGTGACATATAGGTAAAGATAGAATCCCATTCGATATTCACCTGACATTTAGTTTTCAACTTCCAATTTCTTTGACTGAGAAGTAAATATTTAAATGTAAAAAAACAATGATTTGTATTATTTGTGAAAATAGCAAGACATGCGTTTGTTTTGAGAGTTGTACTATGCCGACCACATGAGACCCGGTGTAGAATGAAAACTACAATACCTAGACCCAACAAACCTGGAATGCATGATCATGTGGACCATATTGACTGGCTTTCATTCAGTTCTATCCATGTAGTCCACATGATGCCTTGTGATTAATAGGCGAGGGACACAATTGCTTTTAACTCACTTATACAACATAAACTCATGGTAGTGTCCACCTTCCCTGTTTTTCTGGCAGAAATGCTCTGGGATGAAGTGTTTGTGCACTAAAGCAGCTGCCTCTCTGTGCTTTGTTTACCATTTCTATGACAACTAGCCATGTTAGCTCCTTAGCTCCTACCTCACCATCAGCGACAATGTATTGTTCTAGAATCGTGCGTGATGAGCAGCGTATGCAGACACAAGCAGTAGTTTTGATTTGGGAACGCTGACTGTACTGACTGTAGAGTCTAAAAAGCAGGAATACGCAGGAAAAAAGACAATGGCCGCAGTGCTCTCCTCATTGGAAACAATTGGAGAAAGGCGCAAATACATATACTGTAAATGTCATTACAATAGTTGCATTTGATTCTACTCGTTCAAGGAAATGATCTGTTCAATTTGTTACAATGTTGTGAATTTAATCTACCAGGCCCCACCATCGTGTTGCTTGTTGTTTGTATTGTCTATTGTTATTGTTGATTGTTCACTGTTGCGCACAAACCACCAAGACAAATTCCTCGTAGGTGCAAACCTACTTGGCAATGAACATCTTTCTGAGTTCTGAATGACACTCAAGAATGTGGAATGTGGACACCTGTTTGAATTCCTTATGAGAGTGTTTTGAGTTGAAAACCAGGTATGGCCAGACCTAAACATTGTGGTTCTCATTGTTGACCAGGTCTTGTGTGGACTACATAGGTAGACATTACTAAAAGCCAATTTATCTTTGTTTTTACAAATAGAAAAGAGGTTTCACGAATCTGAAACGTTGTTATCAAGAGTCTATAGGGTCTACATGATAATCCAGTCCAGGTTTGGTGGGTCAAGGTATTGTGGAATTCATAGTATAACCGGTCTAATGTGGACAAGATGGACAAGAGGCTTCACAAATCTAACAAGATCACAACGATTATTTTGGGTCCACAGGACATCCTAGTTTTGGTTGGTGGCTCCAAGTATTGCAGTTTTCATTCAATACCAGGTCTCATATGGACTACAGAGTAAAACTCATTAAAAATCACGAAAGGATCCAATGTCTTGCTATTTTCACAAACAAAGACAACTTTCACGTATTTCTAACATATCAGTCGTTGTTGAGGATAAATTACGATTTGATGAACTGACTCGCTGGGGATCCGAGACCCACCCGACTACACCAACACTGAAACAGTGTGAGTGACATTTTCCAACATTGCAATTCAAACCGTAGTTGATCGTTTTATAACAATTGTATTTACTGCTTGAGCCTTTTGCTGCTGTTAACTCTTCAGCAAGTCCCAAATGTAACGAAACAATCAAACACAACAAGACAACAAAATGGACTGGCTAACTTAAAATGCTAATGTAGGAACCGTTAGCACGAGTGCCTTAGCTTATGTAGCTAAACTAATTCTGCTTATGCTATCTTCAATGAGGTACGTACTGGATCTTACCTTGAATCAATATTAGGCAATTTGCATTTGTGCATCAAATATGGTTAAGATACATCAATGAAATCTAGATTGTAAAATGCACTGAGAGATCACTAAGCAACAGACAAGCGCCAAGATTTTGAAAAAGCCTCTTCCCCCGGATGCGCAGGTTGGCCGAAAACCGCGTCTGATTGGTTAGGCAGATGTGACGTCAGGGGCATGCTGCCGGTGTAGGAGGAGTTACGCTCGCCAACCAAGGTAAGCTAACCGAACCAAGTACCAAGCTTGTACACATAGACATTCACTTTGTGGCAATATTTCCACAGAAATACCCATGGGTTATGAAGCTACACAGTTCGTTGTAGCTGACTGTGTAATAACTCACACCAGTCACGGGTATACGCCAATGTCTAACGTCTATTTGGTGCGTTAGTGGTGTGATCAAACAGCCAAGGTTGTGACAGCTAAAGGCTAAACATCTCCCCGCCGATCCTCAGTGGACTACAATCGGTTTTAAAAACGACCCCGTAATTGGACTCCGTTACATTATCGACCATAACCAGCTAACGACGCAGAACTCCTAGTCGTTAATGATGTAAGAGCCTTGTTAACACGAGAGCAGCTAACCACCAGAGTATATGCAAGGTTACTGATTTTTCTTTTACCCATGTAAAAACTGGGTAAAATATTGTTTCCCTAGTGGAGTCACTCCACCCCATTGGAAATAATAACGCATGTTCAAGATAGCTACACACAACACAGCGAATTGTCAGTTTGGTGCACTCAGTAAGGGATATATCTGAAGATGGAAGGTAAGGATTTGGTGTCAGCGGAAGCGATACACAATGGGGCATCACAATCTGCTTTGGTGGGGATGCTCGTGTCTGTTTGCAGGTTATAATAAAGGAAACTCTTTGCTTACAACCATAAAAAGAAACTGATTCTATATCAGGATATATCATATTAGGATAGTTCACAAGATGTTACAACACAATGGAAAGGTGTCAAGTTCCTCTGTGTATTTGATACACGCCTGAGATGTCTTGGGTCTGAGTGCTGCAGGTAACGGCAATACCAAAGGCAAAGGGTAATTCAAGTGTCTGCAGGTAAAGGTTAAGGGCCATACGTGTGTTATTTTGACTCATTGCCATTGTTGGAGATTATCCCGGAGTTTAAATGTAACACGAGGGCGAGTCTTGCCCCTGTTGTGTCATTCTAACTGGACACGAGTCACTACAATATGCACGATGGATTTGATGGGCAATAGTGTCATTGGCAGCTACCTGCGTCTTGTCTTTCACAGACAATTAAGAAAATTAGCATTTGACTTTGTGATCAACACATCAAATGTTTCTTTTGTGTAATATCAAATCAGACAAATATATTTTGACCTATGGGTTTTGATGAACAGGGAAAGATGTGGAGTGAAATCCACCTTTTTGCTGATATGCAGTATTGTTTTGGGTTGTTACATGCATGTCACACCACACTTGTTGTATTTGTTCTCAAAAATGGAAAGCATTTCTGAGGCTTCAGTATTCCACAATACAATTGTAATAAGATCCGTTGAACCATTTTAGGAAATATACACTAAAAGGGCTTTTGTGTATATTCCTCTTTCATGGTGAACTCTTGAACTCAATGTGACATAAATGATCAACATGCAGACATGTTGAGTGGCTGTTGTGTTTGTGTTTCAAGGTTTCACAGACTGTACTGCACACAGTGTTTTCTCTTTCTTATTATGTCTTGCTTTTGCAAACACTTGAAATCACAAGGTTGCATTTCCATCTGCCCTATGTAAAAACGTATGCCTTGTCTCGTTTATTTTATCTTCTTTTTCTAAAATGCTTTTTTTGTCAGGACTATGAAGAGCCTCATATTCAGACTCACAAGCTTGAGTTTAAGGAGAGACATTTCTACTCTATGTGGAACCAGACCCAGCTGGAGATCCCATATGCACGTTTGGGCATCTGGTTTGTCCTACAGCCATGGCCACCAGAATACATCGCAACCTCCTGCTGTCACACAGCCCCTCCACACGCCTGTGATGCTGAAGGAGGTCCTTCATTGCTTAGACCTCCATCCAGGACAGGTAAAGTCCTTATCTCAATATTTCAATGTGTCTCACGAGATTTTGCTTTAAAGTGTTATTTCTCAACAAGTAAAACCACATTCCATACCCATTTATTGTTGCATGTACTGTCCTTTAGCTCGGGTGGTTATGTTTTGGTTCATACAGCCGGACATTACAAATACAGAATGATTTAAACTGTAGGCCAGTTGAGAATGTGCTGATCAATATTCACAGCTGGTCTGTCAACTCACCTCTGCAACACAGTAGTTTAATGGCGAATAAAGTTTAACCTAAAAAAGAGCCATGGGGTACACCAAATGAAGTTCCTCTGTATAGGGACCAAAGCGTCACTTTCTTTAAATCTACAATAAATAAAATTGCACTGTAGCCATACGATTATGGAGTGCACTCGCTGTGTTGTGCATCACTCAATTTTTTTTTGCCCAAAGATGACTCAACAAAATAGTCTTAGTCATCCCAGGGATCTGGATGATTGCAGTATGACAGATTCACAACTACATACAGAGTTCCTTTTGATTAAAAAGGTAACTCCTACTCACATTTAACAAATATGTTCTGTCTCTGATATTGGTATTTCTCCAGAACGATTTTTTTTTTCCCTTGTTACTATTTTGTAGATTCCAATTCTAAATATTTTATTGAGATTCAAATGATGTTGTCAAAAGAACTAGTCAAATTACATATGTACTGGTTTTACAGCTTATTTCTCTCAGCGCACCTTCTCCATGTTATCTCTGTCCTCTACCACTGCTCACACGTCCCGTACACCTGCAGTGGCTTTCACATTATCGTGGAGGTAACAGTCGTATATCATGGAATAGGTTATTATGATCATCCATTCATTATGGTCATGGTCAATTTCTAATTTGTGGGTGAGTTAAAAAACGAATCCCATCTCATTTACTTGGATGGCGTTGACCGCTAGTGAGATGTGATAGTTAACCTGCATTGTGTTATGAGAACACAAAGTGAGGTAGGGCTTTTACTGACGTACGTGGCGCAAGATATGAACGTATTGATCCATGTTAGTTAGTTACTTAAGTTATTTATACAGATTAATAATAAACTGTATTTACATTATAATGTGCGTGGATTTGTAAAAAAAAAAAAAAATACACTGATTTGACCCACAATCTGATTATTGGCACAAATCCAATGAAATGGGAGCTATGCTCACAATATCTTTTTTGCCCATAAACCATTAAAGAAAATAAAGATGTTTTGTTTAAAAAAAAAACCTAAACATATTACTAAACATCCCAAAAATGCCCCCCCTATGAGAAACATCAACGATAGGCCCATCTATTTTTAAGGTGAACATTGGAATTGTGCCTCAATATCTACTAATCCTTGTTTGAAGGACTCTAAGAAAAATACTTCACATGAGCATAGAACAGATTAATCTTTTTTCGTTTTTTTCCTTTACGCAGGTGCAACATTCTGTTTAGACACTTTTAGGTGGCTGGGGTGTTAGTAGCCTGGCTTTCACTCGATGTATGTGCTCTCAGGACAGATGGGCATGAGTCAAAAGCCTTCTGGTACTGTGGACAACTTGGGAACTGAAGCCTTCCCTTCATATTACACGGCCCCGGCGAGTGGGGGCCACGGGTCACCAAGTTAGTCAGGAATCTGCGGCGCTGTAGTGCTGTTGGCAGGACACGGGGTGCTGCATCGCTCCTGTTTGAACTTTAACACCTCAGAACTCCTCTGCAAGCCGCCCATTTGCCAACTGTCCCGAGCCGGCTTACCATTCGTGTAGCACATACAAGACTGCCCCTTAGTATAACGCTGCTGAACAATCCCCTGGCCAATGGATTCAGCTATTTGTTATATTTTATTGGCTGGTATATCTTGACAAGGTATTTTGTAAAGGTACATTCTATCTATCTATCTATCTATCTATCTATCTATCTATCTATCTATCTATCTATCTATCTATCTATCTATCTATC
>JAOPJK010000033.1:9777346-9791776 GCA_027123565.1 Phycis chesteri
ATCAGTGGTAGTGCGTAAAAGTGACACCAGAGATGGTGCTTCTCAAATAAATGCTTGAATCTAGAGAAAGAAATGATATGTGTGAATGGAAGGTCAAAACATTTTGGAAACATTTTGGAGCAAAAAATTATATTCAGAAGGCAAGCCAACCATGCAAAATGAGCTTTTGAGACCATCCCGCAAGTTCACATTTTGTTTCTCTGTGCAGATTGGGCTGGCCTCGGTCCTATTGAAAGCCTCTTCCAAAAATGTTAATGTAAGAGCGTTTCAGTTCATGACGAACAAGGGGCGTCACAGTCTGCCGAATTAAAAACAATTGCCATGCTCAAGGAACGTGTAGCAATCTATGGAGCAATAAAAACCGTTTTAATTTAGAATACATTTTCCCCTTACTTGCGACCGAACTCGGCAAGAGCAGAGATTGCATGAGAGTCACTCTGATTGGCTGGAGGTTTTTGAAAATTGTAAAGCCACGGCCTATTTTGGAAGTCAATTGCTGTCCAGCCAAGACTGATATTCATAACGAAACGCAAACATAAGGATAGTCTCACGAGGCTACGCAATGGGTGCTTTAGAGTTGCTGTGTAGGTAAGATACAGCTATTATTTGAGTGCAATTAGTTAGAAATTATATTACATTTCCCTGGCTATTGGCGAGGGAAATTCGCTGTGAGAATATCTGTTTCAGGTTGACCGCACCTGCCTCTGTATGAGCCTGTTTAGATTTCACACCGCTTCCAAGTAATTTCTGACAAATCAGGGTATCTTCTCTGATTGGTTTGAAGATTACTCTCGCCAGTCAATCACAGACGCGTGAAATGCAACACTTGTCATTGGTGGAGGGAGCGGAGAGGGAGGGGAATTCCTTTTGGCTGTTTAGTTTAAAAATCTCGTTCTCTTACTTTGTTTTGTGCCTGCTGTCTCTCTACAACTCCCAAATCCTACCTTTTAAGTAGCACTCTTCACATAACCTTACCTGGTTTGAGCTAAATAATACAGTATGGAACAGCCATCATGCCATTGTATATTAACATGTAAAGGCTTCTTGAGATGATTCAATAGCCATTGGGCCTAAATTTGAGCAGTTCAACTTCAAGCCTAGTTTTACTTGCCGACCTTGGCAACAAGATTTTAGAGCATGGTGCAATGCAAAGCCCTACTCATCTGAACAGCACTTCAAGAGACGTTTGGGCAGAGGAAGTAAACAAACCCCAGTAAACAACAAGAGTGATATTAATGGATGTATTCTCTGAATCAGGGCAACAGGATACATGTTGTGTTCTGTACTCTGTATAACAACGCTTGCAGACACCTACAACCACCTACCTGTAAGTGGGTAGGTCTACCTACCTGCCATTCACTAATGACAACACGTCTAACGCTTATGGGCAAGACAAAACATTGTTGCTTTTGATTGGGGCTGTTGGCAGTCAGTTGAATCATTAGATAACTCTGCCGTTGTCTCTTTTTCCCTCAATGTGTTGACATCTCACTCTATTTTCATTCGGGCGTGGTGTTCAGAAACGTATGGTTTCTTGGACATCGCAGTGAAAATGTCCCAACCTTTTTTTCTCTCCCAATACTAGGTTCACATAATTTATGGGTCTGGGTCGTACTGCGCGCTGGATTCTGGAACATGCTGTGGTGTATCTGTGTCAGTCGTTGTTATTTGATTCCAGCTTCTAAAGTTTCAAAGAAAAATAATCCCCCTTTCATACATTTTCTGTAGAAGTAAGCAGAAGTTTATTTTAGTTTTTTTCCATAGTTTTGTCTTTGTCTGAATTGACTGCATTCGCGTTACTCACATAATTAGGTAATTTCTCTTATGTTTGTCTTCAAAGACCGAGCGAGGCAACCTCCTTTCGTTCTACCATCTGATTCATTTCAAGTTTATTGTTTGCTCCGTGACAACTCAAATTGTTTGTTGAGTAAGTGAGCATTAATTGTACAAAGTCAATTTCAGATCCATTGATTCTTAGCTTGCGCTATCGTTCTGCGCTTTTGGCGGTGTGCGGTGTCTGCAGGGTCCTAAAGATCTGCAAATTATTTTCATGCGAAAACTTTGCCAAACAATGTTCAGATGGGAAGCACCTGTTGTTAGTGTATATAGTAATTATGAAACAGATAAAATCTCTAGCGATCATGCTTTCCTCAAATGTGTTGATTCTTATGGGGGGGGGGGGTCAGTGCCATTTTAATGTATTTTGGTTTGTTTTGTTTTCTTAACTTTTTGTTTAACTCCTCCTCTGCTTTTGGCCACACCAAGTAGTGAAAGAGGAGGTTGCTGAATAATTAATCCTTGTAATTAAACACTCCAGCTAGGGACGCGAGGGCTGATTGACGGCCAGATATTAGGCCCTTGTGTCGTAAGGTTGCAAGTTTAGTCTGAGGTTATCGGTGGCCAGAAGAGTCTTTCTCCCTCTCTGCTTCATTACTTTCACGAGGAGAGCATTTCATAGTGGAGTGATGGGGGCGTGGTGTGAATGACAGTCTGGGACTTCATTAGCCAAATGGGCTGCCTCAGTCTGTGGAGCACCAAATTGTTTGGCCCTGTAGAACAGATGACCCCCTTGTGGGTGCTTCCCCACACTGTCCTGTTGCAGCTCAGCCTCAGACTTTTTTATTAAAGACATTGTCACACGCAAACTTCCTTTTCTGCAACTACAAAACTACAGATTGCGTGGGAATGTCCAAGGATTGGCGCCACGTGTGTTTTTGTGGGCACCTTAGCAATCTAAACGAAAGCTGTTCTGAAGAATGTCTTTGGGTCTTTTTTTTAAGGCTGGATAAGACGATGCTCTCATGCGTTCATGTGTGTTTTTAAGGTATGGGATTGACATGCCATCGATGAGCATGATAGTGATGGGCACAGTAAACATGGGCCCCAACATGGGAAAGAGCTGAAGCATCTGCAAGGTGGACTATTGGGAATCATTTCTGAATGTCGTCTTAAATGGTGTTATTATTCGTGTGCATCCGTATGCATGCAATATTGTTGGATGTGGGAAAAACAAACAGTGTGAAGCCCACCCAAATGCAGAGTTGATGCTGTTATAGGGGTTGTATTAAAATATTTACATTTGCTTCTGGTGTGTGAGTGTGGCTATGCTAATCTGATGTATGCCCTGTGGAACTAGATGGAGATGACTCATTCTTGCAACACGTCTCTGATTAGAGTTCTCGGTGAGGCTCAGGAACTGCATTGCTTTATTTGGGTAGTCTTATACATTATTTTAAATAATAGCACATTTTCAATATGAAGCAATTTTAATCATGTGGGTTTGAAATATCTATATATTGTTCTAATTCAATTGTCTTTTATTGCTAGTGATGAGAAATTGTGGCAGCATATCAAGAAATGCATTAATTCAAGTGAAATTGTATATTAAAGTGCAATAGATATTCTGTCAGAATTCTTTAGTGTCTACTTTTTCCTTTTCATTGCATGTTCTCAGCAACAACTGAGATTGTGTAGTGGACGTCCGTAAGTATGTAAGTCAATTTAATTTAACTTATGAAATGTCATTTACATTTAACATTCATTTTCATTTTTGGACAACACAATTATAAAAAATTGGATCATCATTCTGAAAGCACGACTCATCAAACGGCAAACGGCAACGTCAAACGGCAACGAGCAGACCGATGAGAATAGCAACAACACAATAATAAAATATACAACACATGCATTAACACACACATTTCAGGAACAACATGACATGTTTCTTCAATCTATTTCGGAGCAAAGTGATTGAACTCCCAACGTGCAGGAAGGCATATTGTCAGCGGGGGGTTTGGCTGGAACTGTTGTGGGAGAGGAAGTTGCACAATTACGTTCATTGGCTGATTGGTTCCTCAAGGAGGATTCCAAAGTCATTCCTGGAAGAAAAAGATGGCCGTTGGAAAGGCCTGACTCCACTTTGACCTGGATCCTGACAGCATCGCTGCGTGGTTTCGTACGCTCACCAGCTTCAGCACCGTGGTGCTCCTGGGAGCCCGGCATCACGCAGGCTGCAGCCTGCAGACCTGCTCGTGTTCATGCGCTCCTCCTGCTGACCAGGGCATTATATACATGCCGTCCCACTAGCATTTTTACTGATGAGCATCTTTGGGAGTGAATCCACTCCTTATGATGTGTCCTTGTCAATAGTTGCAATCATTCAGCCCTGCAGAGAGGAAGCAATGGAGGACACCTCTGCATCTAGGAATAATGCTGTTGGGAAGTTTTATTTTTGTGTTTCAGATGTCATAGACAGGTTGATGCTTAATCCCAAATTAGTGACTAATGTGGTGCGGGCTGGCCTGGCCTTACAATGAGATGGAGGGCACAAATGATGATTAATGCCAACAAAGAGAGCTTCTATTTGTCCACTGTCCAGCTGTCCAGCTGTCTTTATCTTACCAAAGAAGGCAGGTAGTATGCGACTCCAGAGTGGTCTGTGGCAGTTTTTATGTACAGCTTTAGTATCATAACATGTTTGGGATGGTTATATTATTTTTAGGCTGTATCACTATCCATATTGCATTGCATTTAGCAGAATTAACTTTACTGAACACAAATTTACTTCCAACATCTCACTAATGCAGATAAAACCTTTTTTTCTATAAAGGTTAATGTCATTAATAAATAGTATTTCTCACAGTAATGTTGTACTTGTCCTATTAGACATCTTTAAAGGTAATTCAGGCTGGCCAGAGGTTAAAGCTTGTCCCTACTCACTATAGTCAGATAAATGAGCACAGGACATGGTGTGCACTTCAGTTATTGCTGTTGGTTGTTAGCACGGGACAATCTGTTTGCATTGGATCTATGTCATGGCCTGTACCACTCAAACACATCTAGAATAAACACTGATTTAAAGCAACAGCGCATATTTGGCTAGTAGGTGGGGTTGAGTTGGCCCTTTAATCCTGAGGTTATCGTTTCTATTGTTGAGAGCTGCATGCTAGGAAAGGCAGGTGCAGTGTACCTTTTAACACACCTCTGTCAACATCTTTAATTTCATGTTTCCACAAGATACTATCTGAATCTTTATTTTAATGAAGTGTGCTTATCTATATTTACTTATTTATTATGTATTTTCTGATTAGAATACATAATACAAATAAAACGTTTGACTCGAGTTGAAATTTCAATATTCAATTTAATACACAAAATGTGGTATACATAATTGTTGATGAATATATGAATATTAAAAAGGAGCTCAGGCTGAAGTAGTTCCCCACACACAGTCACCAAAAAGGCAACATATTTGAGAACCGTACAGTTGGTATTATCTGGAGGGCAGAGAACAGCTTCTTCGTGTGTTGGCTCCATCTCGGCCCCAAACATCCTCCATCCCTGTTTCTCCAGTTCCTTTTATTTCACCCTGTATGGTCAAACCAGTGTTCAAACGACCGGAAACATTCCTTTCAAATGCCTCTAGATATCTCCTTCTCCCTATTAGCATGTCTTCCACTGTGAAGTCTTCATTTAGCTGGGCTCCTCTTTACGCTCCCTAATGGACTTGGCCCTGTTCTGCCTTTGTCTCGCTTTAGTACCGTGAAATTCACCTTCGGGAAAGGAAGCCATCATTCCTGATGCTTCTTTACATGTTGTAAATATAGTTGATGATTTAACCCCCTTCTTTCAAATCCATTTTCTTCATTTGGGCTATATATAGTTTCCATTGTTTGCACACTATATTGACAAGAGTGCAATGCTGAAGAGAAACGCTTCAAAGCAGCGGCAACCAAGCGAATAGTCATTTTAAATGGGGATGCTACATCACGTTTGACCTAATTTCACTTTTGTTCTTGTTTCGATAAACTGTCGGAATCTTTTGCTTTCCCTCTCGCTATTGTGCTGTCCTGTAAATAATGCATTTTACACATTTAGATCCACATTTCTATATTAGTTATGGCCACTTAGTGATTCAAAGGTGCAGTCTGCAAGCTTGCCAGAATTTAAATTCAAATGTAGAATATTGTTAGAATTTGATTAAACTCTCATTACACAGCATTACATAATGATACACAGCGTTCATTGTGTGCCATTAGATAAGATTTTTGTTCCTTTGTTGTATTAGTATTTTTATTCATCTGTGATTGGGTCCCTTGTTCCCCACCAATCATGTAAAAGCACAGCAAATTAGATGCATCAGCCATGGATTGGCTGGCATTACTTTGCCATAGCAGCGGGGGGCAAGTCAAGATAAGTCCCATTTTATGCTGTGGTCGGAGTTTACTCTGCTGCATAGCATCTCACTCAAGGAACACGTTTGCGAACCTTCGATGAACCGGTGTACGGCAATGTTTTTTCATGACGTATCACTGTTACTTCACCACTATGTTCAGAGTTTACTCATGCATTTGCAGCAATATCGAACCGAAGGTTCCCAAAAATGACCACTAAAATGGGCTGGCAGTTACACTAAGATGACTTGGAGTACAATTGCAGAGGGATTGGGCCAAGGATGAAATTAGACTGATATAGAACTTTGGCCCTGCAAAAAATGTATACACAACTTCAACATGTTTTGTCACGTTCAATATGTTAAATGATTTTTTGGGCTTTTTATCAGATTGTTTACGTTCACAACATTTTCAAATCATTTTCTAACACCACTAATATATTAGTTTGTCTTGATGCAACATGGAATGCCGTTTAATAGCCAACATTTTGACAGCGTTGAATCTGGTCCAATGCAAAGTTAAAGTATCCTTACAAATATCCAAAGTCTTTAAGGCCTTGTTTACGCAAGTGTTTCAAAACAGTTGTGAGATTGCGAGACCTGTTTGCTCTGTCTAAACAGGTGTGAATGGTTGGTACGAGAGATGTCCACAACCAGTGTACACGACATTAATTCTAGATCGCTGGCGATAGATTCTCGATAGAGTCTACTCTAGACATAAGTTCTCATTGAAGAGTTGAGTCACATGCTTAGCTCAGAGATTGTGCAAACCAAGGACGTGGTGCAAACCTGAAACCTGTATGTGTGTGTGCGCATATCAAGCAGGGATTCTGCCCCAGGTCTGAACAGGCTGAGACGGTTGGGCCAGTTGTGCAAAATGGTTCAAATCTATACATACCGCTACGGTCTAGATTCACAAGCGTTAATGGTTAATCGTGTAATGTCAACAGGGCATGAGGGTCGGTTTGAATCAGAAGAATGTGATATGTCCCCTCCCACTCTCTCACCCCACACATATGTTTGTCTGTAGTTATGTTATCTGCATTACATTGCTATGAATTCATCACTTAGAGCTCCTTTGAACCCCGGTGAAGACCAAACACCCTGGTTAAGTTTTCCTCAGCAGGCTCGACAATGACAGTTGCACTGTTGCCGCGGGCAACCACGTCGGGCCATGTTAATACCATTTTTGAACTGTGGCTACCCAAGTCGGCAACCACGCAGTCCCATTAAAAACAAGGGAATCTTGAGTTGCGAGGGAGACCTTGAAACAAGACCAACAGGACAGGATTAGTGTAATTCCATTCTCTTCTCATTACCGACGTCCCCAAAGGAACAACTGAAAGCAACTGTGCGTTTCTCTCCGCTCACAAGAAGTGTGTGTCAAGCTAAGATGGGTGCTTACCTTTTGACATTTGCATTGTCCTCCAAAAGGACACGAGGGATCCTTTGATCAGCCTTTTATGGGCCTGTACTGGTGACGATGTCGACGTCATAATATCTGGCAAAAAAAAACGCCTGACTATTTTTCCTTTTTTTCCATTGCATTTTCCTTGTGCTTGTGTGGGTTAGCCTTGTTATTTTTCCCATTAGGGTCCACATAAAACCTAAACCATATTAAAATCTTCTTGCTTTGGCAACATTTGTTATCAATTAGCAGACTATACTACGTTGCGGAACCAGTGAGATGGGTCCCGAAAAAGTCTCCCATTAGGCCTTGAGAAAGTATGTGAGCGAGTCGACTGACTGAGACGTGGCCTCTCACAGACGCCTTTCAATTGACTCGTTGAGATGTCACCTCTGACCTGTGTGAAGACCATCAAACAATATGGACCACAACGGATTGTGTTTTGCGATATGAGACGGAGCCATTGTGTTGTTCCCACTTTTATATTTGTAATAGGGTTGTTATTTTCTTTGAGGATCCTCCTTTAGAGACATTCTGTCCGTGTAAAACCTAACCAAAGGGAAGACAACATGTCGGCAACATTTGAGTGACATTTTTTTGGAAAATGTACCTTCGTCAATTGTAATTCAGGTGATCGAATGCTTTGACATTAATATCAATAACTGATCCCGATGTTCCCAATGCATCTTTGCCTTGTAGGGCAGTTTATAATAAATTGTATTGTGGGAAATCTAACAGAGAATAGCATCATAGCTTAGTATTCATGATGAAATAGTTAGAATGTGTGCTGTGGCCTTTTAAGTCATATGCGTAGTCAATTTTTGACAACTATATTTTGATCCCCTCCACCCCCACCAGTCCGTGAGAGGAGGCCTGCTCAATAGATGGACCTCCCCTCCTCTCACATAGCATGAGAGATGCTGCCTGGAGATGCTCGTGCCACAACTTTGTAAATGCCGTTCGTCAGTGGAGCGCTGACGTTCTTGATTGCACGGTAATAATATCAGGCTTTGATGTAAGAGAAATGCATTAGGCCCACGTGCGCGTGTTGATTTCGCACGCACTTTGATCCCGTGGTGTTGATGATACATTTCTGCCTGTTCGAGGCTAAATTTGGCCACGCTGATTACGTTTCTCATAAAAATAAAGCGCAGCCCATTGAAGCTGCGAGCAGAAACAGACCGTTTGACTGGGGGTGGGAGTGGAGAGTGATGACTCATGAGCGCACAGAGGAGCCTCCTTCGTCTTGCTCAGGATCCAATCACTTCTTTGGCCAGCTGTCACTCTCTGCGAATATTCTCTCACCAGCCTTTACCTTTGACGGTATTCTGTTTGATTGCGAGGACAGAAGAAGGTCCGACTTAATGACCTCTACTCGGGTGTCTGTTGTGTGTGTTGCATGTTTTGATCAAATAAAGAGCGTGTATATCGTGTGCTATATGCCAATATGTCAGCATATATTGTCCATCCATGTTCTATGAGGTAGAACAAACTATGGTTGAACTAAAATTATGAACTTTGTTGATGTAAACAACATTTTAGTGCACGGCTGTTTAGAATACAATATGCCTAAAACAAATGTCTGTAAATAATGCGGAATGAGTAAACCATACTCATTCTGCATACCTGTTTGTCCGACCTAAAACCTTAAAGGTAATGCACAAGCTTCGGAGGCCAAAGCATGTCTAAACTAGTACAAATGCCTGGTGAGATGCCTTTATTTCAACTCTTGCGAGAATATTTCACCCAGTGTTGAATAGACATGGAATGTTAGCATTTGTCCTAACTATGTAGCATTCCGTGGACAAAAGAGGAGATTACCTCGACATACAGACAGGCCGCTTGAAACAGCCCTCTGGCACCGTTTCAAACCATTCTGTTTCATGCGTAGTGTTTGCATGCATGTTACGCCCAGACAAGATTATCAGATAAGTTTCCACGATGCTTTAGGGTGGATGTGAGGCCACAATCATCAATGATGACAAAAACACATAATAACCATATTGACAGAATGATGCTCGCACCTTTTGTCTTTTGCCGAGCTTCCCCCCACTGTTGCCATATGTCTGGGAACTCAGTGAACGAGGGCCTTGCACATATTACCTTTTTTAATAATTGCAATTATTTTCGGGGGGTGTTTTATTTGCGTCAGCGTGGTTTTCTTATTGTGCTGAATGTCAGTGTATTATTAGATGTTGGGAATATTTTTAAAAGGTACGATCAACATGTAATCTTGTTGACTCCAAAAGAGAATCGTGTGGCAGCCCGTGCGAGGAGGTGTCTGTTTATGAGACACAGGAGTTACACTGGGAGCCCTACTTTTAGCAACACGTTCCCTCAAAGTTCTGAAGGTAAATACTCTGCACTCCGAGGCCGACCACTCTGCTGTCGTCATCAGCTTTATCTTCAACTTCCTAAAGCATTCTCCTCACGCAACACAATTGTATACATCCCCCCCCCCCCCCCTTGTGTGTGCGCTTGCGTTTTGCAGTGAACTTTGTGTGATGGAGGGAAACGTAAACCCAGCACCTACACCCTTTCCATGGCAACGGACGCGACAAGGAAAAGCGATACGGTACCCGTGTATCTGTCTCCCTAATGGTCTGTCTGTTAGTGTAACAAGATCTGTAAAAACTCCCCTCAGTGACATTTTAGATCCCTCACTGTAACTGACCTAGGCTGGGGAGACACTAGTAGGATTTAGGTGAGTACTCGGCCCTCTCTCAGGTTCCTGTCCCCCTTTCCTAATGAATTTAGTCATAATAACGGCACTAAGATGTATGCCCTGGTTTTTATGGCCTGATCTGGTCTCGTTTTCTGTTCCCACGTGAGCGAACGGAACTGCCTCGTCCATATGCATAAATATATAAATCCACTGGTCAGTAAGGAAGATGGTTCTCTGTATACATGGGCTTGCTATCGGTTAACCTCGTGGAGGACTGTGGAGGAACCGAGACCGCCGTGTTTCAGTGGAAATGTCTCAGAATGCATTGGGGTTGTTTGGTTTACTTTGGTTGAGTTTGGTGCTTTGCATGTTCCCTTTCTGCTGTACTGCACCACTCTGACCACTCCTAACTCTTCTGTTCCCTCTGCTGGGAAAGGCAGATATTACACGTCCCATGCAGAAGACAGTAAAAAATAACTATTTTCTTTTCATGTGTGCACAATTGGAGAGCTCGCGTTGCGTTTAAGTCAGAGGAGCTATACGTTTTAATATTTTATCGATGAATTGACTGCTCTGTTTCATCGGCTGTCCTGGTCACGATTCAGCTTGTAGTTAGAACTTTGCTGACACCCTTTGGTATGAAATATCAACGTGAGTGACTCACTTCTTATGCCAATCAACTGTGCAAATGCCAAACCAATTGTGGCCAAAACCCTTCAAAGAGTTTGTTTTCTGTCTGGTCATGGATATAGCATTTCTCACACCCACCAGTCTGTCAGGAACACAGACATGACTGTATTGCCCTTTGTCTCGTCTTTCTGTTTGAAGGAGCTAGTCGTGTGCTGAGTGACCTTTTTCTGTTTCCTTGGGAAAGCCTTTAATGTTGCATTATTGTTACGATAAACACTAACTGTAGCCCTTACTCTGCGCATCTCTCAATGAATATTAATGGGAATGCTGCAAGTTATTTCCTTTAATCTTGAGTATTTTCATATTGTCCATTTGGATTTTAGGTCTCTGTGATGCAACATCAAAGATAAGCTCTTTGATCAGTTAGTCCTCAGTTAATGGATTATTTCCGGAATAATTTCTAAAAATAGACAGCTGCACTACATCACGGTCGGGATATTGTTAGCTATATTAAATAGTTATGAAACAATTTCAGAATTTCCTCTTTTTTTTAAATATATATCTGTGCAGAATAGGAATCGTCCTAGCGTGCGGCAGTGTGAACGCCACGATGTCTAAAGAACGCTGCACGCAAATTGCAATCTTCCCTCTGCAGGTGGCTTACGTCCACGGTGAAGGTAAAGGCCTCCTTACTTTTCTGTTTGTGTTGCTGTTGTATTTTCCTTTTTCCTGTTTTGTATTGAACAGCACAACAGGCAAGTTCATTATGCGTGTGAGTCATCACACTGGCCCACACCCCCTCCCATCTGCTGCTGTGCTGTGTGCTAGCAGGCAGAGGGAAACGCCATTGATCACTCCTTCCCTCACACATGCACGCACACACACACACACACACCCCGCCTTCTACGTCACTATCGATTGACATGCTTAATGTTTTTTGTGGGGAAATAGCAGGCGTTTCCTATTGTGCAATTCCCATCTGCTGGCTGCCAGAGAGTTCAGATTTCTGACAGAATAGCCTTGCATAAGTCTGAACAATTAGGAGCAGTCGTGTTCCACCTTTTTTCCTGTTGATGCCCGGGAGCTTGATGATGCCTTGTCTGATTCCAAGGAGAGTCTGGCCAAGGTGATTCTGAAAGGAGCCGTGGTTAACAGGCTCGGTATGTCCTCGAGTGAAATCACCGCCAGTGAGTGCCGCAAACGCTGCCTTGCAATGTCAAACCACGAAGACCCACTCAAAACAAAAGAGGAATTGATAATGGAATGACAGGAGGCCTGAGCTGAGTTCTCCCTCTGCCTCCGCACTCCTCTGTGCTGGTCGTGAGGCGCCCTCCTCCCCTCGGCTCGGGGGACAGTGTCGGTGATCACGGCAGGTGTGTACAGATGTGTATGCCGATGGGCACCCAGCCAGCGCCCAACAGCTCATCCCCTGTTTGTCTCCGGCTGCATGTGTGTGTGTGTGCCATCGAAGTTATCTTTAGACGGCGATGGAAACGACCGCCGGTGCTGTGAATGTTTGGGGTTTCTCTTGTGTTATTTATACGGCAACTCCTTGCTCGGAGAAAAAAAAAAAAAAAAAACGACTTTCACGTCAGCCGTCGTCGCTTCGGGGGTGTTGCTCTCGATATTCCACTCTTCAGTCAGACGGGAGTTTTGCCGCGACCACGTTTTAATGGTGACGGTGAGAAGCGGGTCACCCCATGAGCGCTGTGGTCCCGCGGGGGACCGTCTAGCTGACGCTATTCTAGTGCAGTTCTCAAACACGGAACTAAAAAAAAACACAACAGCCCCCGGAACACAGGCTGCGCGCTCCAGTCGTGATTCGGCTTTCGGGGCTCGGGCGGGGGCATCTGTTTCCCTGGATCTCCACGTGGCCTCGGGTGGAGACGTGGGGGGTGGGGCGTGTGGGGCCGCAACTGGCTTTAATCTGGTGAATGAAATGATTGTGTTGGTGTGTGTGTGTCCTGTTTTATTTGTTAATGAATGAAATGCATATCGGTGGGTTCTCTCTTGCTCAAGACGGCTTCCTACTTGGTCACGCTGTCTGCGCTGGGGATAGTCAGACTCCGTGTCACAGTAGCGTCTGACTAACCACAGTTCTCTCCGTGACACGGGGGGTGTCTTACAAAGTTTAAACTTTTAAACTGCGATGATGCCATCCCCCTGTTTTTTTGCTGTAGCTGCTGATATTTGACTTGCCTTTACCTCGTCTACCTCACTGTGATTCCCATCACTGGCCCCATTGGTGTGCAACAGAAACCCTTGTGAAAGTATGATGTTTGGGAAGCAAAGAGCTCACAGTGGATATAATGCATTACACAGCCACGGACTAGAACCAACCACCTAGGTCGTGAGTCTCCATAGACGCTTATAACCTTGCTCTATAAATATTCATAGGTGATTAGTCCAATGATTCCAATTCTTTCCAAGATATTGTGCCATGCAAACATTTTTGGCGCAAAACACCTACAATCCCCCCCCACCACCATTCAGTCAAGCGTACAGTTTTAAAGTTCTGCTCAAAACATGTATTCATAGTTTCATGGACTGTGTCTTAAACATATAGAGTTTGATGGTACTTTCCCAGATTGGGTCATTTTAGTTTAACGTGACTGTTGGGATGGATTGGAGTAATCCAGTCTCCATTACTGGGCAGTAAATGCCTCGCTCCCATAAATAACATTGGGAACATGGCAACAACGGTGGCCGCGGGAGCCAAACTGCTTGCTCACGGCTTCACCTAAACGTCGGACCACGGGGGTAAACCTCCGAGCATTGAATCCACGTCGTCTGTACACGCAGGTGGTGCTGGACATGACGTTCGGAGGCGGGGGCCACACCAGAGAAATACTGGACACGTGTCCGGACGTCACCGTGCTGGCGCTGGACCGAGACCCCGCAGCGTTCCTCTTGGCCCGGCGGCTGGCCGAGCAGTACACGTAAGTCCCCGCGTTCACGCGAGCCGATCGCCGATCGCCGATAACGTGGCGGAACGCGTCCCCTCATGATGCGATACCGTCGGCCAGCTCATCACGACGGCCACGAGCATGTTGTTGTTTCTGGCCTCTGGTGAACAACACGTGTGGCGGCCAGCCGTGTTGGCGACGCCACGCGTCTCCGCTCACTTTTCTCCCAGCTCGATACGAATCCAAAGACCCCCTTTAGTCCATTCCCAGCCGCTCCTCCGTCTTAAAGATGATCAACCCCCCCCCCCCACCCACCCCCCACGCACACTGGTGGGCCCGGCGTGTCATTTGTCAGAAGCAACGGCCCACGACTGCGGTGTGAGGGAGACGCTGCCTCCCACTGAGAATCCATCAGATAGGAGTGGGCAGGAGGAGGTAGGTGGGACAGACCCAGAGACATTAGGGTCGAGCGAGGAAGAAAAGATGCCGGAGAGAGAATGGAGCGTGAGCAAAAAAAGAAAAAAAAAATGAAACAGGGAAACACCAGGACACAATCTCTAATAAGGGAGAGAGAAGTTGTGTGTGTGTGTGTGTGTGTGTGTGTGTGTGTGTGTGTGTGTGTGTGTGTGTGTGTGTGTGTGTGTGTGTG
>JAOPJK010000033.1:10653723-10668292 GCA_027123565.1 Phycis chesteri
CACACACACACACACACACACACACACACACACACACACACACACACACACACACACACACACACACACACACACTGGCTCTGTGTCTTGGTCCAGAAGTGGGCTTTGAGATCAGAGCATCGTTGTTAACTCCTTCTGACTCAGCAGGGCTGGGCATTGGGGTCCCCCCCTCTCTCTGAATAATGAATGTGTTCCTGGTGGATCTGGGCCGGGTCTGGGCTATATCAGGGCCCGGATGGGGATGTGCTCCACTATATTGCTTCAATACAGGAAATGAGGTCTTAGGGAGAAAACTAAAACCCACAACATCATAGTTTAGGGAGATGTGTCGTCTAGCCGTGCCGGTTAACTGGAGGATCTGTCATGTGGCTTTAGGGCCACAGTATCACATAGGAGCAGGATAGTCTAATGGTTGGGGTGTCGGACCCAAAGGTGGGTTCACTCCCCAAATGTCTACCTGTAGACAACGTAGAGCAAGATGTCCTTACACCTGCCCGTGGGCAATCTGTATTATAACCTGTTTACTCTCTCTGGTACAGAGTCTGCCCCAGCCTTGCTGTCTGTACCATAGTACAAAGTCTGTCCTAGTTTATCCTAGCTGTCCATACCATGGTACGTAGTCTGCCCTAGTTTAGCCTAGCTGTCTATACTGGGCTACAGAGTCTGTCCTAGCTTAGCCATCTGCCATGGAATAGAATCTGTGCTACAGTGTTACTGCAAATAATAAAAGATGCTAATGATTTTAATTTTGTGAAAAACATGTGCCTCACGTATCATTTTATTCCTTATTTACATAAAATACAATCTAAACTAATACTGTACCCCAGTCAGTACTATATATTGTAGCTGAAACACAGATGGGTGGAATAGTGTTACACTATGGGATACTTATTACTAATGAACACATAAAATACTTTACATTTCCCGGCTGGATGTTAAATACACACACCAGAGATACCACCAGAGATAGCTATGTTTGCTATGTGTTTGATGTGTTTATCTGTAGCTATAAGTGTTGTTTATCTATCAGGCTGATTACAGGAGCTTAATCCTCATGTAGTCCATCTGATTCTCTTGTTGGTATTCAAACCGCAGATCCCTCATTCCTGCACTGTTCCACATGAATGTCTTGAGTTCAAGTAACTGCTCCAAGGTCCACTAGAAATAAATATTAACCAACGGATCATGAATATACATTGCGTATATATATATACACGCTATTTTCTCTGTTATAATCTGTTTCACTCTTTCTGTGTTCTGTTCTACTCACTTTTGTATTTGCTAACACGTGTATACATTCAGAGATGGTTTCATAATGATACAGTAGAGATGGATTGATAATGATATGGTACAGGAGATGGATTCATAATATGACAGGACTGTAAAATATCTGTTGCCCCATAGAGATAGAGTATATACGCCTGGACGCCTGGATACAAGACAGATGTGCTGTTATGTTATTATGCCATATCTCATGTTGTTTTATGTGAAACCATGAAGTCTTAAAACACAACAAAAACACATTTACCAATAACGGTTACCAAACCTTTTCAGTATATTACGCTTTACCATAATCCTTTTTACATATATCACTAAAACAAAGTGAAGATGTTTTCTTTTATTACATATTCACAAACAAAAGTTGTTTTACCTGATAGCGTTTCTTGTCATTGTGTCTAAAGACCAATATGTACAGTATGTCTACACTAAGTGCAGATTGCGAGAATTGTTGACATTTTCAACAAGATACTGTGACATATGTATTCAATCAGTAGCAACTAGTTAACATTTTGATGTTTATTGATACACAATATATGTTTTGTCGATTAGACCCATCTTGATTTCTCCTTTGTGGGATGGAGAGTCCAGGGAGTCCAGGGAGATGACATTCCCACCTGATGGAGTCCACATGCTGGTGGTGTTGAGGTGGCTTGATGGTGGCTCCCTGGTGAAGTCTGCTCTCCACTGGATGCAGCTACTCAAGGCCTGAAATGGCTTTTAGCTGTAGCTACATTTTGTTTTTGCCTAAAGTGTATCAGAGTGATCTAAAACCACCATGGATTCAATGCCAAACAAACAAACTGACCTCTAAGGCTCAGAGACACAACGCAAGCCCTGGGAAGGGAGACGTTCATAATGATAATGATTATAATGATAACAATCTCTGGGATTTATGTAAGAGCACTTTGAGATGCACACACACTAAATTACATAATAATGAGTAATAAAGTTATGATAGAGGTAGCGTTGCAGCCATCTTAGTCCACGGCAAATGTTTTATTTGAGTTTATTAGTGTTTTAATGGTGTGTACCAACCAATGGATCGTCTGTAGTGTCGTGCACATGTCTCTGTGAGGTTGTGTGTCTGTGTGTTTGGGTGACCAAACACACACTCTTTGGGGTAAAGCAAGTGTATTATATTGTATACACACCAAAATAATGTTACAATTATATTTTTTCCAAACCTCTTTAGTAGTGGTTGCTAATGTGTTGTAGTGTTGTGTGTGTATTTAGCATGTTGTAGTGTGTTACTGTGTGTAGCATAGTGTAACATATGGAGTGTGTGTGTGTGTGTGTGTGTGTGTGTGTGTGTAGTATGTATGCTGTAGTGGCTAGTGTGTTGTAATAGGTCTTAGTATGTGCATGGGGTGGTGGGGATGGGTGTTTAGAGGTGGGCGTGGGTGGGGGTTTAGAGGTGGGGTTGGTGGGGGTTAGGGGTGGGGGTGGGTGGGGGTTAGGGGTGGGGGTGGATGGAGGTTAGGGGTGGGGTGTGGGTGGGTGTTGTTACAAGTGCCCCTCTGTAGTGCAGTGCACTGCCAGCTCCATGACTGCGGCGGTCTTAATGTACATTTTTACTATGTGCACCAACAGCCCTTTTTCTAAAGCAGAACGGCTGTGATTGACGCTTCACTCTAAAGCCTGTGACAAGATAAAAGCCAGCCCTGCCAGTTAATCGAGCTGCAATCCTAATTCCTTGGAAAAATAACAAACATCCCCCCGCATGGCCTTTCTAAATGGCCGGCGTGTGTCCCCCCGGGACCAACCAGCCCCCTTCATAACAAGCAGGCCAAGGCCACCAGCTCAGCGATTATTCTGAGCCCTAATTATAATTCTCATTATTTACAGAGTTGAGGCTGCGCAGTCACACCCACACATCAAAGACCTCATCCAACGGCAAAGATGATAATTAGATAGTCTAATCTGTTCCTCTTTCAGAAGTGTCTGTTCCAAATCAACATTTCTCTGCTATTTGTTTTTCTGAGCTTCTCTTTGCAGAGTCGCTGATCAATTAAAACCAGAATCACTAGAGGTATGGATGCTCGGGGCTTCTCTCTCTCTCTCTCTCTCTCTCTCTCTCTCTCTCTGTCAGTGACAGTGATGAGAGATGAGATTCAAAGCAAAATAAAAAAAACATTATGTATACATTTTTTTTGGACACACACAACACCATTTTTATCTGATTTATTAAAGTTTTCCCCTTTTATTTTTCATTTTTTCATGAATCCTATTTGCCCTCCCTCACTAACATCAACAGATGGCAGTCTTTCACTGCCAAGCACCCTCCCTCTCTCTCCTCTCTCCTTCCCTCTCTCTCCTTCTCTCTCCCTCCCTCACTCCCTCTGTCTCTCTCCCTCTCTCTCCCTCCCTCCCTGTCTCTACTTATCTTGCCTTCCCTCTCTTTCTCCCTGTTTTGCTCTGTCTTGGCCTGTCTCTATCATCTCTCTCCCTGTCTCCATCTCACCCTTTCTCTGTCCCCCTGTCTCAGTATTGCTCTGTCCCCCTGTCTCTCCATCTGTCGTCCCTCTCTCTCATCCTTCATTTCTCCCCTTCTCTCCATATCTCTTTCTACCTCTCTCTCTCTCTCTCTCTCTCTCTCTCTCTCTCCCTCTATTCGGTTCTCTCTTCTTTCCCTTCCCTGTGTGTCTCCTTTGTCTCTGTCGTTACCTCAGAGAGCCGCTGAGTGGAAGCGCTACCTGAGATAAGCAGCTGTGCTAAAGTGAAGTGGGACTAATAACAGGTGGATTACAACGGTAGCGATACACCTGCAGTCTCGACAATCCACTGCTCAACATCTAGACATGACAGACCAAGGGAGGGAGATGGAGAGGGAGACAGAAATGGGGAGGCGGAGAGAGAGAGAGAGAGAGAGAGAGAGAGAGAGAGAGAGAGAGAGAGAGAGAGAGAGAGAGAGAGACAGACAGAGGGAGAAAGAGACAGAGAGAACGAGGGGGGAGAGATTAATATTTTTGGATAACATCGCATCTGTTGCAGAGATGGAAAGCCATCTGTTTGTTCACTTAACTTATGTATCTCGAGGAATGTAAAATATTTCATAAAATACAGCAGCAAAAATGCATCAAGGCCGTGCCTTGCTCACCAAACCCAATTTGACCCTCCTCTTGTGTTTTATTCACTCTGTGATTCCAACATTCATCTGGGCACCGACTACAGACGCTCATGGAAGGAGAAGTAGTTATTCTTAAATCATGAGTTCTTGTCCTTGCCGCTCTGAGAGAGAGAATAGTTTAGTGGGGTGATCAATATGTGTGGGCTACCTGCATTTGTTGGAGCTTCAAACTCCATACAACACAACACAATGTTTTATTTGTGTTGGTTATTAAAAGGGAATTTTCAATGACAGACTCGTGAGTCATACGGCCACAGACCACATATTGTCACATCGAGGGGCTGGGTTTGGCGAAGCTATTGAATAAGGACTTTTAGTTTTAGTGTGGGGGTTTAAAAATATCTTCTGTCACGTTAGACCCAGCGCACAAACAACAGCTCTGTCACGTGTAGTAACTGCATATTGTGACCACACAGAGTATCTAAAACGAGGAATAACTACACAACACAACTACATTGTCGTAGATAGGAGATGCACCCTGTGATGGATACAGTATATAACAACTAGATTATAGGGCTGATGGTCTTGGGAGTGACTTCGATTTGGTAAAAAAACACTGTATCTGCCTTAACCTGTCTTTGTGAAATATATATATATGAAACATTGAATACATGTAACATATGCAGCACTGTGAAGCCATCGTAGCCACTGTCCATCTATACCCAGACCTGACCTGTGTGTTTTAGTGTGAAGGTCAGGTATCTTCAGCTATGTTCTCTCACCAAACCAAACTGCGTGTTCTGCTCCTCTTAAGCTGGCGGCCATCCCCCCCCCCCCCGCCCCCACGGCTGCATTCCTTAAGAAGTGATTCGGTGTCAATGGATCGCTTCTCTATCAACGGCCTTCTTCAAACCAGGCGACATCCATAATGGAAAGGTGTGCAGCATGTGAACTTTTCTCCGTGTCCAATTAATTTTTGAGCTGACTTCAGCCGAGGCGCAGCTCAGGACCCGTCACCGTAACAAGGTGTTGAGGCGTCCGGGGTCCGGAAGGATCTGTGTTCCCCCTGCTCCATCCATACAACAGCACTTCATCCATCAATAACACTACTGTAGCTCTCTGTGCATATCGATCCCGTGCTGTACAGTAACGAATGTCAACGGGGATCGAGAAGCTAAAAAAGGAAGGTAATGCAAACCCAGGAGAGGTGTTGATATATTTCGGATATCAAGCCAAGTCCGCCCTTCTGTGGGTCATTACAGGAACCCAGAACGAGAGCTCACTGTTAGGCTACGGTGGGGATAGGGTCGACGATCATCAATCGGAAAACGTGATAATAGTGTGTAAATCATTTCTTATTCAGGTCTTTCAGCAGATAGTACAGGACAGCAGTAGAATGTATACCCACAAAGCGAGTAGTAGAAATGTAAATGCAAAGAACAATCTTGTCAACATTACAGACCGTTGAGGTAAACATTATTTCCAGTATATCCTATCTTATTGAAGCCCTATGTAAATGCTTTGACCATTATACATACGTGTCTAAGTGTCTCAGACTTACACAACACGTGATAGTTTTTGGAGTCAGCAAAGGTTTCACCACCGTCCCATACTCCCGTCTACCGTCCCAACCGTGCAGTGCTGTACTCAGGCGGGTGTGAAACACTTTGGGAGGAAGTGAAGCTGTTTACCAGCGAGAGACAGGAGCAGTTCTAGTTCCAGCCAGTGTCACACAAGCCCTAACATATTGTCAACCTTGTTTACATGTTCCAGACTCTGGCTTGGCATATTAATAGGGACATCTTCTGCTTCTGTTCCTGAACATAGTGCTGGGCTACGTTCAGGAGCTACAGTCAGGTGGAAAGTAGCTTTCACTTGAGACGCGCCTGGAGAGTGTGTTGCTAGGTCGCTAAGTCGGGTGCTGTGGTCTCAAGTGTGTCACCAACTGTAATGCTAGCTAGCAGTCGTTGCCATCCCTTTTCGTAAGCTTATTTATATATATATATATATATATAGTTTGAGTCAAATGTATGGTTTGGACTATAGGCATGTGTTGACAGACTTTAGATACATTATTCATGTAAATCTATACACATGCTAAACACCAATGACTGTATTCACCAGAGATACACCGTTTGTCAGCAACAACTCGTCATATGTTTAACACCCCATTGATGTCTCCACACACTTCAATATGGCAACTACCAAAACAGAAAGTCAATAATGCTGCCTTCATGATCATTTCAGCGAGGGTTTAAAAAATTGAAATATGGCAAATACGGTTCCAGTATCACTCAAAATATGGCCTTACATAAACAAGAAAATAATGATTTCTCTGATTCACTCACGTCTTTTAAGACAGTCCAATGTGCTGCATGCTGCTTCCTGTATGTTCCTCTCAGCATGATAATCGTTTCCTGGGTTACGCATTCCTCTCCTCTCAGACAAATCTGCCCGCTTTAAGAGCAACATAGCTCTCCTGGCTCTGAGAGTGGTCTCTCAAAGTGGTCACGTGACTCTGCTCACATGCCTCCAGAGAGAACCAGGGACAAGATGCTTTCCTTGGAGATGGCGTCCTGAAAACAGAATTAACGGAATCTGACCTTATACATTTATATCAGAGATGAGGCATGGATGAGCAATCAGATATGCTTTGGCTCTGTTTTGTCATTGAGACCTGAAAGAAGATTTTTCAACCTGGACCCTCGTTGCGAAAATGATCCGGTATTGAGTGAGAACGCTGCAGTTGCAATCGGGGAAAACGGGCCGCAATGTGATCCTCTGGGGCAATAACATCCCATTAATGTTAGTCCTCTAACAGTGCTGGTGCGAGGTTTTGCCACTCACACACTCATTTTCTACCATTATTGAAAGGAAACCTTCAGAGAAATAACTTTGTCCACTGCATTTAGGTTGATCCAGTCTGTTATTGTGTCCAACCAAGTCTCGCTCAAGGAGAAGTCTTGCTCTGAAATCACCTTTTTGAATTGTTGCAGGAAATGTCCCTATTGTCATAACAATCTCAACCCTCTTTCAACAACATCTTTGAGATAAGTGAAGGGGAAGGCTATCATTTGCATAATGTGAGAATATAATCTGAGGCTGTCAGTGGCAGAAACCAGCCCCTTCAGAGGACAAACATCGACAGGGTGCTGTCACCCCAAAGGATTACACTGCTGCCCGCTTGCCTGGATTTTGGATGCAGCGTTTTTGCTCAACACTGGACCAATTTCAAAAAGTGTTTGCATTCGTCCCTGAGACCTTAAATGATTGGAAAATAGGGTCCCGCTCGAAAAATCCCAAAGTTATCTTGAAAGGTCTGATGGACGTCAGCGAATCAGCACGGCTGAAACAGTATGGGAGCTCGGTTCTCCTGTCATAATTCCAACCTGTTGACATTCATCTCTTAACGATTGAGGTGTGCATTTGTCTGTACTAATACATAAGCACTTCATTCAAGACAATACAATGTGTGTGTTTGTTAAAACATGTGTTAAAGGTGTGTATATTATCTCAATATAGCAGCTTTTTATTTGTGAATCTTTTTTGTCGTTCTATTATTATGAGTCAATGTCACTGTCACTAAATAGGCTAAACCATAGACTATGAAAAGGGCTGATCACACCACAACGTTGACGCACATCCGCGTCCAAAACCTTCTACAGGAGGTAGGAGGAGGTAGTGTGTAGGCAGTGCCTGCCCTGTGATAATCCAATCCAAATGACTATTAAACACAACAAAAGAACAAAATATTTTACATGGAAATTGTTTTCTCAGAATTCATAACATTTCTGAAACAACGGTAAATGTTCCCGCCTCTGGCTACTCCCTAAGGCCAGGGCAGGCACCTAGCTCTCCTGCGTACCTTCCTGGAGATGCCTTCGTTCAGTCTGCGCATGCGTATCACCTGGTACGTGTGATTTCCCGTTGAAGACGGTAGACTGAGGAGCACGTGCCCACCTCGCTACCACTGGTTTATTTCTGTGGGCGTGTCTGCGTGAGACAACCGCAACCCCGCACAGCGGCGTGCTGCTGTACAACGAAGAGCCGAACACCTGCTTTGCTATGGGGGTTTTATGAAATGGAATAGCATCAAGCCATTATTCATAATGTTGTGTTGTTGTCGTCATTTTTGTACAGTACGCTTTTCGTGTGTGTGTGTGTGTGTGTGTGTGTGTGTGTGTGTGTGTGTGTGTGTGTGTGCGTTTGTTGCATGGGGAAATCCTTTCTTCATGACACAAATGTTCGTCGTGATAGTATCACATCTTCGTATGCATTTATGGATTGTTGTACGGATGGTTGTCATATAAAAACGCATTTGCAGACTACCTCTTTGTGTCCCTAATTGAATGTGTTTCAATTAGGACCCCGTCACTAGTGTGATGTATAGGAAGTAATGTATATACAGATGGTGTGTACATATATATGAGGCAGTGTGTGTGTGTGTGTGTGTGTGTGTGTGTGTGTGTGTGTGTGTGTGTGTGTTGAGGTATAACTGTGTGCATGTGGGTGGGTGGGTGCAAGATGAACAGAGCCCCCCACGGTTCTGATTCCTAAAGTTGCCTTTGCCGTTGGGCAAACAAGTCATTCAGATTGCACATTCATAATTCATATTATGCTTTCGAACTACAGGCAGTTGCCACCATCAAATCAACAATAATCTACTAAATACTATTGTTATTATACTGGATCATGTTTGAGGCTTGATATAATTTATCTTCCAAACACCTCATTCACCCTTTTCCTCTGCTCTCTCTCTCTCTCCCTCCCTCTCTCTCTCATTTCTCTTTCTCTCTCTTTCCCTCTCCCTCCCTTCCTCTCTCTCTCCATCTCTCTCTCTCTCTCTCTCTCTCTCTCTCTCTCTCCCTCTCTCTCTCTCTCTCTCTCTCTCCCTCTCTCTCTCTCTCTCTCTCCATTGCCCTGCCCCTCCCTCCTCCCACAGTTCTTTAATGTCAGGTGATTATGTGTCTACTTAATGACATTGTTATGTAAGGTGCATCTTCTCCCTCCATCCTCACTTTGTTTCACCAGGCTCTCTCTCTCTCTCTCTCTCTCTCTCTCTCTCTGTCGTCTCTACGTGTCTACCTAACGACCGTGGGCTTCTCTCTCTCTCTCTCCTCCCTCCCTTCGCCCTGCAGACTGTAACTTTGTGTTTGATCATTCCATTCTCCCGCTTCTCTCCTTCCCACACCCTCTGTGCCCGCACGCCCTTCCTCATCCTTGTCTTCATCTCCTCCCCCCCATGTTCTCTCTCCCTCACTCTCTCTCTCTCCCACTCTCTCTCTCCCTCGCTCTCTCTCTCTCTCTCTCTCCCACTCTCTCTCTCTCTCTCTCTCTCTCTCTCTCTATAACTGAGAGAGTACGTGTACTTTAGTCTCCAAACTCTGACTCACCCGTGGAAAGTGGCTTTCATTTCAACAGTAATTAGCTCAACCTGATCCTAAAATTAATTTGATGAATGATGATGTGATTTGGGATTTGTTTAATAGCTAATTATCTCTCTTATCTCTTGTTTCCTCATCCTGCTCTGCTCCTCCTCCGTGCACCCCGAGTTTCCGACGGTAGGTGATTGAAAGTGAAAAGTAATGAACACCTTTGTAATCTGGTGCATCGTACTGGTGCAGCGTCTCTGTATTTGGATTAGTGTGTGCTGCTGATCGCAATCTTAAACACTCGAGTCATCTTCTCCGGGAGGGTCGACCCCCTGATCTCACTTTCATTTTCGCTTTCGCTTCCCCCCCGTTCCCAGGCTGTAGGGACCAGGGACTCCCTCAAGACGTCTGAGCCCGGACCCCCGTGGTCCCCCTCAGACGCTGCGTCTTACTCCAGCGCCCGGCTGTCCACGACTTGAGGGCCGGGGAGAACGAAGTGGAGCGAGGCAACAAAGAAAAGGAGAACGAAAGGACGAAATTCAGAAAGATAATGTAACACAACACACACACAGGGAACCCAACCGTTCAATTATTATTCACGAAACCAGCTCCGCCATATTGTAAAGGCTGCCGCTCTTTGTCGATTCTTCAATTTAAATGTTGCGTGTTATTTTAACAGTAGTTTGCAGAATGAAATGTGTTGATGGCCAATAATTGACAATCAAAATCATCGCAGGCAAACAACGTAGTAGCAAGGTCCTCAGCGTACCAGATAGCAGCCAATGTATAGAAACTTTGCAATGGTCATGGATTATTGAACAAACATGCTAGACATGGCGTATTATATACAACCTATTTGTTGATCAGGTAATTAAATGATTAGGTTATTTTAATTGCATCTGTCCATCTGCGTAAGGGACCACCATGTTATTCTATGCTGGATGTTATCTGTCAACATTACCTCATACTTTAATAGCACACAAATATCTTCCGACTTATTAGGCTGTTTCCTGAAGGTCAAATTAAATAATAATCGATTGATAGACACAGAGGCACAGAGGTTTAATCACCGAAATCAGCACCTTTAGTACTGTCAGTCCTCTTGACAAACCCCTGCTTTAGTTTAGAAAGCTGCAGAAAAATAAGAAGTCGTTGTTATTTTACATCTTTGATCTTCTGGACTGTCTGTAGCTAGCATTGCACAACAAGACGTATTAGAACGCTGTCTAGGCCTACCTTCTGGGTATATGCTTCTGTTTCTCGTGTTCTTTAGGAGCTCACTTTAGATCTCAGGGATAAGAGGGCTTCACATGCCCGTCATTGAAGTGAGATTTAAGGGCGTTTGACGACGCTCCCTAATTTTAAAGCACTCAAACTCCCACAATCCAGTGGAAAGGGAAGAAACCATTCATTAAATTAGTGGTCGTCGCATGATGAAATGTCACGGAAATAAAACGAACAATAGCAACGGCATCTCTTTTCTTGAAGTCGAGACGAGTCATTTGTATTTGTAGAGCCCTTAATCACAGTTACAGTCTCAAAGGGCTTACCAGGCCACAGTTATATAGTTATGACAGCCCCTAACCCTACCCCCCACCCCCCTCCCCCAGAGGGCAAGAAAGAAATCCCTTAATTAACCAGGAAGACATCTTGAGATGGAGTGGGGGAACCCCTCCTTCCAGGCAGGGCGAGGAGTGCAGTGGATGCCATAACTAACAAGCGGAGTAGTAGTGATGGTACATTAATGTCTATTGGGAACTTTGATGAAATAAAACAAAGGTTAGCTCTCGGTGGCGGTCATGAGTATAACAATGTAAATATTTTGTGAAGATTATAACATATTTCTTTATGTTGTTTGATTCTGTGTTCAAGTTGACATTTATATGCCAAACTCTAAACACAATGCATATATAGACAACTTTGCGTGCCTATGTGTGTGTGTGTGTGTGTTTGTGGGTATGTGTGTATGTGTGTGTGTGTGTGTGGTTTGTATGGTGTGGACATTGAGTTGGGGTAAGGTGGTACAAATTGTAGCCTATAATTTGATGTTGTGACCCAGGTGGTAGATGTTTATCATCTAAAATAAAGCAGCCTGATAAACAGCACTGTGATCAATAGTCCTTCTTTCACATGAAAATCATCCCAAATCGCAGTGCCTGTGTGTGTGTGTGTGTGTGTGTGTGTGTGTGTGTGTGCGTGTGCGTGTTCATGTTTGTATGATTTGTGTGTGATGTTGATTAGAATTTTAGTCTTTAGTTCATCTAATTCAAACGCTCACCTACAGTACAACTGTGGCCGGCTTTAAGTCCAGGTCTGAACATCTGTGTCTCTTCCTGTTTGAGACACAGCAGGTCTATTGACAAGACACACACACACACACACGCACACACACGCACACACACACACACATGCACACACGCACACACACACACACGTGTTAGTCGCTTGGTGGTGTTACTGAGGTAGTCAGTGGGGCATACGCTAACGAGATATGTAACGTGTGTCAACGTGTGTCATACTGACTGGCAGCAATTTTCACATTGATGCACGCATGGAAGCACAGCACAAGGTACAATTGAGACACAACACATTGAGACACACACACACATGCACACACACACACACACACACACGCACACGCACACGAAATACAGTGCTGCGCGATGGTAGGGTTGTTTCTCCTTGCAAGGACGTGTCTGCCTGGGGTCAAATCCTGACAAACCTGGATCTATAATCTGAACATCACCCTGCCGTGAGGTCTCACTAACTCCAGAAACAAACGTTCAATAACTCCCACGGGGTACCACATCACCACGGCTACAGTATCGCAGCAACACGCCGATTACACGTGGTAAACTAAACTAAATCAAATGTGTATACTTCATGAGCTGATTCATCTTGAACACAATCACACTTGAGCAAGAAAAATACAAATGTATATCTTCTGAGGTTGGGACGGTTTGTAAACGGCAGCCTGACATATGGCCTGTGGCTGAAACCCAGCCAGCGAGATTTATGGATTCTGTGGATTCTCAAGGAGTCTGAGTTTGTGGACTCTGCTGCTCCAGTGTGTTCTCCAAATAAGGACTTCTCTCTCTGGATGTTGACCACACAGCATTCCATGTCCTGCTTCTCTCCCTCTCTCTCCCCCCCTCTCTCTCTCTCTCTCTCTCTCTCTCCCTCACTCCCCCGCGTTCTCTCTCTCCCCCTCTCTCTCTCGCTCCCCCCCCCTCTCTCTCTCTCTCTCTCTCTCCCAGTCTATCTCTCGCTCTCTCTCCTTCTCACTGTCTCTCTCCCGGTCTCTCTCTCGCTCTCTCACTGTCTCTCTCTGCCTCTCTGTCTCTCTCCCTCGCTCACTCTCTCACACACCCTCTCTCCGTAATGTCAACAAGACACATCGACATGTTTCCATCTCGAACCCGCGGCGATTTACGACGAATAAAACGCTCTCAGCAGGTCGACGGCCCGGCGGGAATCTCTACTTCACCGAGGACCCTGAAACCGCGACCGCGTTTCGACTCTCTCCCTGTGACGCGCTAACGTGTAGCGTGTAGCGTGTCACGCTCGAGTTCCCGTGTGGTAACTGTAGTAACGTTGACCCTCCTCGCTCCGGGTCAATCACGGCCATTCGTTTTGCTGACAGGAATAATCCTACGGGAAGCTCTCAACAAGAACATGGCGTCCGGCCCGTTTTAAAATGCATTGCACTGAGGGAAAATGTGTTCCCAGACCGTAGGAAAATGGGAAGAAAATAGCGAGTCACAGGCTATTGCTAGGGCTTGAGCAGTTAACCTTTTCTTAAAACAATTCACGAAGGTTTCGAGGCCACGGTCCCGATTGATATCACAACGTCAACAACGACGCCACGACTTCCAGCTAAAGTAGCTGGAAGTCGCTTTTTACTAATGTTTACCATTTTTAAATCACTCATCGTGCATCTATTAATGTTTGATTTAAGATGTTTGATTTGACCTGCCATCAGTCCTTCTCAGGGCCGGCAGAGAAACACACTTCCCATGTAAGGATATGTTAGCATCATTCCGGGCCGCTGAGTGGCTGTAGCTAGCGCATTGCGTAAAGTGACATTTTGGGAGAGCTGGCGTGACTGTTTGGTTTGAACTTGTGTATGTTGAATAGGAACGTGTCTTCAGCTCCAAGATGGAGCCCTGACCTGTGTTTTCCTTCAGAGATCAGGCGTCACATACGCACGCCATGGGGAAACTCCCACTCCCAAGTCACTGGGGAAAAGCGAGAGACCATGAGAAACCTTGTTTTAAATGAGTGGCTGAAGGTTTTAGTAGTAGCCTGGCAGTAAACAATAATCAGCAGTGGGCGGTAAACAAAAATGTAAGTGCATCCATGTTTGTTTACCAAACTCAAGTGAACGGTCCAAAGATGTCAAATGTAACATTCACTGTTAAAGGCTCTAAAGTCCCAGGGATGACAGGCCTTCTGCTGTGGAAATTACAGATTTTCATTAAACATGACATTTATTATTTTCTCTAGCCGATGCATTGCAGGCCGTCTATATTCAGCCTGGATACGAACGTTGTCTTAAAATGTGTGAAAAGAACACAAATAAATAAATAAATAAAGAGTCCTGTGGTTTTTCGAGGAAGTTCACAGGAAGTTCGTCTCCAGAAGTCACGGGGTCATAAACCCGAAGGCGGGTCTCCAAAAAAACGAATGAATGAATTACAATCTTTTTTAAATAGAGTTTTGCTGCTTATTCAAATGGTTGCTTGTTTAACCTTGTCCCGTGTGTGTGTGTGTGTGTGTGTGTGGGTGTGTGTGTGGGTGTGTGTGTGTGTGTGTGTGGGTGTGTGTGTGGGTGTGTGTGTGTGTGTGT
>JAOPJK010000033.1:10974016-10985439 GCA_027123565.1 Phycis chesteri
ACACACACACACACACACACACACACACACACACACACACACTCACACTCACACTCACACTCACACACACACACACAATCTAATTTGCATCTCACCTGAATACAGCACATCTAATGGAATACTTTGACACATTAAGATATGACAAACATAACGATGAATATAATGTTTTGTATTTGTACATAGTCCTCGCGTTTCTTCTGAATTACTGTAAAACAATGTGGTTTTCTTATAATGCTTTTTATTTTCAGTAGATGTGGCAGCCATCTACATCATTTATTTTCTCTATCTGCAACCATCAATGAAAATTGATAATCCATAGCACTATAACAAGCTTAATGCCACTATAAAGATAGCTTGGCAGATTGAAAGCTAATGGAGCTAGTCTGTTGAGTGTGATGCAAGCAGAGGCTATGTTCACGATTATATTAGAATATCAGCATAACAATATTTCAGATGAAAAAATAAATTCCACTAATCCAATTAATCGATTGAAACCATTGTAAATATGATTGATGATATGTTTAAAATATTTAACATTTTATAGTGATTCAAATGTTCTTTTAATGTGTTAAAAATGTGATGTCTGATTCCTGCGATTCAGTATGTAAAGTGCTAAGAACGGTCTTGTGTATGAACGGTATAATTAACCTTGAATAGAATGAGAGCACATTTAAACAATGGGATAGTCATCGGCAATGCGAGGGTTGAAAGGTCATGGTGTTACATTGTGTACGTTTTTATCGCTGGCTGTTTAAAGCAGTGAAATCATCTCTTCCTACTCACTCAAACTCAACTTTGTTTAAAATGAGGGTCTCTGAAGGAATGGCTTCTACATCCATGGACCTTTTGATTTTGTCATGAAGATGGGGGTTGGTTGGTAACAGGCATGTAATGTTGGGGGTGTTAGAGGACTGGAGACTCTGTGGAGGGGGACCCCAGACGTCAGACCAAAAAGCCAAGTTTAGACTTTCCCGTGAGGTCCATAAAAATAGAATGACGTTCTCAATGCTTCCAGGGACCATCTATTGTCACAGTTTCTACTTATGTGGATTAAATGGCTATTAAAGAGTAATTTAGTCTCTATATCCAACTCTCTCTCATTCAGTCATTCGTTCATTAAGCGGCTCTCGTGGTGGATGACCCGATCTGAAGTATGAAAGCCTTGACGATAACACTTCACGTTATATTGGGTCGTATCCAATTCATTTGAGATTTCAGTGCAATACAATACCGGACAATATGTTGAATTGAACTTTGCATTCCGCTGTAGCATCCGCGGTACCATCCCCACTAAATTACACAAACATCCTCCAAGTCTTTAAACCCAAATTCAAATAAAACCCCAATAAATAAATCCACTAACCAGAGTTACTAATCACATTTCTAGTAATTACCTTTTAACGGTAATATAATTTGGTGTAATCGGCTTTTCCTCTCCTCCGAGTTACTTAGTAGATAGTTAAAAGGATAGTATAGTAATTTGTATATAATGTATGTGTTGCAAACTGGTGGTCTCCAGCTCACATTTTCCAGAGACGGTGCAGACACTGTCGAATGAAGATCTTTCCCTCTGCCATCCCCCATATCGCACATGAAATGAAAGCAAGACCCTTCAGACTGGCCCTGCCGGCCCGACAGGATGAGGAGATGAGAGACAGTTTGAGAAACGATGAAGACCAAACGACGGTTACGCACTGCATTCAGACAACGTTATCGGAATGAATTGCGAAGAGGAGTTGGGATGTATGTTTCACTTCCTCAATCATCTTAGATATATAGATCTATATAGATCTATATATATTTTTTTTTTACTTTTCTTTTTTGCTTTCATCTCAACAGTGTAATCCATTTCCCTCATTTTTGGGTCCTGAAGCCTGACACGGGGGGAGTGTGGGATCGATATTTGCCAAGTTTAAACCTGGGGATTATCCATCCATCAGGCCTCCCAACAGAAGCCCTCAACTTTGACATAAATCTTGAGCTGTCCTCCATCGTTGAGAAGGTCAGCTCCGACTGTGGTGCGTTGTACACCTAAAGAATGGATTACGCAGTCTGTAATGTCACCCTCGCTTATAAACGCCACAATAGTGACCCATAAACCCCCTCAAAGCACAATTTACCCGCCAATCAATCCAGCCACCACAGGCTGCCTAGCCTGGGGTCATTACCTCTGTGAAATAAAAACGTGTTTTACATTCATTTTGAGATGTTTTATCATCAATGATGTACTGTATATGGTGGAACACGCAGCTCTGTTCAAACAGAAAGACCATTTTCCTATTTGGTTTCTTTTCATAAATGTTGAGCTCTTCAACTGATATGGAGTAAGTTCTTTGTCCATTGTCAGTAAAACAACAAGCATGGATAACTAAATAGTTCCACAAAAATGACCAATTTTTTAAGACCAAGCTACAGAGACCAAGGGACATCAGAGTTTGTATTTGATATGTTTTACTAATTACTATCCTCCCAGAGGTCAGCTAAAGAAATACAACTCATCAAGCAGATATTTTATTTGTAACTTTTTGTTTTTGTACCAGATAATGTCAGACAGTATGCGGTGTGTGTTTATTTGGGGAAAAGTAAATGTCAAGGTATTGGCAACAAATGTGACAAATTCAGGAATAGACTGAGAGAATCTGGGGAAAATCAAGCGCACGTGCACACCCTAAGCTCCGGTGAAGGGCCGGCTAAAACAAACACCCCGGCCCACAAATCATCCTGCAGGGCTGATAAAGAGAAGATATGCAAACCAGCCCAGCGGTGGAGCAGGAGGAGGCTCCCGTCTGCTCTGTAATGGATTGGACATCACGCTTATCCAGGAGGAGCTGCTGGGAGCACAAAATATGGAGGTAGCGCCCCAAGCCGCCTCCTCACTATGGGATGTTTAGATTGACTAATGGTTCCACTGGAGCAGCTCGCAGTCGGGGCTGCGGTGAATTAAATTACCGGCAGGAAGATTCCTTCCCCGATTGGATTAAGGTTACTGGGAGTCCTCGTGACGCGACATCACCTCCAGAACTCTTCCTGGCGTTTCACCGGGCTTCCGAAGTGGAAGCAACACCTTTATGAAAATCACCGCCAAAACAATACGGAAAAACTGTAAAAAAAAAGGTTTGCAGGCCCTAGTGCGATATTAAAGGCGACAGTTGCAATAACAAGGGAAACACAACAGGAGTATGTGCGTGTGCCTGGCGTGTACATTTAGCACATGGTGTGTGTTCCCTCATCATATTTGCCAGATGACTCGCAAGCACTTGTGACACGATGGGGTGCAATTTGTTGCCATGGCAATTGCTAGGCTGAGAGGCTGAGGAGTTTACAGCGGTGAGACCAACAATAAATGACTCAGCCAGCCAGTGCTGTTGTTTAATTTGTGTTAGGAGGTAACAACAACAGTACAACTGAACCCTGATGTCATCACTACAGAGTAGCAGTAGCTTCAATCAATCCACCAGTATGTCAATCCATTGATTGACCAATCCAATAACAGATAAATTATTTATGGAGCCTTTTTTTTTTTACTTCATACTGCTTTGATCCAAGTTGGAAACAATTTTATTTTGTTACAAATAAATTATATCCAAATGTGTGTTTGAGAATATTTTGGGAGGATCAACCTGACGTTAGTTTTGTTGCAAATCTGATAAATGTTCTTTTAACACAACAAAAATTACAAAATATGAAACAGAAATCCATTTCAAACAAACCCCTAATCCCCGCCAGCTCCAGGAGGGACTACAACACTTCATTAATAACTACAAGAACAACTCATCCTTTATATTTGGTTGGTATTTTCTCAGTAAGAACGTGGGAGAGTGGGACACCACATCTTATCAGAGACAGTAAATAGTATTTTTGTGAATATGTAATTTTTTTCTAGGCACATCATTTATTTATTCTCCAAGAAATTAAGTGAATTTCAATCAACTACTACTACAGGATAGCTGCCAGATATACCACATGTTAGCATGCAGTAAGTGTAACCTGGTGGTCACCAGCTACAGTAGAGGACAATGTTGACTGGCTGATGGACAGTTTGAATGGTGGGGTTCTTGGATGGCTATGAATACTGGCTGTGGGACTGAATTATTGACTAGCTAACTGAGAGACTGAATTACCGACTGGCTGTCTTAGTAACAGAGTGGTTGACTGTCTGAATGACTAACTGGCAGACTAACTTTCTGGCTGAATTATTGATTGTCTGAATTATTATTATTATATAATTTTTTTGTGTGTTTGTATCTTTTCTTTTCTGTGTCTACGTCTACATGTATGACCCTAACTGTAACTGTTTATTGACTAATAACTAATGATTGGTATGGGAAGGATATGGGTGGTTTTGGTGTGAGGGAGAGCTTTTGTCTTGTATCTGTCTGTATGTTTGTGATGTATGTTTCTTTTTGTGAGGTCCCCTCGAAAACGAGATGCTTCATCTCAAGGGGTTTCCTCTGAATAAATTGAAATTGAAATTGATGACCATGTTGTAAAGTATGCGTGTGTGTGTGTGTGTGTGTGTGTGTGGATGTGGGTGTGTGTTCTGTTGCTACTGTTTTGGGTCCTCAGGTTTAAGTTGACTGGGTCTCTTTGTCCTTCACTCTCAGTTAAATGTCCTCTTCTTCTGGCGTCCCTTCTTCTCATATCCTGCCCCCCCCTTAAGCAAACTCCAAACAATATTGACAAATTCAACTGTGATCCTATTTAGCTCAAGATAAGCAACTATAGAAAGGACTCACCGCCTCCTCCTCCTCCAGCTCCTCCCTACATCTCCTTAATCCTCCTAAATCCGTCGGGCTCAGAGGACGCGGTCCAAGGGCAGTGCTTCAGAATGCCTGGCCAGGGCTCAAAAAGAAGAGCAGGCCAACGTAGCACAGAGGAGATGGATGAAGCGCCTCATTCCGAACGCTTCCACAGTACAATGGAAACAACCACAGCCCATGTTTCCTCTGTGTGCAAGAACAGTTGGCCGTTAAATCGCTTGTCATGTCCGGGTGGACGCGAACAATAGACACGGACGCATGAGTCATGAACATGCTAATTAGCATACTTTATCGAAACAGACAGCTGAAACATTTTACGATCTTAATTCCTTTGCTTGCAGCATATATTTAATTTGATAGAGAAAGAAGAGCAAATTGATTTATGAGTACTTCAATATCCTATAGCCATTGGCTTTGTGTTTGATTGTTTATTAATCCTGACACTCCAGACAATGTCTACACTAGTGAGAGGAAAGCGTAGCCATTCTCCTCCGAGCTGACGGTAGCCTGGCCACTCCGGTTCACCTTCTGCCTTGTGCCGACGGGTTCCTCCGAGTGCGGGGGGGAACCTAGAAGGTTGATAGTATGTGGTATCTGTTCACCACAGCCGACCGCTGGAGAACACAGCCCTGCCAAGGCACCCCCCACCACCCACCGACTGCCAGCGCTACAATTCTGTCTATTTCCATTTCTACGGCCAATATGGGTCATCCTTCCTCAGTCAGCCCCATCAAACACACACACACACACACACACACACAGCATTCTGCTTAGAGGTCCTTAGCCCATCATCCTGACAGGCCTCCAGCCAACTAATATCAAAATGGCCCCGTCCAGATTATGACAGGAAGGGAGGGCAGAGAAGAGACTTTAGTGTGGGGGCAGAGCTCCATGTGTGCCCTTAAGTTGACAGAAAGCTCTCGGTATCAGCGTTTCTCTGCAAGCTCCTTATGACAGCGCTGACCATGAAACCATAACTGTGTTGAAGACGAGGAGGCAGATCTGCACACCCATGTCCAGTGGGGTAAACTCTCCATATCTTATGTGAATGGAGGAAATTACTTCAGCACAACATTTTAAACAGGTTGCTTCATTTTGAATCAATGCATAAAACTTATTACATATTATTATTACATATTTCCATTTCATTGGTCATTGCTTGTTCGTATTTCTCTTCAGAGATGGGCAAAACTAGTTTTGAAATAATGCATTGGGAAATCTCAAGCTAGTGTTACTGATGATGAGGTCAGAGGTCAGAAGTCATGAGTTTGACGCAAGTCAATCTAATCCACACAAGACATTGATTGATTCTATGGAAGACTAAAACCCTCAACAAACTTGAGTTGGTGATTCAATGATCACTTGGCAGTAAAGGTCTTGAGCTGGCAAACACAGCCGCTCCAAACCCCTTACCCCTCTCTCGCATTCCAACCCTCCTCTCACTTCAGACTTCCTGCCTTAATTTCCCTCCACTTCAGATTCCTTGTTAGCTCAGCCCCCAGCCACTTCATTCAACCCATAGTCATGTGACTCTCCAGGTCCTTTGTGTCAAGTGGAAACAATAAACAATGTGCAACATCTATCAAAACCATAAGGCTTACTTTGCAAGCAATTATTATGTTGATGATTGTATTTATTTAGATGTGCATTGGGAATAGCCATGTGATGTGAGACCATCCCGAACCTACACGACCATATCGTTTCTCGCTCAGATCAATCTGGCCTTGATTCTGCTGAACGTCTTTTCCAAAATGTCAAAATGCTAGGCCCAATCAGAGCTCGGCAGAGGACGTTTCAGTTCCTGGTTAACAAGGCGGGACAAATTAAAGTCTGCCGAATTACAGACACAATGGCCGCACCCTAGGAAAGTGTAGCAATCTGCAAAGCACTCAAAAGTGTTTTGATCCAAAGTAGAATCAATATCAATGGTAAAAGTAGGCAAGTAAATGAGTAAGGCTTTATTTATATAACACTTCAACAAATCTGATAGATTGGGGAAGATGGCTCTGGAGGTTCAGGGCTGAAACAGTGAAGGCGCAATCACCTTTAGTCTAGAACGAGAGGTTCAGATGTGAGGAGTGAGAAGTGGAATGAATAACAAGGAGATCATAAATGTAACTGGGAACAAGGTCATTCAATGCATTACATGTAATCAACAGGCCCTTGTAGTCTATTCTGAGTTTTACAAGAAACCAATGGAGGGATGCAAGAAAAGGGGTAGTGTGTGACCGACAGCAAGTTAAAATCTTGGCATCTGCATTTTGAAACAACTGTTAAACGATTGAGAGCAGCTTGACCGAGGCTTGTGCCGAGGGAATTACAATCATCTAGACAGAAAATGAAAATGTGAATTAATAGTTCAAGATCCGAAGAAGACAGGATGTTTTGCATTTTTGTGATATTTCCTAGCTTAAGAAAACCACACTGGACAAGCCTAGTAACATGATGATCAAAAGTAATATTCTAATGAAAGAGTATACCAAGTTTCTAGGCAGTATAATTTATTTGAGTGAAGTTGGCAACTAAACTGATTGCCATGGCAAAGTTATTAGGCCCAATTGAAATACTTTTGGTAACGTTTAAAAAGGTTACATTCAATAACCAATCATTAGCATTAGTTAATGTAATAACAATAAGGAATTAGCATCATTGCATATTATTAGCATAAAGGTAGGGGTAGGATTAGTGGGTTAGGGTTAAACCTAACCCTATGAAATTGTGTATCAATGAATACCTTAGTTAACATGAACACCATTAGTAAACATGAAAATGATCAGTAAATGAGTACTAGACATATGCTAACTGTTAAATCACTGTTAGTTAATGCCTATTACAACATTTACTAAAGTTAATTAATGGGTAATTAGTAAAGTTGTAATTGTAAAGTGTTACAATAGTTTCTGTTTTGACAGGGTTTAGGTGGAGGAAAGAGACAAGAGGCTAAACAATCATGGAGGGACGACAGTTGACTCATGATATCGGGTTTGGCAGAGAATAGATCTGTCCAGAAGATCATGTACAATGAGAAGAGGATCGGTCCGACCCTTGAGGGACTCCACGCAGCAGAGGAGCTGAGGAGGACATATAATTATTAATGCAAATGTTAAAATACAGAATACAAACGCAGTTATGCAACCTAACAACTAAAGGGTCATGGGCGATGGTGTCAAATGCAGAAATCAAGCCTGCATAAGCCTGCATAGCAGTGTCATTAGTCAAAGATGAACAGAAATCTGCATGGAAGGGTTTTCTCAGATTATAATATGCTTTTGCTTTACTTCCAACCATATTTGGCAAGGGCAAATAGAGCATGAGCATCACTCTGATTGGCTGGAGTCATTTGAACAACATAAGGCTGTGGCAATATTTGGAAATCAATTGAGGCTCAGCCAAGGCCAGACTGATATTCATTGCGACGTGCGAATCAGGATGGTCTCAGGATGCTAGAATCGCTTGACCTAAACCAATGAAACAGACCTTCCCTCCCTCTGCCCCTCCACCCCATCCATCCATCCTCAAGCCTCTGTCTTTAAGTATCATCGTGCTATATTCTGTTCTTTGCTGCCCCCTCCTCTCCCCAGCGATGAAGTCCGGGGATTCTGGGGCTCGAGGGAGCGATGGCTCTGTGTCACAGAGAGGTTTTTGGTGAAAACATGTCGAGGGCTCGTCCAGACTGTGTCAGCCACGCGTGTCAGCGCGCCCCCACATCCAGACATCTCCCAGCATTCCTAGGGGCCGTGGGAGGACGGATATTGCTGCCCCCGCACGCTGATCTCTCTGCGACCCGACCACAGCGGCCAGGCTGATTTTATTATGAATCACTTGATCTGTTGAAAAACACTGAAGTGTTCAAATATGGCCTTCTGTGAGAATAAGATGTGTGAATAATGTGATGGAGAGAGCAAGCTTTTGCGGTTGAGGAAACGCATGCACTGTATGTGTTCAGCAATCACCGTAATGTAGTGTACTTGGGAGCGGGGCATGAACATGCCTGATGAAGATATACCCTACCCTTTATTTCATGTGGTCATCATAGATCATACATACATGTATATACGTATATGGACCCAACCGCAATATACAGAAAAAGCTAGACCTAAGTCTGTAACACATAGCTATCCTAAGGAGCGGCTGGTGTTGAGTCAGAGATGTAAACTAAACACTATCTAATGTGTGATGCTCACACTCACAGTCGCCAGTTCAATTATTTGTTCATTTAGCTTCTTTTTTTTTTAATCATCAGCGCCAGATGAGCTACTTTACATTGTCAATTATTTTGCCGCGCTACATTGCACAGGAAATAAATATTCACCGTTACAGCTGATGGCAATTAGGTAGCAACTTTTAAGTGTTGGGAGAGGGAAGCCGGAGCGAGGACCGGGATCAACATTTAGTTAATAAGGCTTGTATAGCAGAATGTGACCGCTTGTTCAGCCCTCTGCTCCGTGCCTAATGGCGCAGGGTTTTTTAGTTTAGTTCCTAAATCACTGCTTTTTATTTGTTGCTCTTTAAATGTTCCTGAACGTTGCTACAGACAAATAGCAGATGGTGTCTTAAACGTAGCAGGGGCCCTGGAATATTTCCCAGAATGCATATGGAGTAGTGTATAGTGGATGTTTCCAGTACAAGCTGGCCTTGCCTGGACCTTATGCAACGCTTGTTTAGGCAGCTACGCTCAAGCAAGTCCTGAAACCCTGAGAGAGTATGAATGTGTAAACATTGGGATGCTACTCTGACGCGGGGCTTGGGAATCATAAAGTACACAATCTTACTTCATAATACTACTTCAGCAGATAGTACAACCCGCTCGCCATTGGACGGAATGTGATGTTGAGACACCTTTCTGCTAGCTTGTAACTCTAGCACTCCTACGATACACTCGGCTATCCGAAAAGAACCCCACTCAAAGGACAAAATAGCGATTGATATTGTTATGCTGCTCTCTGTCCGGTTGTTGTTTTCCTTAGAAAGTTGGGTATGCAGCACTTTTTGGTTCTGCAGAATTATTAGTTTTCTAGTTGCTTGAGTTTTGATTGTATGCTTTGACTGTTCTCTGCCTTGGAAAAGTAAAGCACTACATGGCCTGCATGTCAAATGTAATGAATGATGAGGATAGGGTTGTATTCTTCAAAAGATTCTTCAAAAGATCGCAGCACAAGGTTTCTCTAATTTAAGAACAGAAGACCTTGCGGTTTATTTGATGTTGAGTGTTATCTTCTAGAACCTAAATCCGTCCACCCCGCAAGAGATTAAAATAAGAAACCCAAAAAAAAGAGATAGGGATCTTTAATATGAAAGTCCAATGTGCATATTAAGCAAGGACAGAAGTTGGCAGAGGAAGAGTTCTGCAGCGAAGCTATGCCACGATATTGGCCGACTCCAACCTTTGCCCTTCAACAAATGACACGGCTCCTCATTAGCTGGTTGCCTTGCCGACGTGTTCTCCAGTCGCATCGCATCCTGGGTTCTGGAATTAGTGCTGATATTTGGCTCCATCCCCCTCTTTCTCCTCACCACTTCTTCTGTCCCCAGAGGCAGCACTGAAGAGGGAGTGTTACCCCCCTCTTTCCATCATCTGCCTCCTCCTCATCTTCCACCACCTCCTCATTCTTCTTCTCTTCCTCACTCACATCCTCCTCAACCCCCTCTGCACTTCCTCCTCCGTACCCCTCTGCTCCTCATCCTCCTCATCCTCCTCCCCTAGGCTCCTTGTCAACCTCCTTTTACTCCTCATCCTCCTATGTTCTTCATTCAGCTGCTCTCCTACCTCCTCCTCCTGCATCATATTACTAAGTTTGCTTTTATTCCCCCAGCCCATCACCCTGTCCTCCTCCTCCTCCTACATTATGTTTCCTCGCTTCATTGTGTCCTCCTGGTTGTCCCATTGCTGCCTATAGAGGAGTGGAGAGGAGAGAGGTGAGAGGGGAGGAGAGAGCAGGGAGGAGGAGAGGAGAGGACAGAGGAGAGGCGGAGAAAGGAGAGGGAAGAGGCAAGAGGAGAGTGGATTCTGGCTGCTGAATGAATATGCCGGGTGGCTAAAAGGTTATAGTCATCAATTGCGGTCAGAGGAGGAGAAGAGGAGAAGAGGAGGAGGAATTCTGGTTCAAAGGGAGCGTGGGGATGCGGGAGGTGTCTTGGATTTAGGTCACCTCAGATTAAGATAAATGGTCGCCTCGGAAGCCGGATCGGTTTCTCAGCACTCGCAACGCCATTAGAGCATGTAGACACACACACACACACACACACACCACACACACACACACACACACACACACACACACACACACACACACACATAGAAATATGTATATACACACATACACAAATACATACACACACTTTCACAACATGCATAAATACGGTTCTGTGGTCAACTTGTTTGCTAATATCAGTTTGAAGGATTAACCGTTTATCAGCTCATCTTATTTATTTATTCAACAAATTGCTCCTATCTCTCTTTGTGGAAAGGTTACAGCCACGCTGTGTAATGGATCACTTGATGGCATTAACACTTTCCCTCTTGTCACCATCTTTCACTCTCTCTCGCCCTGTCTTTCTCTCTCACACTCCTCCCCCTCTCTGTCTCACACGTCACAGTCCGATTCTCAAGTCATCACATACAAACACAGTCAAAGGGTGACGCAGTCAAATATATATATAATA
>JAOPJK010000033.1:11002445-11012643 GCA_027123565.1 Phycis chesteri
TGTGTGTGTGTGTGTGTGTGTGTGTGTGTGTGTGTGTGTGTGTGTGTGTGTGTGTGTGTGTGTGTGTGTGTGTGGGGCTTTGTGTTTATGTGTTAGTGTGTGCCTGTGTGTTTGTTTCCGTGTGTAAGGTGTGCGGGCGTTTGTGTGTATGTGCAAAGTGGGGACTGTGCTTTAAGGGCTCTCTAATGAGCCAAGGCAATCAATTCCAATGGAGGAGTGTCTGATGGATGCCTCTGAGGGAACCCAGCGATGCAGGGACACAGAGTGGTGGGGACACAGAGTGGTGGGGACACAGAGTGGTGGGGACACAGAGTTGAGGGGACAGAGTCACAGGGATACAGAGCCTTGAGGACACAGAGTGGTGGGGACACAGAGCCGTGAGGACACAGTGGTGGGGACACAGAGTAGTGGGGACAGAGTCACAGGGACACAGAGTGATGGAGAGACAGAGTGCTGAGGACAAAGAGTGCTGGGGACACAGAATCGTGGAAAACCACAGAGAGACGACAAGAGGTATACAATGACCTTGAGTCGGTCGCTTTCCCCGCATGCACAGGATAGATTACGTACAGACCTTAAGTACATGGCAAATGTGGGCGGTTCAAGGAAAGGTCCTCTCTATCCTGTATCTGGGTAGGGAAAGCAGGATTTAGGTTCACCATGTTGATGAAAAGATTCACTGAGGAGGGATGAATGAGAGACAAGACTATATAGGAGAGGAATGGAGAGATAGGAGAGAGGGGTAGAGAGAAAGGGAGGAATGAGGGCGAGGTAAGTCAGGGAGATGGATGGAGATGTGTTACTCCCATTAACCTTCAGGGGGATTATGTCATCATTCACTCAATAGATGGTAAATATAAAACAACAACCAGGAGACCAGCTGTGGCATGTGAAAGCCTGTTTACTTTCGAGGAAGTCACTGCTACGGTCTGCGATGGCTGTAAAACAACACTGTTGAGACTGGGTGTCTTTCAGGGCTGGCCAAACAGAGAGGTCGTCACTGACCTCTTCTATTCATCTTTTATCTAGGGAACCTTCCAGTGTCCTCTTCCAATCAGAGTAATGCCTCCAGTAAAACCTCCACCAGACACACACACACACACGCACACACTGTACACTGTACACAGACACTGCACGCACACACACACACACACACACACGCACACACACACACACACACACACACACACGCACGCACACACACAAACACACACACACACACACATACACACACATGCATGGATTTGAGTGAAGAACTACCTGTATTAGACCCAAAATACCAACGGTACTACACATTTACTACACAATACAAATATCTTTTGTTCTGTATATCTTGTTGTTGTTTTTCTCTGATTAACAAATTATGATTTTGTCTTAATTCATGTTAACTTAATTTAAAGCTGGGGACACGCTCAGCCTCTGTCCCACTGAAAGGAATGGTGGTGTGTGTGCCCCCCCTGGGTATCCTGTAGTCCACAATGAGCGCCTTAGTCTCCTTGGTGTTGAGAGCCAGTATGTTGCCGGCACACCTCTAGGTGCTAGACCTCCTTCCCGTAGGCCGACTCATCGACGTCGCTGATGAGGCAAACCACTATTATGTGGTTTACAATCTTGATAATGGTATTAGAACCATGTACAGGTGTGAAGAGGGAGTAGAGTAGGGGACTTGGTGCATAGCCCTGGGGGACTCCATTGTTGAGGTTCAAGGGTTGATGAGGTCCTGTGGAGCTGAGGAGTGAATGTCTTCCCAGAAAACCAGAAGTGGGGAACATGTTTACGCAAGCGCTTACCAAATGTGTGCTGGTTTAAGAGCATGCAAGGTATTAATTTAAAGCCACCAGTGCCTATCTCTAATTAGCACTCTCTCCAACAAATAATTGAGGGGGGGGTGGGTAATTCTGCAAATTAAATAATGTCATATATGGCTGGAGAAATGCGTGCCCCTTCGCTTTTCCATGTAGTTTGTGTTGGTTTGAGCACGGAGTCGGTCTCTATCTGGACACTGCACATGGACGACTCGGGACGAAGGCTCATTAAATTGTCCGGTGTTACCACACCGCCACAGACAATACAGACCTAAATAATGTGTTTCACAGTTTACCTTACTTGTCTAAGCCCAACTTTCCAACAACTGCCCAATTAAATTATAAAGGACCTTTCAGTCTTTATTGGTCATTCTCAGTATTTTTTAGATATGGGAACGAAATTTGTTCTCTTTGGCCCATCCTATGGTACATAGGAGCAGTGGGCTGCTATGTTCAGCGTCCGGGGAGCAAGTTGGGGTTAAGTGTCTTTCTCAAGGACACTTGGACAGTTGGAGGCAGGGATCGTGGGGATTGAACCGCCGACCCTACGGTTAGTGGACGACCCACTCTGTCCACCCGCTCTATCCACTGAGCTACTGCCGCCAATGATATATATATATACAGTAGTTGGAAACGGTGCATTTAATTTTTGTATATATACATATATACAAAAATAAAATGGACCATTCATGGTTTGATTAAAGCAAACTAAAGCAAAAGACTTTGATTTTGTATCCTTTTGCCAGAAAAACTGCCCGAGAAAAAGAAGAAAGAAATGCTTAACTTAAGTAGCTTTTTTTTTTCTTTTTCTTTAACGAGCAGACTAAAAACAGAACACAGACAAAACAATTCCTCCTTTTTAAATGACTCTAATTGAATTCCTAAAAGCAAATAAACATCCGCTGTCTTGTTTTTGTTCTTTATTCATCGCCGTGACGATAACGTTGTGGCGCCTGACACCGGAGACGTCAACGGGCAGCAGACATGTCAAGCCCGGTGGGTTTTGGCAGATCGTCTGAAAGACGGGCATTTCTGCCTCTGTAATGATACATGACACAAAGTAATTCCACATTTGGCAGCACGGGGAAGCAATTACATCGCAGGGTTTGTCACGCAGCCCATCTCTTTTATGCTACGTTAATAGCCAACTTGCCACCAGCTAATGGACTGCATGTTGCGTCGAAGCAATTACTTTACAGTGAGAGATATATGTGTGATACCACACGCACGCAAAGACACTTCGCTGTAAAAAGGGAAACATTATCACATATGTTAGGATTCATTTATTTCAACAACTGGTGAGACCTGCACAGTGTCACAGATTCACAACAAGTAACCATTATTCACAACTGACATCCTATTATTTCTCCTCCTGGTTATTTTTCTCTGAGTTGTGCCTTGGTTTTCTCTAATTGGTAATTCTTTATAACGCTCTCACGTCATCGAGTGGAATGGTGCAACCGGGTTGAGGATGATAGCAACATTTGGTCCACAGGGGACAGTTTTTATAAAAGTGATCCCGACATGCCAGACACACGGACAGATCATTATCTCAACCTACTCTGAAGCCATCGGGACTCTGGTGTCATAGTCTGGTATGGTCCCTTCAGAAAAAAAACTATTTGCTACTATCTAGTCATTAAGTAGACACTTTAATCCTTCACTTAAAGTGAATTCAGATACAGGTGAGGCGCAGGTAGGGTTTAGAGGGCGTCTTGCTCAAGGACGCATACAAGTAGACTGCAGGTCATTGGCAATCGAACCCAGAACTTTTTGGGAATACCTTTACCACCACTAGATTATCACGCCCCTCTCCCTTCTGTCTGATAAACTCTACGGATCCTGAGGAGGGTCAGCAAACATGACCACATCACCCCCCCCCCCTCCCCCGCAGTCCCTTTACTGGCTACCCATCACACATCGTATTGACTACAAAATAGCCCTGCTCACCTTGAGGACTGTCTACCAAGATGCCCCAACCTACCTCAAAGACCTCCTACAGCTCCACACATCCTCCCAGTCCCTCTGATCTGCAAGCTGCAACCTGATCCTCATCCCACGCACGCAACTGAAGACCATGGGAAAAATGGACTCAAAACCAACCTTTCTGTTGTGCTCTCTATCTGGCCCCACTCCCCCTCCCCTCAAAAATATTACACATGTGTGTGTGTGTATATATATCATATATATATCAGTGGGGCTGGTTTTGAGCGTGTTCTATTCTAAAAGTTACTTGAGATATCTTATGAAAAGCTCTCTTTAAGTCAAATTAATTATAATTATTAGTGTATTCATTCAGAAGTAATTATGAACTAACTGAAACATCAACATGAAAAAATCACAGAATAGTTGGACCATTGACTTCATTTTTCCGGGATTAGCATTTTCCATTGTTCTGATTTGTATGGTCCAATTTCTTCAAAATTTCAATGGACGTTGGAGTTCATTTTGGAGATCAAAGATCAAAGATTTAAAGATTTATTCAGAACACTTGTATGAAGCAGTGCATTCATACGAGTGAAAGAAGAAGTCATACACCACCACCATGTATTATTGGTTTAATAATACATATCTATTTGTATGCAGAATGTGATGTAAATTTGAGCATAGTAGATGTAAAATGTATTGTATGAATGCACATGGCTGTGGTCACATTGTTTAAAAACATCGGTTTTTGTTAGTATGTATCTGGTCAAATACCAAGCCCTTCTAGTAATGGTAAAAGGTGGTAGGACTACTAATTGAGGGCCAAGCATGGGATTGATCACAGTTAAACATTAGTCTGGAATTGACATGCAGTATCTGAGGTAATTAACCTGATTTGCCAAAAACGAAATCAATTTGGCCACAATTTATCCCCTGAATGTTCTACTCTTCTACTCACTCTGCCCTGAAAGCTGTCCTTATATATTCCATTCTCTCCTTGTCAAACAACATACTTACTGGTGATTTACAGCAGGCTCATTGATTAACGTTTAAAAAGACTTTAAAGGAATTGATCATTGTCCATGGTGGATGATTTTGTCACTGAAACAGTTCCACAAACAGCATTGGCTATTTCACTTTACGCTATCAGTCGAACACATGTTTCAATAAAGTCAAAATTAGCCCATCAAGCATGTGAAGATACCGAGCATGCTAGGTTACCTAGCAATGAGCCACTGAAAGGAACGCCAGGCTTTTAGCTTGCGTATACATGGTGAAAAGAGGAACAAAACAATGAGTTCTCTGTGATGTGAAGGAAAGCAGAGACTGAAGAGGATTACTGCATTTGTATTGATCACACGTTATTGATCAGAAGTGAAATAAATGAGAGCTTTGTGCTGTGCAATGTAAAATCGAGCACAGGTTGAACTGCAATCAATGTTTCACCAAGTATAATTCTATAATGGGCATATACTCATTCATTAGAATTAGGCTTAACTGTAGGAAATTGTGCATGGATGATATTCTTTGTCTATGCACACAATACAACAATAAGTCCTTTATTTTATTCAGATTCAGAGTACTTTACTAATCCGGAAGGAATTGTTTGTGTCATATTTGTTCAGCTTCAGATAGAAAAATGTGAAAATGTAGGATGTAAAAAGAAAGAGAAATGCATGTATCCACAAACATTTCCGTGAAATATCCTCATGTATAATAATGTTACATAATATATATACAAATAAATGTATCTCAGTAAAATGTATGTTTTTGTATGGCCCTGTGAATGATTTCCTTCTTTTTCAAATCACAAATTCATACACACATGAAGTTATGTCCTTCAAATATAAAACCAGAGCCATCATTGTGTCCTTAAGTCACTCTTTTGACAACACTGTTGATGCTGGTGTTTGATTCCTTGAACCTAGTGCCTTCTCTTGACCTCGTAACCCAGCAAGGTTCCTGTTGCATCACTTAAGTTAACTGCAATGGAGTTTAAAATTTTATACAGTGATGCATTATGCATCGCCTGAGTCCCGTCAACATGGGAAGATTCTCCATCATGTTTCTGATTGGTAGACTGAGATCAAATAATGTATTGGATGTCAAAGGTGACACACTAACCAGTTTAATCTCACACATCTATTTGCTTCGGCAGGGTATTCTTTGCTGTGGTACTGTTAGGAACATCATGTGGATCTCAATGTGCAGTGTGCTATAAACGTGTGGTGCTAAATACTATATATGTAGTATGTGTGGCATGTGATGTTCAATATGTACTTGTTGTTTGATATGATATGTTTGATATGTAGTAAAGACATGGTTCTAAATAAATGATGTGCTATGTTTGATATGTAGTAAAGAAGTGGTTCTACATATGTACTATGTTTTATCTGTAGTAAAGACATGGTTCTAAATATGTACAGTAGTTGTTTTGTGTGGTATAGAAAACAAAACTATTGGCCACAAAACATTATCCACATGCGCTGAAAAACAAATACAAATGAATTGAAAGGTAAACACGTACGGCACCAAGAACATATGGTTTTTTCATGTGTCAAACCACAGAAAAATCTGCAAAATGTTGACCTCCAGGGTGTCTCTAAAATCCATTCTGAAACACAAAACAGCATGACAACAACAAAACATTTTACACTTTCTCAACATCTGTTTATACAGTTTCAACAACTGTTCATTGATGCTGCACTACGTATGTTATACAGGACATTGACATGATGTCTTCACATGTCAGCACGTCTTGATATGTGTGTCTGGATATTAAGTATTACACAATCTACTCTCCACCTCAGCAGATCTCAAGGTATCTGTCACAGACTGGACTCTACTCTGGTCCAGTGGCTCCAGCTGTCAGAGAGAGAAGGTTATTCAAGTATTTACTCTTCCTGTACATCCTGCTATTTCTGGAGTTCTGTTCAAAACATAAAACATGTATATCAACCATCTCTGGTGTAACTGATGTATCAAAACAGAAGGTTTAAATGTAGTTACAATGTACAAATAATACAAATGTAGTTTTTTTTCATAGTTAATTGTTTTTAGTTTAATAGCTTTTACATGGACTAGAAGAAAACAATAAAACAAAGTTGAGTTGTATTTCTATGTCCTCATGATTATAGTTGATGATAGTGATACTTACATTGCATTTAGCAGACGCTTTTATCCAAAGTGACTTACAATCAGTACATTTGTCATACATTTGTGGGATTCAGTGTCTTCCTCAAGGACACTTTGACATGTGGAGGTGGGGATTGAACCACCAACCCCCTGGTTAGTCGACGACCCGCACTGAGCTACTTGCCGCCCCAGTTGATAGTTGTTGATTCTTTTATTCAGTGATTGTACAATTATGGTCTCAAAGAGTGAGATAGAGGTGATTGTACACTTTGTTTGTACACTTCTTGAGATTCAATGGATGCTCCGTTATTGGTTCTGTATGTTTACCAGGTACATATTTTCTTCCCAAAGCAAAGCCTCAGATTCTCAAGGCTTCATTTGTATTCTTATGTTTGCATTGTGCTCCAGCATATTTGAATCATTGTGTTGGAGGGCGTTTAGCTATTCGTCTGGAACACAAAGAGGCCAAATATGGTATTCATTTTTTGTTTACTTAATTTATTTTTTCATTCCAAATTCATTTTTTCATTTCAATTCAGCATGGCTTTCGCTGTGCCTCCTTGTGAAATACCACAGGGCTGTGGCTGTGGGCTGTCTGGTGTGTCTGTAAATGTTGATGGTACATAAGGAAAACACATTCCCTAATGCAGAGCTCTGATCGGAGCATTACATGACTACTCGGTTTCTTCATAATGTTCACAGCTATAGAGAAGCATCTCAGACATGAACTAGACAGAGAGCTGACCGAATCCTGGCTAAATTAAGACTAGAGCTGCCAGCGTTTTAAAAGAAAAAATGTCTATGGAAAAATGTGACAGCACTTTAATTACATCTAACTCTGAGTAAATGGAAATCTATATAAAGAGTTGTGTGTAATTGATCTAATTCACAAATTTAAAACAGGGTTTTAAATCTCTGTGCCATGATAACGTTTTAATGACTCAAAAGTGTGGCAAAACAGGCAGTATTGATCTTGTACTGATACTTTGTTGTTACATCAACACAACCTTTCCACAATTGAATATTACCTTAGAAAGCTTAAACATTCTGAAAAAGTACTTGTTATCCATCTTCACAATATATATTATTGTGAATGTGTAAACCATGAACATGTAAGGTGAAACAGACTAGTCTTATCCTATCACTGTCATCTGAGTGAAGTCAGAATTAGTTCTGTATCTACTATTATAAGTCTGCCCAATAATATAAAGCCTTTGGTTAGCAGATGCTTCTGTCCAAAGCGATTTACAGGGCATTCAGATATCATGTCATTAGGAGTTAGGGGGTTAAATTGGGGCTTGAACCCAGAACCTTTGGGTTGGTAGGGAAACATCTAAGCACTGGAAGTGCGTTGCTAACCTCAGACTAAATTTGGACATGGAAGCCTCTTCTCTGGCACAGTACCAAGAGCCAGTGAGCAGCAAGGGCAGAAGTGTGGAAGCCTTTCCACCATAAACAATGAAACGTGAAAGGCCAACATCCCCGAGAGAGACAATTTGTAAAAAAAAAAAAAAAAAACAGAAGAAGAAAAAACTTTTCTCCAACATTATATATATCTCTTCAACATGAAGTTTTATTTTTCTTTCCTCTGCATTTCCGATATTTGGCCTTGGCATGCGAATCAATACGCAGGGTTTGGACCAAGCGACGAGATATGAATATGTTTAGCACGCTCTCTCAAAAAGCTAGCCAGCCACAATGAATAAAGCTGGGAAAGAAGCTTCTAGACGCATCCTTTACCGTTGGGAGGATGGCTCGTCTCCGGCAGCGGCCCACGCGCAAATAATACAAATTACAATAATAGTAATAACAATGACAAAGGTAAATATAGGAATACAAAAACACAAATAGAGAATAGAGGTTGGGCTTTGAACAAGACACTGTGAGATGAAACCGAGATTGTAGGAATACTTAGGAAAGAAAAGGCTACAGAACCCATTTAGGGGAAATGTACTAAATACTCAGGCTGTGGTGCACTCAGCCATCGTAACATCTATTACTGGAGGCCAACAGCTTGTTTCATACAGGGGGAAAACACAGCCTCCTGCATAGATGTACCATCCTGCAAATGTTCTGGTGGTTATCTCCATCTCTCTATCGCTATCTTCCTATCGTTATCTGAAACACAGGGTTCTTAGCTTTAATGTATTGCTCACATTGAATTTCATCTCTACAATAAGAGGGAAAGAAAATGAGAGCTCTCTCTCTCTCAGCAGTCAATATTTGCTTCTGGTGGGGAACCTTTACATGATTAGTGTACGTCTCACATGCCCTGCTTTAAAATGTGTTTTAAATGCGTGGTGCATCAAGCAGGATGTAATGCAATCCGTCTATCAGTCCCTATAAGGAGAATGTTGTTTTCATGAGAACTCGCTCGGCTGTGGTGAACACCGAAGTGTTTTCTCTCTAAAAGGTTTCTCGTTCAGCTCGTTGCATTTGATTTCACATAGTGAGGGGGAGAACTGCAACATCAATACTACAGCTTCTACAATGCTGCTATTACTAGAGCTGCTGTTACTACTGTTGATTATGATGATGATGATAATAATAATAATAATAATAATAATAATAATAAGATCAATGAAAATAATAATAACACTACACTACTACTAACTACTTATACTACTTCCATTACCACTTCCACATATTGAAGAAAGATTTTAAAGATGAAACGTCAAATCAGCAGCTTTGAGTCTGAGTAAATTAAAAGATCCACAGTGAAGTTGTCATGAAGAGTGTTTACTTTTCAGTTGTTTCCAGGTTCCTCACGCTAACGAGAGTCTGGGAGAGAGGATATCTGGACGAGTCGGAGTATGACTGCCTCTACTGCATTAAAGCACTGCAAGGCTCACAAACAAAACTCAAACAAACTGGCAGGCAGAAGGAACATGATCAGAAACACGCTGCTGCTAAAAGTGCACAGTAGCAGCTGGCGGACTTCATAGCTCTGCTACGAACAGACGCCCGTGCACATGGCTCCACTGTATGTCTGTGGTGTTCGCAGAAGAAAGCATTGTCCAGAATCCCTCTCATTCTCCTTGCTTGCGAAGAGCCCTCTGTAAAGAGCGAGTCGACAGAGATTTTTTTTTTTTTGTACAAAGTGACTTACAGTGAATACAGAAATGGGTCATTAAAGACCAGGTGGGGGGGAAGGGGTACCATGCAGGGCTGATTCCCAGATCGTAGACTGCATCCAGTGGGAGTTAAACCTGTGAGCTTTTCGAAGGGATACACATATGTTTCCCCTAAAGTAACACTGTGACATGTATACTGTAACAGGATCTGACAGTGAAAAGAAGGCAGAATCTGGGCATATTTTATTGGATTTAAAA
>JAOPJK010000033.1:11587588-11607330 GCA_027123565.1 Phycis chesteri
CCCCCCCCCCCCCCCCCCCCCCCCCCCCCCCCCCCCCCCCCCCCCCCCCCCCCCCCCCCCCCCCCCCCCCGCCATCCGTGGACAACTACACAAACAACTGCACAAACACTTTTGCTTTTGTGTTGAAAAGCCATAACATTAATTCAGGGATTACTCCAGCACCAGTGTTGGTAAGAGACAGGAAAATATATAAACGCTGGAGTGGACAGGCCAAGGTGTTCTTGCTCCCCTTTTAATAATAGCAGCTAGCTCACCATTAACTTTTAACCTCTAGCCATCGTCATCAGACATCAGAACACCTACACAGTGTATCGTGTCTGGCCCCCATTTTCCAAAGCAGTCCTTAGACCAGGTCCCAGGTAATGAGTAGACCAGGTGCAGCCAGACATCTCAGATATAGTATAGTATAACACCACACAGACTCATACACCCACACACATAAACTCACAGCCATTATTGTGCCTGTCTGGTCACGACTGTCTGGCCCACCATGTACGCGGGTCTCGTCTACAATTCTTGCGACAGTGTTTTTTTTTCTAATATCATAACATAATAAAGGAAAATAACACAGCTCCGTTCGTTGCCATGTTTTGTTTAATAAAAACCGCGCTAAAGCATTTCTTCATGTGCTTATATTTCTTAATTATGCCGCGTGTCACCACATTGTTACTCCTCCTGTGACACAAACAGATTTGTGTTTTTGAAAATTGGACAACAGCACAGCGTTCTATCAGTTGGCTTGTCACAAATAATTATTCTGTCTGCTGCTACTGTTTTACTCCAACAAACATGGCTGCCGTTGAAATGTGCAGACAGAGAGGTTTTCCTGCTTGAGTTCCAGCAGGTTAGGCTCAGACCATTGCCGTGAATTGATGCATACCTTCACTTCCTCACGATTCTTCACAAGCCAAGCATTTGACAGAATCACTTATTAAAATGTATGATTGCCCCGTTTGTCTTGTCTTGAAATTACACACATTTCTCATCTGGCAGTCAACGTCAGACATTTTTCAACAGTAAGCATCAAACCATGTTCATTTGTTAGGAACTGCAGCAAGCATTGTTTCAATAAAGCCAAACGCATCATATTCAAGATTTATTTTCATTAATACCTCACACCGCATGCTATGATAAGAAATAAATAAATGGGACACAGGGAATAAATAAATTACATGAAACACCCCAGGGTAGCAGCAACCTCCTGCTGCAAACATCCAAAATGTACTGAATGTTTGTGTCCTACGACAGTCCTACGACAGCAGGACACAGAGTTGAGGCAGGGCACAGATCGTAGTGGCCCTCCAGGGGATCGTTTATGTTCCCTCTCTCATATTAAATGACACCGTGCTTCCTCCTCCCATCTCTGCGTGTCAGTGTTGGCATCTATTTTGATGATGTGTTGACAGGTGATCTCTGCATTAGCCTGCCGTGATGTGCTACCTCAGAACAGGTAAAACACACCTGACAGAAGATGACAGCAGCAATATCCCAACCATCACAAACACAAACACGCGCACACGCACACACGCACACACACACACACACACACACACACACATACACACACAGCGCAGATGATTGCTGACAAACAACATTAAGTAGATGCAGGTCACTGTTATGCTAATATTAACCCTGACATGTGCAATATGTTGGCTAGCTGCTATACTAGCAAAGCCCTCTAGCTGCTAGGGTGGAATCAAAAAACCAATCACATGGTGCTCTCAAAGTCATCCACTACCGCTATTAATCATTAATATTAATCCAATAACGGCAGTATCTGGCAGTATGTACCTCGTCATCATACCTATAAGAACACAATGCATTGTTTCAGAAACCAGAAAGGCTCAACTTCAAAGTTGCATGGAGATGATATGCAAAAGAATACTTTGGTGTCCAAATGGTTTTTCAGCAAATTGGACCAAAGGGAAATGTAGTTATTTTTCTCCTGACAAGATCCAGTGGGCAGGCAGTGGCGTGGCTTTCTGCTGGAGGTGACCGAATGTCTCAAAGAAAATCAAATCAGGTTTTTTTTTGCTCTCAAAGGAAAGTGTGAAAGAGGAAGCCCTATGTTTTGTGGGCTCGGAGACGATCTCGTTTGCTCCTTTCCATCACCCTCCTCACAACGCTGCAGCCTCTCTAGCCATTACAGAACATGCAGCCATTAGTCAACAGAGCCGTCTCCTCTTGGTGGGAAAAGCTTTCTCTATCAAAGTGGCAGACAAAAAAAGGAGGAAGAGGATAAAACTGAAGACCGCTGTCACCTCTGTGCTGCAGTTATACTCTTGGAAACATCTTTCTTCTGTCTGTCTGGAAACATGTTGAGAGGGAGACTCTTGGGTAAGGAGTCACATTTATGTAAGAGTGGTTCCTGTTTCCAATTCTAGATGGAGGTAGCATCATTTCCTTCCCTGAGCCCTACTTCAGGAAGCTCATGTATACCCTCCAATCAGCAACGCTTTCCTCCCATTTCCCACGCCTGTCATGGATCAAGCCTGCGTTCCGGGGAATTGCATCTCCTATACAACAGATCTATAGCAGCTCATGCATTGCTCATTGCTCATGACTATGAATATTTGGGGGCTTTAATGCATACTCCTGCTCCAATGTTTAAGTTGTCTTGTTTGTTACACAGATACAGTAAAACACTGAGCCACAGGTCTGGAGAGCTTGTTTTTCATTATGTGGTCATCATCATCATCATCATCATCATCATCATCATCATCATCAGTTCGGATCCCCTGGAAGACAATCAGTGGGAAACTCAATGGGAAGCCTTCCCCTGCAGTGGTGATCGGGGGTCCAGGCTGTGCATCTCATCAGATAGTCAACACCATAACTCGACATCGCAAGAAATATTCCACGTGCGGAGAAAGACCTGACACGCCTCCTTTTGGGTCTGTAAATTATTCCATGAGGAGGTACATCTTCATGCAGGACACATATGAAAACGGAAGATGGATGAGAACACACAGGGGTAGGACACCCTGCATTTGCAGCCAGATTAAAGGAGCTGTAGCAGAGATGCTATTGAGTAAAAATGTGTTAAAAATGGAACAGCCTATACAGTAAGTGAGTGAAATGTGCTGTGAGAATATGTTTCTAGCTGACTGCACCTGTCCTGTATGAGCCAATTTAGAACTTAGACCACTCACGGTACATTTCTGACCAATCAGAACATCTCTTCCGTGATTGGTTTGGGGGGAATCCATCTTGCCTGTCAATCATAGGTGCAATGCAATACTTCTCAATGGCGGATAAATGAAGCGAGGGAGGGAGTGTGAGAGTCAAGAGGGGGAAGCAATGTTTTTTAGGTTGTTAGCTCAAAATCCCTCTTCAGTGCTTTTCTCATCTCTCACTTTACAACTCTTGAATCTTACCTTCTGCACCTTCAACAGCAGATCAGCAGCCTACTTGCATTGATTATCGTGCCACATTTTACTGACATGAATAGCAAATGTTGTCATCCCTGCATATTTAACGACGCTGAATAGCCTAGTGGCTGGTGTGTTTGATTCCCGGCCGAAAGTTACCGGGCTGGAACCCCGAGGTCTGCAGCCTAACATGGAGGCGTCCATGTGTAAGATGACCCTAAACCATTCCTGCTACGGCATGGATCTCAAACAATTTAATTTAAATCGCTTCGGATTGAATGATTTGACTTGTATGTCAACACAGTCTTCATGGCATCAGACCGATGGTGCTGATCTGTAAAGTGGGCTAATCACCTTAACCCTGCGGTTGTCTTGAGGCCAGAAGCCACTGGCCCTGAGGCTTCCTTCCACCTTCTTCCTGGAGGGTTTCCATGTGACAGGCCTCTGCGGCGTGTCGGAAACATAGTAGGGTAGAGCTCTGTTATGACAGGTGTGTGTTGCAGGGCTTGTAGATGAGATGCTTCGTGGTTGGGGACATTTATGCCCAATTACCCCTGGTGCCCGCCGTGGAAGATGAGAGAAGATGGACGGCTGGTGGGGAGCATCTCTCCGAGGGACATATCGTCTGTTCAACTCGAAAATCGCTAACAATTTAATATTCATAGTTGTACCTCTCAACCTTTCAGTTGACCAACTGCATGTGTAGTCGAGCATTGAGATAACAATGTGATTGTTGCATATTTAAATGTCAGCAAATACCATTACAATGCAGCTGCTTGTGAGACAGCCGCACGTAATTAAACAGTTTCTTGACAGAATAGTCTTGTCGATTGCGTGCCGGGCTGGGAACTATCGTTAAAGAAACCTGCTTGTTGAATCTAATTGTTTCCTTTGGGATCTGGTCGTTTTTAATGACCATGTAGAAAAACACGAGACATACAATCAATGTCATCAAATAAACAGCCACATGCGTTCACATTGTGAACCCTATTACTGTGAGAACCATACTGCATGTTCATCATTCTAGAGAAGAGAAGCGCTTTTTAACAATCCAGTTGTCCATAAATGTTCCCTCATTTCAGATGTGGAAGGTGAGAATATGAAATGATCTGACAAGAAACCTATACCCAAGCTAGTATTTCTACATCAGGAAATTCATTTGTAAAGGTCAATTTAAAAGTTTGGAATCTTTGACTCTTTCAAAACAAACACAACTACATGAAAATGAATGAAGAAATGTAATGAAAGTGAACACATTTCACACACAAGAGTGTGTGTTTGGGTATTCATTCTGGCTCCACACTCAGCCCGTTGTTTTGCATTGAACCTTCCATCTCTAATAAATAATGAACACGTGTAACTTCAGCAGAGACTGCTTGGACCATACAGCGATCACGTCCATTCTCCGTTCAATCTCCGTCGACAAAAAAGAAAACGCGGTCCCTGCGGTATCGGCGCCAAGGCGGTAATGAGAAGACAGAACAGTTGAAACGTATCCCTTTGCGGGGAACAATGCGTTGGCCCGCCCTCAGATGTTGGCTAAAGCGCTGCAGCGCGGCTGCCTGGCTAAATGTAGCCTATGCATGAATGCGGGAGCAGTAACCGTTCTCTTATCACGCTTTGAAGTCGCTGCTTTGGCACTTTTTCTTTTTATCCTCTCCCGTGTTTCTCTCCCCACTTTGCGAGCAGCGGCGCGCATCAAAGCAGCGCGCCGTGTCCCCGTGGTCTCCGTGGGGACCGGTGGGGGTCCGGGCTGCACGGGAACGGGGGGGCCGCGGGTGATGCGCGTCGCAGCGCTGCGCATTACACCTGTCACACAGCGCAGAGGTGCAGGTTGAGCGCGGCAGGGGGCTAAACAGACAGAAATGATCCGGTCCACCTCCTCTCTATCTCCGCACACCTCCTACCCACTGCGGCTTTGAACAGAGAGGAGCGGCGTGAACGCGCGGGCCTTTCAGAGGTCCTCTGTGGCAACCGTGTGCAATTTGTGCTTTGAGCAAACCAGTCGAGCCGACCAAGAGATGAATGGTTTTCATTCGCATCCATGTTGAATTTGCGACATTTATGGCCTTTGATGCTTGGTGATTTCTATGGCTTTGCAGGCACGTTTTTTCAAAGTTTCTCAAGGTATTGTCTTTGCTCATGCTGTATCATTTTGCACAAGATGATGTGTATTTGGATACGTGTAGAGCAGAAACAAATACAATTGCACACAAGAAGTGACCACCATTGTTAAATGATGAAAGACAGTGACATTGTGAAAGGAATGTCGAGAAAAACATAATGATCAATCCTCAGAAACAAAGTTGAAAAGGATGATTATGAATGTCTCCTTCATTGTCTTAACATTGTGCCACACCACTTATCTAGAAGCCCAGTCCAGGAACAATTAATCTGTCTGAAAATGTCAAAAACGGTTGATATATTCGGGGGAATCACTCAAATGGAATCATTTAAATGGAAGTGATCAGAAGATGGAATGGAACCTCTTTAAAATCGCTTTTCACCAGTTTTCTCATAATAAGTGGAGGAGCACAAATGAATCATATTCTTTTGAGGTTTTTTCCTTTTTTTAAATCTCAGAATGGTTGGTAATAAATGAGTCCTTGATAGACTGCATTTCAGTCGCAGCGCTCATAATGAGAACACATAATGGCAGTTTTACTGTGTTGCGTGTAAAATCAAAAAAATGCCTTGAATACTTTTTATGTTTGGTGATGGATCAAGTAGGCTGCAGAAACTTTGATCATGTGACATATGTGGCAGCAGAGCAATTACACAGATGTATTTATAATACATCAAAGAGAAGCGATTACAATAACAATCCTGTTTTTAACCATTTGAACGAAGAGCAGAGCTTTTCTACCGTTGACCAGCGTTTAACACCATAACGGATGGCTTCTTTTCTAAAACGCCACAAAAGATATGATACCAATAAACAACCACTTCTACCACTCATATAAAACCCTTTCCTTGCCGCTGTGTCCTTACGTCACATCCTTGCTGCTGTGTCCTTACTGTCACATCCTTGCTGTTGCTATTCATTTCATTGTGATTGCTGTCTGTAGGAGAGGTGGAACCTGCATCCACCAGCGGTGCTGTACAGCGGTAAAGGGGAGTGTGTTTGCTACTGGCCAGCTCTATTTCAGGAGGCCACACAGCCTGGGCTTCAGCGCACAGGCTTGTCCCATACGATGCACTGAAGATGCAACAATGTATCCATCAACGTGGGTCCCGCCCACATTTCCCAGGGCTCCGTGTTCATAGTGCGGCTCAGAGCAGCACCCTGTCCTCCCATTTCTCTCAGCGATTGAAAGCACACCAGTCCACGTCTTCTTAACTTCCACTCAGGAGCGATGTCCAGCCACAGTGTTGCCTTCCCCACGGCCCACCGCCCCGCCAGTCCAGCCAGCGCTGCCTGACCGCAGCAGCCGAGGGCCCGTCCGCCCTGAAGGCGCCGGTGAAGGGTGGGAGGGCGGACCACACAGGCGAGGGGGAGACCCGGTCTGGAGGCTCCTCTGGCAGCGCTGATCAGGCCTCTGACCGAGAAGCCGCTGCCTCCTGCCTCCAGAAACATGTCCTGTGGCTGTGCCTCACAACGTTGCCCTGCTCTCCCCTGCCTGGTCGGCCATGACAGTTGGCTTTTGGTCTGGACGACGTGGAGAAGGTGGCCCGGTTCTCGAAGGCCATCCTCCAGTTGTGCCCGTCAGTGGCGGTTACAGCAGGCCGTCAAACGCTGTGGGCCACCATGGGTCACTGGACAATGTGGCTCTCCCGCACTTTGGTGATGTGTCTCATCCAGGGCCCACGCGCCACTGAATGGGTATTCGTGCAATAGGTTGGGTGTCGCTCACACTCCCAGCACAGCAGTGTGCTGCCTCTGCCACCGCAGCAGCAGCTGCAGGGCCAGACAGCGAAGGGGGAGCCGGTCCTCCGGCAGAGCCCCAGGGAGGCAGCAGAAGCTGGTGCCCACCTGGGACCGGCTGTTTCTGTTTTTTTTTTCTGTTTTTAATTTTCTTTCCCCCCCAATAAATATTTAAAAGTCTGTTCGTCTGTGCAGTGGGTCGTACATAAGGAGAAGGAGGGGCTGTGCGCGAAGCTTGTGGTCCGGGCCTCGATGGCCACTCGCTCGCTGTTGGCCCTCTGCTGGGGTTTCTCTTGCAGACGAGCTCACCACACAGCCTGCAGGCGGTAGGGGCTGAGGAATACTGCGTATTCCCAGACCGCACTGCTCCACTCACCCTATCTCCGAGCACCATGCGTCTTGGTGAGAGCGATGCGTTGGACCAACATGGTTGGACGACACACTGAGGTGGCGACATCCCACTCAGTTCAAGCACCGTCCCCACAATTTTGGGGGTTAGTGAAGACAAGGTTGCAGGACCCCCTTGCAAGTGCGGCTCCAGCAGCAGATGTGTCTCATCTCTTGGAGACGGGGGCCATCACTGTCAATCCCCACCACCAGAGCATTGCTCGGATGTGTGAGAGAGGATGATTGGTTCACATCCCTGGATTTCAAGGATGCTTACTTCCATGCATGTCCCTTCAAGGCTCAAGGCTCACAGGAAATGTCTCTGCTTTGCCTTCATGGGCGTGGTGTACAAATACCAGTGGCTGCCATTCGGTTACTCTCTGGCCCCACCTTCTCAAAGTGCGTGGAGGAGCTGCTGCTCATGCGGGTGGAAAAAATTCCTTTTTATCTCAACGATTTACTGATGTTGAGCCACTCAGAGGAAGCTGTGAGTAGAGACACCATGGCAGTGACAAATAGAATAGACCAGCTCGCAGAAGATTTCTCTATTTCTCAAACCTGATGTTTTCAGTGCAGGTGAATGAGCGTGCTGGACAAGCTCAGAAGGTGAGGCCTTGACAGCTACACCTACAATCATAGCGCTAGAGTTAAAATAACTTGCCTATCGTTGTCAAGTTTCAACTTTATTTGTTGATTGAATGTTAGAGAATAATGAGAAGAAGCAATGACTGGCAATCACATTTGGATTTTGTGCATCCTTCAATATCACAGTCTGCCTTCTCCTCACCTCAGTCATCTAAGCTCCCAGTAGTTTTCCACCTGCCCCTCCTCCTCCTCACCTGTCTGCCAGTCACTCCCTGCTCATCAAGCCAACTCTATTCACCTGATCACGCAGCTGCCTCGAATCAGCAATCAAGAGTTTATAAATCCCTCCCTCACATTCACCCGTTGCCAGATTGTCTTCGCTTCTCATGCAAGTCTCTCCAGTGTTATTCAGATTACTCTCCCGCTTTCAACCCTGCCTGTTCCTGACCATCCCGTCTCGTCTCCTTCCTGGAAATCACTTCAACCTTCTGTCCCCCAACCACCAACTTCATCTCTCCGTTCTTGGTTTCTGCCGGCCTCTCCCCTGGTCTGTTACCTGCTCTGATTGTGTGTGACAGTAAGAAGTCATTACCAATCCTTCTCGTGTGCTGCAATTGGGTCCAACCGCTACCGTTATATTCAACCCTAAATTCAGCAGAAAACAAAAACTAAATTCTTAATGAAACTATCATCTTCATCACACAAATGTCCATGCTTATATCGTGCTTGAATCACACTGGAATGACTTTATTCTTCTTAAATCATTCTTATATCTATATCTATATCATATCTAATTCACTGTTTATGAATCACACTTGGAATATTCGTAGTTTGCACCTAAATCATTATTAAATCACACTTCACATCAGGCATACATTTTTCTTAAATCATTCTTGAATCACTCTTAAATGGCCACTGTTTGCGCTACATCTCATGTTACTTTTTACTGTAGAGAACGTTTTATTTTTTCCTGCGCTCCCACTGAGCTGTCTGGTTTTCAGCTAATTAAGGCTGGTTTGATTAATTGTGGAGGGCGGTTATCCGACGCATTAATGAGAGAATATCTCCCTTCTGACCGAGGAGGGAGAACACCATTATGTTGTTACACGGTGTGTTAAACATTTTAACTTAACGACAGCGTAAGATGAGGGAAATGAAGTGGATCTTAATTCGTACCATAACAATATGTATTTCCTAGTACAACAAAAAATAGGCACAATTATGAATTCACAATTTAATTGGTCTTCGTCGGACCAATATAAGAGGGTTGATAAGACCGAACCGCAATATGATTGGTTGAAATGTTGAGCCTGCCCACTTGCACAAATCAACGTCTTTCAGAGGAAGTTAAGATGTTTAGTTACGAATGAAAAAAAATGTATAACACTAACCTATTTTTTCACGTTTTGTTTAAATAGATAATTAGCATGAGCAAATGAGCCAACAAGCAGAAAGCATACATTTTAATTCCATGCCAACTTCGTTTAACCAACTTAGCCAAGATACACCGAAGAAAGTGTATCTTTTTAGTTTGTTTTTGGAAATTCAACGCTGCCTTGTCGTTAAATTTGTCTTTATAAAATAATCTGATTGATTGAAAGCACAATCTCGCTCTACAAAATTGCCTGCTGGCTGCACACTCTTAAAAGAGAATGAGAAAGCGGCAATGTCATTATGGATGTTTGTGTGAGATAAGTGAGTGAATCCTCCAAACAGACTGTAAAGTATCAGTTCTAATATCCAAGGTGCACTTTTAATACATTTTTTGAAATGGTAAGTATGAACATCGGCTCATACAAAGCGTTGTAATTGGGAGTAGTAAGCACAGCAGCGTTGAAACTCTACAGAGTGGAGAACATAAAGTGAACATCTCTCCCTACTGTCCCATCTCGTCTCCATCTCCCTGAGAACTGCATGCAGACCTACATCTGTCGAGGCCTGGACATCCTTCTGCAACGTTCTGCCTAACACATCCTGAACGCAGACATACAAACGCCATCAGCGGACACACACACACACACACACACACACGCACACACACGCACACACGCACACACGCAGTATGCCTGTCACTGTGACACACTCCAGACAATACACTGTCTCTCTATCTCGCGCCTGACCTGAGGAGAGAGAGGCGGGCTTGTAACACTTATATGAAATGTTAATGTAGAACATGTTCGGGGGAACTAAACCCCCGGGGGGGACAGAAACACCCCTCGACTCTCCAATACTCTTCTCTCTCACTCTTTCAGTTCACTGAGGAAGGACAAGCTCGCACGGCCACCCTCACTCACTCGTTAATTGACTTATGTCACTTTCTGCGCCATTGTCAATCAGGCACCCGTTGACCCTTGACCTTCTGCAGCCAAACCACCCGCCCCCACCTCAAACAAGGGGTCCGAAATGCTGTAGCTGACCTGCCAATGGGACAAGCTGAACGCCCTGAGCAATATGCAGTATTGAGATGACAGACAAGTTTCAATTTACACACGCATGCACATACAAAAACACACACCAATGTTATCCTAGTTTTGCATTGTTCCTTCGTTTTTATTTTCCATTTTGAGAGCTCAGATGAGCAACCATCCACAAAAGACAAATTGACATTGACGAAAACTGAAGACATTTTCTCTATCAATTTTGTTTATTTTAGGTAGTCTGGTAAACACAATACAGTTTCCATTATTTAGGTAGTTATTGTTTTTTGTGAAGCCTTGATTTTATTTTTATTTCAGTTAACAAAAAACATTTCATCTCAACATCTCAACTTTTACTTATTTCCTAACGATAATAACCTTGGGATACAAACACGTACACAGCCTCACACATACACACTCACACACATTTACACACGCGTCTTTACACACACATTCACACATTCTTCATTCTTTGTTATCCCTCTCTCTCTCTCTCTCTCTCTCTCTCTCTCTCTCTCTCTCTGTAGGAGACAAGGACTGGAGGACACCAGGAGCCTAGGAGACTAGGAGACTAGAACATGAGGACTAGCAGGGACCAGCTAGGAGACTAGGGGACCAGCTCAGAGACTAGGTCACTAGGAGTCCAGCTAGGAGAATAGAAGTAACTAGGAGACCAGCTCACTAGGAGGCCAGTTAGGAGACTGGGGCACTAAGAGAGAGGCAGTAGTTGCTGAGATGTTTCCAGCATGTTCATCTGCTCCTTGACAGGAAAATGCTCAACACTATTTGTCTCCCAGTCTCTGGAATCCTGCATCACTTCCTGTGGTCACCTGGGGGCACCGGCATCTCATTGGATAAGGTCAGAGCTCTGAGCCAATGAAACGCCTCGCTGGGATCAGAGGAGAAACACTGGCCCTCGGGGTGACGGAGCACTGTAGCGTGAGAAGCACTTAACAGGCACACGCACACATACACACACACACACACACACACACACACACACACACACACACACACACACATGCACAACACACACACACACACACACACACACACACACACATGCACAACACACACATACACACACACACACACACACACACACACAACACACACTCCTACTCAGACACCACACACACATACTGTCAGACACATACACATACACGCACGTACGTGATCCTTCTTTCGCACAAACAATTAGGCCCTTGATTCCCTGAGTGCTAATCATCAGCGGCACATTCAGCTGGTGAGATGATGATTAAAACATCACACTGTATTAGAGCTCTGCCCATGGGGGGGAGCCACTGTAAATAACACACACCCCGAACGCACACCACAAGCACGCACACCACAAGCACACACTGCAAACACACACCGTGAACACACAACGTGAATTCACATACTTAACACATAACATAAATACACACCGTGATCACACAACAGGAACACACAACGTAAACGCACATCCCAAACACACAACGTAAGCACACAATTTAAATGTAACAATGTAGACACACACCGTGAACACACACTGTGTATGCACAGCTTGAACACACAACATTAACACACACCCGACCACACACTGTGTGCACACATTGAACACACAACGTAAACACACACTGGGACCACAAAACATAGACACACAGCACGAACACACAGCGTGAATACACACTATGAACACACGTCCTGAACACATAACATAAACACACATAGTGAACACAATGTAAAGACACATCCCAAACACACACCGTAAACACACTCCGTTAACACACACTGTTGTACACACATCGTGAACACACAACATGTGTTCCCACACATATCGAACAAACAACGTAAACACACACCAAAGCACACATTGTAAACAGACCCCGTGAACACACTGTGAAAAACACACCATAAACACCATGTGAACACAAAGCCCTGTGTTCACAGGTTGGCTGAGGTGACGTCCGCGGTTCACACTCGCTCGCCCCACTAGCTGTTGTTGTTGTTGTTGTTCTGAGGTCCTCATGCAGGCCTGCTGTCATTAGTCAGCGTTATGATCGCCAGTCTGCTTAACATAGCCTCCCGCTGGGCTTCATGTTCTCCGCTCAACACGACCACGCTAGCCGTTAGCTCCTTCTCCTGTCTGTCCAGCGCTCATCCCCACCGCTCCGGCTTTGAACCCGGGTCTGCGTTTTGGTTGGCAGACACCAGGGCTCTCTGTGAAGGACTACCGACAACCGAGTCTATAAACAGCACGCTTCACGACAGCTAACTTACTGGGTTGTTTGAGGATATCTTAAGAAATTGATTTCTATTTTATTCAGAGGAATTTATATATCATACAGATGTACAGTATATATAGATTTTTTTGTATAATTGATTTGAATTGTTTTATATTCGCTGACCACACAACTACTACTATAAATATGATTATATTTATGGCTAACTAATAATAATTATTCCTAATTACTCTGAATGTTTTACACCAGCCTTTCACCTTGTTTTCTTCAATGTCCATGCCGGACGACTCTTTTAAAGGTGTATTTGACAAACGTTTCCAGAAAAACTGCTTTCCATTTTACGGTTGAACGCAAAGTTTCCTTTTCTAAGAGAAACGGTGAGAAGTATATAATAACTATTTCCCAAGATGCATCTGGGGAAGGGGTAAATAAACAAACATGAAGTGATTTTACTTGAATATATTGTCTCAGTAAGGTTTCACACGGTGGTGCTTATTTTCATTTTTCAAGAAAAGGTTTCCACCACAGGCTCATATTCAGGTCTAACAAACACAAGAAAAGGATATAATAGTTTAGAAAATATTTTGTCAATGGTCTCAGTGAACTGAAAAGACGAATGGAGGAAATAGTCACAATCCAGTCGTTTTCCATTTGTATCCACTTTTTATACCTCCCATAAAACAACCAGGGAACACGATGGGAGAAGGGCTCAGAGAACCAAAGAAAGAAACAAGAAACAAAATAAGGAAAGAGAGGAAAAAAAGAAAGAACATATCACATAAAAGAAGAATGAAAGGGTGATGAAGTGAGCAGCAGAGTGCATCAAGGGGTTGTGTTGGATCCACACACATGTAAATGGTGAAACACCATTCTGCCAGACGGGCTTATATCTTATCTGTCTTGTATTATTCTACTTGTTATCTATCTGATAGAAGAATATAATCCCTGTATCAGAAAGGCTTATCTTGAAAAGGAAAAAAAAATAAAAAATAAAAATAATCACATAACAAGATATGAACACGCAATTATGATTTGTGCTTTTAATAATAACTTGAAGAGACAGATTAAATCGGGGATTTCAGTTTTCCCGAACACGGGGCTTTGTGTTGTGGAGAGCACCACTGCTGTCAGGCCAGCCAACACCTTCACCAGCCCCCAGTCTGCCAAAGCATGTCGGAAGGCGGCTCAGTAAAAATGCTCTTTGTTGACTCTTCCTTGATGCTCGAAGATACTGAATCTCTGACGTGTTTTAATCAAGACAGCCCATTCAGAGCCCAGGGTTGTTGGTTTGTTCTACTTTAAAATGCTGCGATTCAACAACTTCTTAAGGCATTTTCATGTAAAGTGATATTTATAATTGGATGTTCAGATACAAAAAAATTGAAACTATTCAATTATGCTTAACAATGATAACACTTTACTGCTTGTGTCTTTTAACAGAAGCTATTTAACACTGAACCTCTACAAAGGAGCTGGTTACACTTCACAGAGGACACTTGAATCATATTGTTTCATTAGTGCTGGCAAAAGCATGACGCAGATTAATCATATTTGCTGCAGGAAATACAACCTGGAGAATGTCATTAGACAGCTGATTGTTTGTTGTTTGTCATCAATGGGGCATTTACAATTGAACACTTTAACTTGAACGTATACTTTAAAAAGGTGTGGACTTTTACGTCGAGAGAGAGACCAGTACCATACCAAATGAATTCAAGTCGTTCAGTTGAATGAATTCTGCAAAATTACATTCTTTTGTGTGCCTCGAGTTATACACAAACATTTTGAAAGTAATTTGTCAATTCATTGTGTTGTATTTTATCCTGACAGACCCAAGAAAATCAAATGTGGCAAGTGAGTAGTTGTCTTCTTTTGGTTTCCTTGTTGATTCGCTTGTTGATATTTTAGCACATGGCCCCAGGCTCCAGTGCAAAGCATACAAATCATCAAAGCCGTGAAACCAAACCAACTAGCCTTTTAAATGAGCTCTCTGACACGACCTAGCTCTAAGCTAATTCACCAGGAACCATTTCCCTGTCGTGCTACTGTTGCTAATTAGCCTACCACTCTGTTAAGGTTTTCTATGGAGCTCTACCTGAAGAGAGAGAGAGAGAGAGAGAGAGAGAGAGAGAGAGAGAGAGAGGTTGGACTGCGCTTTAATATGACCTTGCATAACCAAAGGAAGCACATGCAGATGATCACAGATACATTTCAACAGTGGAGAGAGAGGATTTGAATCTGAGATGGTAAAGAGGGACAGTACATTGTTGATAGTTCTGTGTTGATTCATATGTATTATTATAAATGTTATAATTTTATTGTTGTTATTCACGATCAGCTGTTATGTTTTAGGAACATTATATTGTTGTATACTTGTAACAATACAAACACGTGTTTGTCATGCAAATTAAGCAATTCTAATTGAATTTAGAGAGAGATCGAGAGAAAGTGAAATGTATAAAGAGATTTGGAAATGGGGAGCGACAGAGCGAATGAGAGAGGAGAGTGAGAGAATGAGAGAGGGAGGGCGGTGGGAGAAGGAAACAGAGACATGGAGGGCAGTGGAAAGAACAGAGGGGTGAATACATATAGGAGGGATGGAGGATAAAGGAAGAGGGAGAGAAAAGGAAAGAGAGAAAGACAGCCAGAGATGGGGGGAGGAGGGAAGAAAGGGCGGTTGACAAATGCGAGTGTGGAGAGGAAGCAGGGAGGGAAAATTTAATAATAAAAAAAAAGCCAGACATCAAATATGGAGGAAAATAGTGGGTGAAAGAAGAAAGAGACTTTGAAAATAATGATAAAGGGGAGGTGAAGGGGAGTAATGAGGAGTGAGCGGGTGTGCAGAGGGGAGGGGGACAGACAGCATAACAAAAGATGTTAAGAACACCATGAGAAAAAGAGTGAGGAGAACAGAGGAATAGTGGAGGCCGAGGAGAGAACGAGAGAAGAGAGGAGATGGAGAGGGCAAGGCAAAGGCTGGGGTAGGTCAGTGTCTTCCACAAAGGCCTCCCCTGTGCCTGGGCTGATAACCAGAGCTATGGTCCCAATTACCGTGGCAACAGCCTCCAAGTTTCCGCCTCAAAAATATTGCTTTGACTAGTTCCCTCCTCCCTAGTGTCCTCCTCGTCTTTCTACTAGTTTCCTAGTGTCCTAGCCCATCTCCTAGTCTCCAATTCCATCCCCTAGTGTCCTAGCCCATCTCCCAGTCTCCTGCTCCATCTCCTAGTGTCTTTGTCCATCTCCCTGTGTCCTTGGCCTTCTCCTAGTCCGCTCCAGACTACAGTCGCAGATCCACTTAATCTCCTCAGTGGAATAGTGAGAATAGAGAATCAAGCGGCTGGTTGGATTATTATGCTGTTAGAGTCAAACAATCAGATCCCAATCAGAGAATGATTGAAGCAACATGTTGTCAAGAGTTCTTCACCCACTCCTCTTGATTGGTCGGCTGACAGGCGCACACACAACACTCTGACTGTGGCCAAAAGGGAATTCCGGGAGATGTAGTTGATTCAGCTACAATACAACCTGACATAGCCCAGCAAGAATCCACAAGTAATGACACACATTGAGTGGATATTACTTTACTATTTTACAATTGAGTTATTCAGCAGACACTTTTAGTGAGTGTGACTTACAGTGAGTTCAGGCACATGTCCTTAAGGAGCAGGTAGGGGTCAGGGGGCATCTTGCTCAAGGACTACAGGTAGACTGCAGACATTGCGGATCGAAACCCAGAACCATTCAGCATGGAGTCAAACAACCTAACCACGCCACCATCCTGCGCCCCCTAGATATACCTAGTTGATAGTACAGAAAGAAAGTCCATCTTGCCTCAGAAGTGCAGACTTCAACCCAAACCCTTTCCCAAGCTCTGGCTAATTCAAGAGCTACGCTACACCCAGACTCTTGAACACACAGGCGCAGGTAGGCCTTCACTCCCACTGGGCTAGAGCACTCTGTGTGCCCCCCCCCCACACCCCACCACCACCACCACCACCACCACCGCCTCCAGGGCACAAGGAGCACAAGCACAGTTCTGCCATCTCCTATTATGTTTACCTCAGTGGGTGTACAACGGGAGGGAAAGTGCTGAGAATAATATCTTTGACAAGGGGAGTTGTAGTGGGTGTTTTCAGGAGGGTTGATGTGTGCCTCTGTGAGCGGTAGGGCTAGTTATGTTCATTAGAAATGTGACAGTATAGGCTATTTTCAAACCGAGTGTACAATAGAAGTATTTCCAGTGTCAGCTGGTCCCACGCTGGCTGACAAATGACTTATGTTTCGTTTCTCCAAGTTCACTTGGGGAAGTCTGACAGCGCCTCATTTATACACTCTTTGATCAGCTCTTTACACAGAGAGAGAGAGAGGAGCTGTATCTTCAAATAGCCATTTGTTGAACTCAAATTCACACATGACAGGTAAGACTAACGCGAAGCGGAATTACAGTTCTGATGTCAAAGGAAGACATGGACAAACTACCTTTTCTGAGTCCTTTTTACTTTTTCACGAGTGAAGAAATATTATACAGTAGTTAAAGGATGATACTAAAAACATATTTTTGGATTTAATATATTAGGGACCAACCATTAAGGATACAAAATAAAAGCTTGCCACGTTGTATGAATTCCTTATTTAGAAAACGATCTTGAGTGTTAGTTGTAAAGGGGACATTACAAGAGTCAACCCCACTGAAATACTTCCCTTCCTTTTTACCAACAGGGATGCACAGCGATAATTATATATTTCATATTCTAAATATCATCATTACCATTGAAATTCGTACGATCCGTGAAGTTGGGATTGCAATGCCAAACTCTGCATCACCTCATCCTGCTGTCTCTCAGCTTCCCCTTTAAAATACATGCACCCATCACCAAGGGAGTTCCACTCACTGAAGAAACAAAACAGTGCACTGCTTTTCCACCAAGGGCTTAATTATCACACACAACAACTTGTCCTGCTCCCCTTTCCAATAAAGAAATCAAGAGTTTGTTTATTCATAACCAAAACAACAACAACACGTTCTATTCTTTGGATTTAATTCAAAATGTCATCTTTGCGGTTTAATCAGGTGAAAGTTTACTTTGGCCGATGAAGTTGAGTGCTTACAGAACAGCTTTACAAATATAACACAGGCCTCCTCATCTGTTTCAATAAGACTCTCTGGGTACGACTGTCCCGGCCTCATATTTCATGAAAACACACCTCATCGGCTGAGAGTGGGTGGGTGGGTGCGTGGGGGGGCAAATAGATAAAAATGACAGTGTTCTTAAGTTCCCTCCTGGATTAATGCTTGGTTAAGCGCCCCACCAACCGCCATATTGCTGGCTGGTGAAACAGATTTGTTCCGAACAGAAAACTATTTATACGTTGTTTTGCAGAGACAAGGTATATTTGTCCTCATCAGGTGTGTTTGGAAACAATGTCCGCCTGGAGCTGACACACGGAACAGAACACGAGTATCAATCTAGAGGGGAACATAAAAAATACCATAACTTTTGTTCATCATACTTTACATAATTGGCTGATCAATTATCCAGGTCAACTCTGTAGTTTTTTTTACACCCACTTTTAGACACTGCTTTTTTTTTGCACTTAACTCTGATGAAATGCTAAAGAAAGGTGCTTCAATGCTTTCTTTCTTATCTCTTTTAGCATAGGGTACACTGGACCATCTTTAACTAAAGGAAAGGAAATAAATCCTTGGGCAGAAACATTTAAAGTGACTCAAAATGTCTGAATTATTTAGGATTGGGATTCATGTTGATAAATATGAGTGGACAGGACCATTTTCTTTCACTTTTGGGACTGGTAGCCTTTTTTAATGTAAATTCCAACCATGATAATTAAGAAATATTTTTCACTGGGCTGTCCATGTTTATACAGCCTGAACCCTTTATACTGTATGAAATGACACGGTAATAACGCACAGGCTACGAAACATTGCAGTTTCAACACGGCAGACCCACGTCCAAAACATTCACCTTTGCATAATGACGTAGCTTAGTATTATAGTGAACTGCAATCGGATACTCTTAGCACCACATTGTCTTTTCCTAAGTCCTTATGAATGCTCCTTCACATCTTTCCTTGACTTCATGACGTTTTCCATCGAGGTTGAAGAAAAGAGGTTAGGAAGGACATAGGACGTTTTTTGTTTTTTTACTATTCGACTGCAGCCCTTACAGCACCGTAGGTGGGGAGTAAAAGGCTGACTAAAGCAGTCACAGTATAATTAGTTTAAGAAGAAATGTCTTCGACCCTTCTCTCCCCATGAATAACATGAATAATCATTTGTGATATTACCCATTGCCATGCGCTGTGTTCATGCATAACAAACAGGTCTTGAGCGTGAATTGAGCCTTGAACTGGAGTGTTTTTTTTTTCATGGGCTTATTAACTAACAGCCATTCTCTCTATTCGCTGAAACATGTTTTCAGACTGTGGAAAAGACTGGATATTGCAGCTGTGCAGGCACTCCAACATGCTATTGAGATGATTGATGCTTCGCTTCTTTCATAGTTCAGATATGTCTCATTGAGGCTGGTTACCTCTTTTACACAAGAGACCTCAGAACACATTATAGATACATTTTCTCAGCTGCATGAAGAATACTTAAAAATACACTTAAATACAGATTGTTACTGATGGCTTCAAGAAGGTGTGCTTATTTGTTAAGTTTAGCTGTGCATCAGCTCATAGTGGTTCTATTCCATTTTATTTAATAAATGTATGGACTTTAAAATACCCTGCATGCTTGATTCGGAATCTACTTAATATTTGCTCTGAAATAATGCATTTGAAAACACTACACAGACATGCTCACACACACACACACACACACACACACACACACACACACACACACACACACACACACACACACACACAC
>JAOPJK010000033.1:11927498-11943530 GCA_027123565.1 Phycis chesteri
TCCTTTAACATGTGTCTACCATGGTGTTACACCGTGCCTGTTCTCCTCCTTTAACATGTGTCTACCATGGTGTCCTACACCGTGCGTGTTCCAGAGCACATGGACCAGGAGGCGCGGAGGATAGAGCAGCAAAATGCCAGCGGGAGCACCAGACCTCGCCCAGCGAAGCCCTCCCTCTGCAGCCTGGTCTCGCTGCTCTACAAGCTGCTCTTCTACCGGCCGGCCTGGGCTGAGAACCATCACCAGGAGCACCTGCGCTTCGTCAACGTCCACTTCAGCGCCTGGCACTTTGCCGGCAGCGACCTGCTCTGGGCCGGGTTGGTGCTGAGGCTCTGCCACGCCATGCAGGTCCACTTCGGCAGGCTGCCGCTGTCCCTGTACCGCACTGTGCAGTACGACGAGGAGGAAGAGATCCACAAGAAGGTCGTTGTTGTTTTTTTTGTTTTTTGACGATAGCAAAAAATATAATCGGTCTGATATTGATTAGTCATTAAAAGCCATTTCAAAATGTAACCTGACGTGACATGACAAGTGGGAGTGTTCACCCATATTTATGATGGGATAGATCGCCTACTCAGTTGGTACAGTCCACTGGGTACGTGGCATACATCTGGGTGGACACTACCACTTGTGACATCATGCACATTTTGAAATTGTGTGTAATGGCCAACATTACACTTGTTGTTGAAACGTTAAGGTGCTCTTTAAATGTCTATACGTTAATGTTGTTTACATCTCTTTCTTCTAAACCATCAGGTCATGACGGACGGCCAGAGCTGCCTGAAACCCAGGATGTTTTGCTGCTTCCCTCTGTGGTTCATGGTCCTCTTTGTCCTGATTGTCATGGTGATCACCTGCATTGTCCTGGCGCTGTTTGGCTTCCCCGAGGTGGGGGGCGAGAGCATGGGCCAGATCAATGGGACAACGGCCAAGCAAATAGGTGTGGGTGAGGGTGTGGCGCTAGCGGTGGTGGGCGTTCCCGCTGCAGGTGCGACCAAGTTCATGGTGGAGCTGGTGAAGAACCTGGTGCGCAGCCAGAACCGCAACATCCACAGCATCATGGACAACGTACATGTCAGCAGCCAGCTGGGCTTCATGAACGAGGTGCGGAAGGAGATATGGCTGCTGACAAACTTCATCCACTTCATGGAGTTATTCGAAGGCCGGCGGATCCGCGTCGTGATGAGAATCACGAACCTCGACCGCTGCAGCCCAACAAAGATCGTGTCGGTCCTGCAAGCCATCAACATCCTGCTCTCGGACCAGGACAGTCCCTTAATTCTGATCCTGGCTGTCAACCCGGAAGTGATCGTGCAGAAAGTGAACTTTGCCGATGGCTGCTTGTGTCGTGAGGACAGAGCGTATGCATTCCTGAACCGTATCGTTACACTGGCCTTCACTATCCCGCCGCTGGGCGACGAGTCCAAATGCAAGGTGTTCTACGGCCTCACGCGCCAAGCAGCCGTGTCTGAGACGGACAGGACAGACACACAGACGCACAAACGCAGAGTGTTTCTCAGCAAATCAACGCCAGATGAATCTTCAATGGAAAGAGCAGAGGACCACTTGCCACTAATGGTTAGGAAGGCAGACCAAGAGATGGTGGGAGAGGTAGAGAACCTCATCACCTCCGCCTTCAAAAGCTTCCAGAGTGACGGGGGCAAGCTGAAGAAGTACATCTTGGACGACAGCATGTCCATGAGGCGAGTGATCAACTCCATTCGGATGACCGTGACCATTATGAAGTATCTGAAGACCGAGGTTCCTCCAGCAGACCGCATTGCAGCCTGGGTGGTGTTGGCCAACTACTGGCCCTGCCGCCTCAGCTGGCTCCTCAACTGTATGGAAGACGACCAGCAGAGACTGAAGATCGACGGGGGAGACACGTCTGACAGTGAGGAGGCCTCCCAGACCCTGTGGCAGGTCTTCAGGGAGTCCAGGGTGGAGCTCTACATGATCAGGGAACAGATCGACGACCTCCTAGAGCAGGACAGCGACCCCGAGATGTTTGAAATGCTTCTGAAGGTCGACTGTCCGTTTACCATGAAGGAGCTCAAGGTGTTTGTGCCCGTGACGGTGAACCTCGACCTCACAATCAGGAAGGAGCTGGGTCACATCAGAGGGATCTCCAAGCTCAGGGAATCCGGTTGGACCGGTAACGTCATCCCGCTGCCTATCAAAACCATCGTCAACATGAGCGTTGAGGATGTTTGCTCAGAGGTAAACTGCCAGTTAGGTTCAAATCCTACCAATCATTAAGAAATAACAGCATAGTCCACCGATTTAAATCCACTACAGACATCCTATCAGCTATGACCAATAATGAACTAACCCTCTCATTTAACAAATGCTCTTCCTCTTCATTCTTTTTTTCCATCCCTTAGCTGGAAAGGATGCACCTTAATGATAACTATGCTAAGGTTGTGAGGGACAATGACCTCAATGGCTTAGCACTGGTGTTCGGTGACGTGGAGCACCTCAAGGTGCTCTTTGCGATGACGCTGGGGCAGTGGACCGCTTTCAGGCTACGCTTCTGGGGCTTCACCTCAGGCCGTCGACAAACTCCAACTCCATCACCCTGCCACAGACAGCACCACCACGCATCACAGCCTAGCTAGCCTTCATGCTACGCTACACAGATACATACATAATGACATACAACTTGTAAAACAATGGTACTAGTACTGTATACAATATAGAAATGTGCCAAAGTATACAATACATGGTACTTGAACACAAGGTGACAAGCTACATAATAACAGGTGACGTTTTTACATACTAGCACTATATGTTAGTTAGAGCTATATACATAATTTTATATGGAATATGCAGAGCAGTATTGGTGGATAATTTATTGATCATTCAGTATGGTTAACCCATGTGCCCTGCTTGGGTACTGGGCCAATGAGAAAAGGAATCAGTCAGAGGAAATAATTATATATATATATATGTATAAACACACACACACACACACACAGGAATCCTCTTTTGTACTTGGAACAAAATACTATGTTTTTCATTGTCCTCTGGAAATGGACACTGGATATTGTACTGTACGCATTGTATTATACCTGGGCTTTATAGAAATGTTCCACTGTTCATAAACTGTACAGACATTTTATTGCCAATGGACCAAAAATATTATTACTGTGACTTGACACTGTTTTGACCAAACAATTGCTCTGTTGATGTGAGGCTTTGGGAAACACTACCACAATATGACCACGAAGACAATGATATGCTAGATAGTACTAACAAAGCATGTATCCATGTGAGACCAGCTACGTTCAAGTTGTATGTCTGAACTGACGTCCTGAACCGTTGAGATCAGGACAGTCTCACAAGGCTGGTAGACCTGGACTATGTGTTCATATGCCCACGGTAATGGCCTGTAGATTTACATCCACTGAAAAATAAAAAGGTAGTTGATCTTTACAGATGTAGTTGTGAATGCCACAGAAGGAACACCATTCAACGCAATGTTGTGATATCTTTATTTTGTTGTTTCAAATGAAAAACCACCTTGAAACACAAGGTGTCTGTATCACTGAACTTCCAACATGCTAATTACTGGGCTAATCATTCAGTGCTAACAAGCAAGAACCCACAAAATGGCAGTTTAGGAAAGAATATCCAATTATCTGTTAAGACTTACCAAAACACACGGCTAAGGTGAGAAGGTGCCATCATTTGCTTAATACTCGTTAAACAAACACTTGCGTGATATGCTAAGTAGCAAAAAGATGAGCCATCTATGGGTGAGATACTTGTCTTGAAACCCTGCTAGTTAGCTTGTTCCCAGAATGACAGCGGACAGACTGTAGATACTGTTGAAATTCTCCAGGTTCAGAGTGATCATAAAGAATATCATGACAGCGTCAGATGAGTGTACATTTATATTAAGCATTAGTAACTGTAGTGAAATCGCATGACTTAATATTGATTAAAGATACATTTGCATTTGTGATTAAGAAAAATAAATTTGTGGCATAGAAATGCATAATAATACATCTGAAAATACACAGCTTTATGAAAAATAAAAAACGTTGCATATGAGGATACATAGGTTATATTCAAGGCACAATACAAAAGCCATTCAGATATATTCTGTGTTGCATAAATCCACCAGATTTAAGTTTTCAGAACTTTGGAAACGATGGCTTCTAGGTAATTTCCTAGCTGAATAAATGCAACTCGCCACAATAGAAAGCTACTGCACTTCAGTGTCAGCCTTTAGCATTACAAGTACAAAATAAAGGTCCTACTGTAGCATCTCATATGCTGAAGGTAAAAGAGAGACACAGAGTAAGCTGGCAACACTTTAACCAGAATAGATGCCAATGGCTCTTCAATGGTGAGTGCTTTGCTATGCAACAGCCACTGCAAAGCATAAGGAGCCAAGACAAGAACCGTGGGCATTTAAAAAAACGGAAAAAAATAAAGCAAGTTAAGACTTGAAAACAACAGCCTGGGGTTAACCCTACAGTAGGCCTTACCTGAAGCTCAGCACTACAGGCCACCTGTCAAGGTAACATCGTACCGGCAGGCCTGCTGTACATTACTTTCTGCCCACCGCCTCGGCCAGTTTCTTCAGCCTCTTCTTGAGCTCCAGAGGAAACTTCTCGTAGCATTTCTTACATACCGGCTTCATGTCAAACTCCACAAACTTGTTCCTGCAAGGAGAAAGAGAGAAACACAAACAGATGAAACCCCACCCAGCGACCGTCATTTGAGCCAAATGGAAGCAGTGCTGATTGGAGCCATGGGTGTGTTGTCCATGGGTTTAAAACACTTACAGAGCAACATGCAGGTACGTTTTTATGAATTCACATTGTCTGCTCATTGGAAAAATATATCAATGATTTTGTTAGTTTTTTTTACTGCCAGCAAGTGCTAACAACTTAAAATGGCAAACTAAAGTAGTTATATGGAGCCATGTAGGCATGCAAACCTACTGAGGCATCCTGACACAATGCAGCATGGGGCTGTCAATCAGCACTTCACTGGTCTATTCCCCTTGTGATGCATTTGTGTTAAATACTGTAAGTAATATGGTGCACATGCACATAGCGAAAGGGTGGCTAGCTGTAAGCTCTAAGCCACACAACATGAATGTAGTCTTTACATCGACTTCCTTCATACTTTGCCCACACAGTCCTAATTTGGGTGTGCCAACCTGCAAGTTACGCTTTAACATTCAACATTCAAGTTTTTGTTTTAATGAATGGGAAGGATTACATTTGATAAAACCATTTCAAAGTAACCCTGACAAACAGAATATAGTAGATATAGCTGTGTGCATTCAAGGGCCCCTATTCCACCAGCAGGTGTGCTGTTGATCAGCCTGCACCACCTGTAGCAACAGGTAAACTGATCCCCTCATACATCTGGGGGGAGACTCCTCCACCCACTTGTATTGTCACAAAATGCCAGGGCTAAACAACATCACACCTGTTGGAGAAATAGTCTGGCTAACCCTACATTTAACAGAAACACAACTAAACACCAAAATGGACTTCCATGTGTCTGGCTTTTACATGAAGAACAAAACTCAGAAGTAACGGTTGGGGCTGCACCGTGCCTCTCCTTCAGCATGGGGGGAAGCATGCCGATGACATCACAGTGACATCACAGGGAAAGCATGCCGATGACATCACAGTGACATCACAGGGAAAGCATGCCGATGACATCACAGTGACATCACAGGGGAAGCATGCCGATGACATCACAGTGACATCACAGGGGGAGCATGCCGATGACATTAGTGACATCACAGGGGGAGCATGCCGATGACATTAGTAACATCACAGGGGAAGCATGCCGATGACATCACAGTGACATCACAGGGGGAGCATGCCGATGACATTAGTGACATCACAGGGGGAGCATGCCGATGACATTAGTAACATCACAGGGGAAGCATGCCGATGACATCACAGTGACATGACAGGGGAAGCATGCCGATGACATCAGTGACATCACAGGGGGAGCATGCCGACGACATCACAGTGACATCACAGGGGGATCATGCCGATGACATCACAGTGACATCACAGGGGGAGCATGCCGATGACATCACAGTGACATCACAGGGGGAGCATGCCGATGACATTAGTGACATCACAGGGGGAGCATGCCGATGACATTAGTGACATCACAGGGGGAGTATGCCGATGACATTACAGTGACATCACAGGGGGAGCATGCCGACGACGTCACAGTGACATCACAGGGGGAGGGTTTCCATAGCAGCGAGGGAGGACCTCTACACACAGACGGAGGGCTTCTTTCGGCGCTCTCTGGCATCCCGCTCGCGGCGAGCCAGGCGGCGCTTCAGCTGGTCGGGCAGGCGCTCGTAACAGCGCCTGCACACCGGCCGCAGGTCCACCTCCACAAACTTATCTCTGGAGGCACCCCCCAGTGCAGCACACCCAGAGGCAGGGAGGGAGGGAGGGAGGGAGACAGAAAGGAGGGAGGAAGGCAGAGAGGACACAAGGAAGTGAAGGCAAAGAAGAAAGAAATTAAGAGAGGATGGAAGGAAGGAATGGAGGGAAGGTAGGAAGAAGAGGATTATTAGGACGAGACTGGGGGGCTGTTACAAGAGACCCCAGGGTAAGTGTGACGCCCGAGACAGAGTGAGTAGACGCGCGCACACACACACACACAGCAGACACACATTTAGGTGTGCAGTAAACACACAGTAGACGGGAGCCAGGACGTACTTGAGGGTGAGCTTGGTGTTGCAGGTGGAGCAGGAGAAGCAGCTGACGCACCAGGCCTTGTTTAGGGCAGAGACCACTGCAGAGACCAGGAGAGACCAGGAGGGGTCAGTACAATGTACACTTAATGGAAGCCTTCATTCAAAGCATCTTGCAATAACATGAGTGTGTACATTTCATAGCATGGTTGGCAGTAGTTGGTTCGATACCATTTTAAGTCTCATACCACATATATATTTATAAATATTTACAATATTTGTGAAATAACGTGCAGCATTTTGATGTAACGTGTATGTAAGTTATGTCTTCCTCAGCATAGCATGTTTTAACCACAAGGATGCAGCAAACTCACTCATCTGAACTAGTGTCCAGTTATCTCTCAATACGTTCCATTTCTAACTGTTGTTCCTTGTCACTAGTGCAAAGTACTGCCTCTCTTCCAACAGTCTAAAGACCTTATCTTGAATAGTTACTCTTCAAAAGCATCATTCTTACCGTCGCCTTCGATCACTCGGTTGCAGTGGTAGCAGACATCTCCAAACAGCTGGTCAGTGGACAGAAGGCAGACTTAGCAAACTAAGCTAATGAAATACCCACTGACAATACACAGACATTACACTAGCTAAGTAAAGAACTAACGGCAATACACAGACATTAAATAGACATGATACTTCATGACTACAGAAGCACACTAGGAAGAAATACAGGAGGGTGGTGTGTTGTGCAAGTAGGGCTGCAACAATTAGTTGATTAGTCAAATCAACAGAAAATCAATTAAATTAAAGAAAACATTTTATAAAAAATTAAAAACATTATACAAATATTTTGTACATGTAGCTAATTTATTAAATACATTTGTTTTTCTTGGCAGATAAAGGAAGCAAATGTTAGACATTAGACATGCTTTGCAACTTGTGATGGCATTTGGTGTCATACAGTATTTTGTAGATTAAATCATGATGCAAAAAGTAATTGTTAGTGGCAGCCCTATGTGGGTTAACGTGTGCGGGGGGGCACAGTGGGATGTACCTGGTTGTAATGGGTCTCACAGTAGGCCAGCCCCTTCCTCTCATAGTGGCGGTGACCCAAGAAGGGCTTCTCACACTTGGCACACACAAAGTGCTGCAGAGACACACACACAAATATGTTACATTTACATTTAGGGCATTTAGCAGACGCTTTTATCCAAAGCGACTTACAAAGAGCACATTTGTCAGAAGAAGGTGAAACATTTCATTGCTGCTAATACAGTAAGAAAGTCACCAGAACAAGTTTCAAGCATTTCAATTGCTAGGTTAACCATTGCTAGTATATAACATCTCTGGCTAAGTGCCAAGTTACAGAGAGCAATTCTAAAATGCCAAGACGTACAACAAATAAGAGCATGAGGAGAGGGTTTTTTTTAGAGGTAGAGGATGGATGTTATGCAGGGTTCAGGTGAACTCTGAACAAACACACACGCACACGCACACACGCACACACACACACACACGCTCTGTTTTGACCATAACACAGTGGTCGTCTGAAAGAACCAGACATAAAAACATAGTCTGGTCTATGTACCCTCTGTCGGGGCATTCATTCTTGCTCCTGCATCTGTTAGTCTGAGCATAGTCCACTTTAAGTACACCAAAAGTCCCTAGTTCAGTGGCATCTGGTGATCCCTTTAATGTGAACATGATGAACAGAAGACATGAATGTGTGCACCACCTCATCTATTCCATGATGAATTAACAGTAAAACACACTAAACAGACTGGAGCGGGCCATCTGGCAGCCTGATGTGTAGATATCTGGTGGAGCGTTACACCTAAGATACTGTCCCCTAAGCAAAAGTATTAAGTGTCTGGTAACCCTCCCACTGACCTCAACGTGCCACTGCTTGCCCATGGCGTTGACCACGCGACCCTCTATGGGTCTTCTGCAGGCACCACAGATGGGGACCCCCATCTTGTCATGGCAGGGCAGGCAGTACAGCTCACCCTTCAGCTCCCTGGCCTCAGCTGTCAGCTCCTTACTGCACCACATGACAGCATCATGAGATCAGAACAAGAACGTAGAGAACATCGTAATGGGAACTTAATGAGAAGATCATGACATCATGAGAAGGTCATGGGAACACGATGACATCAGAAAACCGTAATGAGAAGATCATGACATCATCATGATATCGTCATGAGAACGTAATGACATCGTCACGCAAGATAACTGAGATACATGACGTCATCATGATAATACTTGCCATCATCATACATTAAGTGAATCTATGCAAATGTTTTCATGATGCTGTATTCTGATGATGTTGAACATTTGCATAAGAAGTTAACTGAAGTTAAACTTTTGTCACCACCACTGCCTGCTTTACGTGGTGCAAGTCGACATACCAAGGCGAGCCGGCCGTTACTTCGTCCACTGCAAAGTCCTCACAGGACATTGCCCTGCGTTCTCACCCACGGTGCATGGGTTACATGGTCGTATAGCACGGAGCAGAGAGGAGGGTACCGACCCACAGTTGCTGCAGTTGAAGTGGTCGGGGTGGTAGGGGTCGTTCTTGAAGATGAGGGGCTGCTCCTCAATGATGGCGTGGCACTTCTGACAGATGTACTTCCCCAGGCCGCGAGCCTTCTCTCGGTTGTGGCACGGACGACACAGGTGTCTGGTGACACACAAGGAAGAAACACAGCCTTGATCAAGGAACACAATACGTGCATTGAGTCCAGCTGTGGCCACACACCAATATAGTCGTTCAGTACAGGGGCACAGTATATGATGCTGGCATGTTCTTCCAGATTACAGATTCTAGATGAAATACAGGATATGGTACCAGACTGTTTATATTATGTTATACTTGATTACAGATCACAGAGTAAACACAGTTTATATGGCGCTGACCTGCCGGCGTTCTTGACGAAGCCCACATCAGCGAGCACCGCCTGGCAGATGTTGCAGCAGAAACAGTCAGGGTGCCAGCTGTTGTTCATGGCCTTGATCACACGGCCTATGATGAACTCCCCTGAGAACACATGTTGGGTCACATGTGTCATCAAGTTTGATTGTGAGCAATCAGACATGGCAGTCATAGGGACTTCTGCATTGACAATGGTTGACATAGTTCTGTCTGCTCGTGTTATGTTTCGGGGGTTTTGTGTTAATATTAATATTGTGCGTGATGTTTAGTGTTCTGTGTGTTTTTATTTTGTGTTGTCATATGTGTGTTCCACGTCTGGGTTGTGTGTGTGGTGCGTCTCTGTAGCATTGTGTGAATACGTATGTGGTGTTGCAGCTGTGGTGTGCGTGTGTTTGGTCCTATCCTTTGTGTCCAGTGGTGATGCGTTACATGTGCGTTGTGTCATGTAGGACTGACCACACTGATGACAGCAGGGGGCAAACAGCATCTGGAAGTCGTGCTCGCAGTACTTCCTGCCTTCAAACTAAAACACAGCACACTTCCTGTTAGCAACGATACTGGGAGGATAATATGCCATTTCCTGTAGGATAAAAGTGCTGGGTGGGGAGAACCTCATAGAAGAGTCCCTCGGGGAACTGCTGGAAGCACTGAGCACAGACGAAGCACTGCTCGTGGTACAGCTCTCCGTTGCTGTTCACCATCTTCTCGGCGGGAGCAAAGCCACTCTTGCAGCGCTCGCAGGCTGCGTTGGCCAGGGCGTTGGCCATGCTGTCACACAAAACAACATCTGGAAGTCTAGTCATTCAGCAACACTTTCATCATCCAAAGCAATTGACAGTGAATTTAGAACCCGTGATGACATCATCTTCACGGAGCAGGGAGGGATTAGGGCATCTAGCTCAAAGACCATAACAGTTTAGGTTGCAACCTGAACCTGAGTCCCAGGTGGGTTGGGAGTGCAACGCCAAAGCCCAAGGGGTCAAAATCAACACCTGCCACTGACACACACATTTGACCATTTGACAGGAAAAAAAATAATCAGGGCTACATATTAAAACAATTGGTTGGTCGGTAGATCTCCCAATCTAGGATTTTTTTCCCCCAATCCGGCAGATAAAGACAACATTCTAAAAGTAAATTTCTGACTTTGCCAATACAATTTTCTTAATTACCAAATGGGTTGTTTTTAAAAGAAAACATTTGGTGTATCTGTGTATATAATACAGTAGTTTGATACTGGAACGTTTCTTATTTACCCCTCTTAATTTATGTTGGATATTCTCTTGAAGTGGTATTGATTCCAATATTGAAATGTGGAAAATATACTTCATCATAGCAACATAACAAGCATAGCAACACAGATCCTAGTTTTGCAAGCCCTGGTTAAAATGACCGTAAGTGTCAGTGCTAACCAAGAAGTGTTTCCACCCAACACTGAAAATTAGAATAGTCATGGAACAACATGACTTTATCATTTGCATTCAGGAATGGATGGAATAAATACATTGGTCCAAATAGTAACAGTAATAACGTGGTGACTGGAATGACTAAGTTTGGACAGTCTGTTGTACATCTGTTTATACATAACTCCTCCGCCAATACTGTGACTGAGACTGTGATGAAACATTCAGCACAAGTCGTAACCTAATTTGGTCATGAGAGAAGACTACACAGTGTTGACATGTTATAGCCTTAACACATGAAACATCTAAAATATATATGTTAAAGTCTTTGAAGGTTGTTAGATAACTTTATAGAACAACATTAGGGTGAACTTTCCTTTATGGAATAACATGAGGATTACAGAATAAAATGAGGATGAGTTTAACTTTACAGCATAACATGAGGATGAGTTTATCTTCCCTCAAGGTCTAAAAATGCTCAATACTCTTTAAATTATTATGCTGCTTTCATTCTCATTGTACGAATTGTACGACTTTTTCCAGAATAGATAGATAGAATAACTACATTTCCTGAATATTTGCTTGATAAAGACAAAAGCATGGAATGCCAACAGTGTCATTTATGAACAATGTGCAGTTATTAAATGTAAAATTCCATGTGAAAATCCATCGTTTCTGGTGTCTTTTTCAGATCGAAATTGTGATTGAACAACTAAACTAAAATAACGGGGCCTACGCTAAGCTAACGTGGCTAGCGGATCTAGCTGACATTATGAGTAATGTCCTCCTAAATGTAATTATTTAGAAGAAAATACAACATTACCTGCCCGTCATTCCGACCACTCCAAGCATCACCACTACACCACCGCGACGTTTTCAACGCACACCGCCCGCACGAAGTGACTTTTACTCGGATTAACTCGGACCGAAGAGCAGTTGGAAGACCCGTCCTGGAAGAGTCGCTCCCTGACCGTCGCGCACAGGCGTGCCGTCGTGAGACCCTTCAAATGAGCGTTAGTGGCAAGAGAGAAGGCGGGACTTTCAGTTACATGACTTTCGCGGCGAGAGGCGTTAGAGAGGGAAGGACATTCGACAGAGGGATATCAGAATCCGTTATTATTGTTACTCTTGTCATGTTCTTCTTCTTCTTGCACCGTGGACCGTTAAACTGCCGCACACAATTGATAGTAAGAGAGCAAATAAGAGACCGGACATTGCGTTGCGGTAGACCGGAATATCGGTACAATTCAGGATCATCTCTCCATCCACTCCCTGCCACAGTTGTACTTTGGCCGAGGCTCCGCCCACTCCCCAGTCTGGTTGGGGCTTGACGTGCGGCCGTTCCAGTCATTGCTGTATGGGCGTCACTCCTGCCGAAATTCCAACCTTTTTCAAAATAGGAATTTATCTCATTCAAAGTACGCGCTCGGGAGAAGAAGAGTGGATTTGTAGCGGGCAGTGACATGTTTTTTATTTTGATAATAGTTTTTGTATTATACATTTTTATACATTATATTTTTACTTTTGCATCTTATTATACTTGTTGTGCTTTGGCAACGGCCATGTACCTCTCAATGTTAATAAAGCCATGAAGCAGCAACTCGTCAAAAGTTCTCCATGAACACACGACCACGTCAAGTAGAAATCACCCATCAGGGTGGGTCTGAAATCAAACAGTGACTTTAACACTCAATACAGTCAAAGTCAAAGTAGCTTTATTTTCAATTCCTTCACATGGCAAGACACACAAAGGAATCGAGAGTATGTTTCTCACCCTCCCACGGTGAAACAAATAAAGTGCACAGGCACAACATGTAGGACAAGACATTCAGCATGTCAATACAGCAGAGTCCAGTGAAACCACACTATCATCAGATATATTGTTGGTATTTTTGGTTTACTGGACATCCGTGATTTAATAGATAGAAAGACCGGCTGGTTGTATACGTTTTATTTGGGACGGTTTTAATGTAAAGGTTGTCTGAGTTTCCGCTTACGTAGCCAAGTAGAGATTAACATGGCCCACATGGCCCTCTAGCGGAGAGCAAGATACATGCTATTTTTATGGTACATAGATTTTAGATGTTGCCCCTACAGGTCCTTACTTAATACAATATCGTATCATATTTACTTAGAAGAGATATGAAACATACACAATTCAGATTGGGTCTTACTAACTTTATCTTGGAATTGTAAAAAAACAACCCCATCCATGTCAGGCACTTGACAAATTGCTTTATCTTCCAAAATTCTGTCTTGGGATACTATGGCTTATTCTATAACATATTTATTTTAAAACTGTTAAGTTTCATCCAGTTTCATGTTCAGTAATCATCCTGCCAGTAGAACTAGTGTGCAGTACTCTTTCCTTTTTTTCAAAACCATTAAAACTCACTAATAATGTGAAACCATTTCATAATGACACTATTCCAAAACCCTTCAGGAATAATAGACCTCATGTGAACACAGTTAATATTAGTTGATCTTTATTAAAATGGCCCGTTTCACGTTCAGTAGGTACATTCCATCTGGATGTGATTTACAAAACAGTATTAATACTGTCATTTATACATGTCAATGTTTCAACATAAGTATTACGTTTCATATTTTGAATAGTAATATAAAGGCTTTGTGCATTAGTCATGATACCAAAACTGGATTTAGATATTGTCAGGAATGCGTTTGATTATTTGTTAACAGAGGTGATTTTCCTTTCTTAATAAAACATACTCATCTCAATGCTGGGTCAACTGCAGGCAGCCAGCTGACTCTGTGGACCTCAACTTCCGGACGTGTGTCAGTCCCAATGGGACAGAATAGAAATAGCCACAGATTCACCTGTAGTGGTCAGACGGTGGATCCTCAAATACTCTATTACTGCAGTTATTCCAGATCATAGATCATTCATCCCTCTTCTCTCGGCCAAGCACTACGCACTATCAGTTGCAGAACATGTACATGCCCTCAACTTGACACCTTCTGTAGACCACCTCAGATCACAATTCAACCCAGCAGATGTTAACCCTAGTACGTTTGCCCCTTCAATGTTAATGACCACTGTACAAAACAACCCCCTCACCCAAAATGACACTTTTATTTTGAAAGCAGCTGTTGATACATCACATAGATTCCCATCTAGATAGCCATGAGCTTAGCACGAAGCTATAGGCTTAGCAATCTGTTTGCTTCCTGGTCCAAGAGGATAAGCCTAGCATTAGCCAAGCAGTAGCATGAAAACACAGCACTGGGATGGGTGATAACAGCCAAGCTAAGCTCATGTCAGGCAGATTGTTTCACCACCTGGCAGACGTTATGTTGTGCAAAATACCAGACCGACACATTAGTCCCATGGCGGTGTCACGCATCCAGTGCCAAAGAGTTTCACGCACTGAGTGACAAACTCTGATCTAATGTTCTACGTCTCAGAGAGCAGTGGAGGTTTGGACCCTCTGCTTTTAGTGTTTTCTCCAAAAAAGTTGTGATCAAGGTAAGAGTTCTGTTTGATGTGGACACCAGATTGAGATGTATACAGGTGCAGATAAGGCTACACTTGCCCAGGGCAGGGGTCAGGGGGGACACATGTAGCCTCACAGGCCAGGGCAGGAGGGAGACAGTCAATGATTTGGTTTAGTCATTTCTCACATTATCCGCAGTGTAAAAAAAAAAGAATTAAGTGTAAGAGCAGCAGTGAAATAAATAGCTTCAAATCAACCATCTCTCTCTTAGGCACGTGTGAACAAACACGCACGCACATACAAACGCTCCTTCTCCATGTGTCTCAGTAGCACGTAGCACGACTGGGCTAGCCTTCTGGTCCGGGCGACCCCAGAGCCTTGATTGGTCCAGATTCCGCACCAGTGGGAGTCTTACGTGTGATTACTGTTCTGCGTTGCGTGTTTGTTGGGGGCGGAGTCTGCGTGTCTGTTGGGGGCGGAGTCAGAGGGTTTGTTGGGGGCGGAGTCAGTGTGCGTGGCGGGGGCGGAGTCCGACAGTCTGTGTGCAATGCAGTGTGTGTGTACGGGGATGGCGCCGGGCAGACAGACGATGTCGGGGCAGCTGAAGGTGTTGTGACAGAGGTGGCAGCCACGCTTCTCAGACACCAGGATGGGCTTCCTTCGCTCCTTCAACTGGACAAAGGAAAAAACACTGTTTAGTCATTTATTGTTTCATTTAAAATTGAGTTTACGTGACTGTATTCTCGTCTCCCGCATGTAACGCGTGCTGGGCGATGATGGCGTGTAGAGAGATGAGGTAGCACCAGCGCAGTGCTCACCCTGTCGTGCAGCAGCTGCAGGTTCTCTGCGCGGGACAGGCCCAGCGCCAGGCGAGACGTCCTGCTGGAGTGCACGCTGCTGCGCACGGCCCGGCCCAGGAAGGGCCTGAGCAGCTGCAGGGACCAGCCCTCCGGGAGCACGCTCAGCACACGCACCGCGTCAAACTGGTCGCCATGACGATTCAACAGATCCACCGCCGCCATCTCCAGGTCTCCTCCTCTTTCCCCTGCTCCTCCTCCTAGATACAGGTCGAGGAGGAGGTGGAGGAGTTGCTGTCTGCAGGCTGAGCCCTGTGAGGAGGAAGAGGAGGCCCAGAGGCAGTAGGCCTCAGCGGAGCTGTAGTCCTGTAGCTGGTGGACCAGGATGTCAAGCGCCTTTCCATGGTCCTGCAGCTTCCCGTGCAGTGTGGCGCGCTCCAGCAGCAACTGATCACAACCCTCCATCTTATCTGGACCAATCACAACACAGACATTCAATAGGTTTACCTTTAACTACTAGAAAGACCCCACTGACACCGACAAGGAGAAGAGTGAGGAGGAGGAATGAGAGGAGAAGGTGTGGAGGAGAAGGAGTGGAGGGGTGAGGAGGAGGAGAGCAGATTAGAGTGAGGTGGAGAAGAGTGGAGGGATGAGGAGAAGAAGTGGAAAAGTGAAGTGGAGAGCCAAGGGATGAGGAGAAAGAAGGGAGTGGAGGGGTGAGGATGAGAAGGGGAGTGGAGGGGGGAGGAGG
>JAOPJK010000033.1:11943828-11957678 GCA_027123565.1 Phycis chesteri
AGTGGAGAGCCAAGGGATGAGGAGAAAGAAGGGAGTGGAGGGGTGAGGATGAGAAGGGGAGTGGAGGGGGGAGGAGGTAGAGGGAGATGTGGGGGGGGGGGGTCAGCAGACCTAGTAGAAGCTGGACCCTGTAGAGGTTGGACTCTCGGAGGAGGGCCTGGAGCCTGTCCCGGGCATGGGAGAGCTGGTCTGGGGCCGGGGGAGGAGAGCCCTCCAGCAGAGACAACACCTGCTCCAGGTACAGCACGGCTAGGAGGCTATGGAACTTCTCCTTCTATACACAACAAGAAGAAAACAAACCCAGTGTGAGAGACAGATCTCCATTTCCCCAACACTTGGGGCTGCCTGGTATAGATGGATAAAGATAACATAAGATGAACTTCATTCATCCCAGACAGGAAATATGTTAGTCACAACAAAAAGTAAAGGACAGAAGTAGAATAGACATACACACACTTTAAATAATAATAAACTGCAAAAATAGACAGGAAATAAGTCCTGAGGGTTATCTTTACCACATAAACAAATAACATTTTAAAACACGTTACAAAAACATTATAATCCACCACACACAGATAGAGTTCTTGAAGCCTGTCTGACAGCCTATGTGCTGCAGGTATTTAAGAGACAAGGAAGCTGTATCAGGCAGACTCCAAAAAGGATGCGGACAATGGACTTCTCCACAGGTGGTTTGGAAGCATTTTATTTAGCTTTGTCGATTTATTTTCCAATCCATACCACTACAAAAGCTGTGTTTAAAAGACCTTGAAGAAGGGCTGGAGAACCAGGCGACTTCGAATTTGACTTATTTAACTGTCTATTTTTGCTGAAGAAAAATGCATGGTCTTGTCTAATGCTTAGTGCCCACACGCGGCCAACTACTAATTAACTAGCCTTGCGCAATGCTTGTACCTTCACTGTGGTATTACTGGCAGATGCGGATCAGGTGAAAAACGATGTGTGGGGAAACAGATTCACAAAAAGCGTAAGTAGTTGTAAGTAGTAAGTTAAGTAAGAATTGTAACATTCACTATAAATGCTGTTCACTGAAGAGTTACCTGAATGTGTTTTTCCAACACCAGGTGCTCCAGGTAGAGGAGGCGGGCATGGCCGTGCTTCTCCAGGTAAGTGATGACGTCATCGGGCTTCGGCTGGCCTGATTGATCCTTGCCAGAAGACCTCTTGGTGAAGATCTGAACACCTACCTTTAAACAAAAATCAGAATAATGACGGCAAATAATCACAATTTTGCATTAGTAAGTAAGCAATAGTATTTCTGTAATATATATTATGAGGTGAAATAAAAGTATTATTATTAGTATTAAACTGAATATTGACATCGTAGTACTATTGATTAGTACTTTGTTCTCCAGTAGGATGCTGTAGGTACCTTAGGGTCTCTCTTCAAGGCCCAGTCGCTGTACCTCCAGACCAGGTCCAGATTAGAACAGAAGGTGAGGAAGTCCACGATGTACTCGTACAGGTCCGGTCTGGTGGAGTCCCGCAGCTCCCCGTCCACCACGCGGATCCATAGCTACAAGACCACAATACACAGACACCTTTAATACCACCTGGACAACAACGGGTCCATTACAGTGTGCTGCCTGGAGAGTTGAGGTATACCTGCAGGGCAGCAGAGTCCTGGCCATGACAGCGGTACAGCAGACCCAGGGCAAAATATCTGAGGAGAAGACAAATTAGTAAACTCAATGTAAATGTATCCAACACTACTATGTGTCTACATTGTACAAAACCTAATATTTAGCATTTGGAGAAATAGACTGAGGGGGAAAGCACACATCGAAGGCCATGTCAACACTACACTGGCTAAATGTAATGAACACAGTTCAACACACTGTGCATCCACACTAAAACAGTGTTGGTTTCAGTTCCTGCCTTCTCTAATGCACAGGCCCGTGCCACATTAACCGGCCTGCCACGCCTGGACCACGTCAAAGTTAGATCCTCCGTACTGATACATTCCCAGCTACATTTACATTTACATTTACATTCCTAATACAGTAAGAAAGTCACCAGAAAGTCACCAGAACAAGTTTCAAGCATTTCAACTACACTTTCAAGCATTTCAGCTACACTGCACCACCAGCGTCTTCAAACAATCCACTTGGGAGAGACATTAAATAAAACCATATCCACAGTAGTGTGTGGACATGGCCTGATTCTCCACGTGAATCAAGGTCCCTCCCTGCACATACTTGCTGTGTTTCTCCAGCCAGGGAGCGCTGTCAGCCAGAACGCAGGTGTTGTCTGAGGCCAGCAGGTCCAGTAGACTCTCGTGGTCCTGCTCAGCATACAGCTTCAAAAGTGCAGTGTCCACCTCCTCCCGGCACACCCTCGAGGCGTCTGTACCCCGAACCTGAACGAACACACACACACACACGCACACACACACGCACGCGCACACGCACACGCACACGCACACGCACACACAAGTACTCATTTCACAGACACTGTCCATCTAGATTGGAGCCGCTACAGAACAAGTCTATGGTACATGGAAGTGCAGGCCGGACATGAAGGTGGAACCACGCGCTCCTCACCGAGCCCAGGTAGGAGATGAGGAACCTCTTGCAGCGCAGCACCCTCTCCGGGTCTCCCTGGGCCAGGTGGTTGAGGTCGGCGAAGGCGTGCAGTGGGGGGTGGCAGCGGGTGAATGAGGACGTGGGGGGCAGCAGGAGGGGATAGAGGGAGATCAGCTCCCTGGCATCCAACTCTCCCTTCCTGGGGACCCAACCACACAATCAGAATCAAAGCATGTATTTACCAAAGCACACATGTAACAGGAATTCAACTTGGGGTGTCAGCATCCTTATCTAGAGTAAATAGGCTAAAAGAACAACAGAGGCCACGTCACTACAACACCAGCGGCGCAGCTAAACCACGCTGTGGTACGCCACACAGGTGACCTCACCTGAAGTATTCTTGTGCTTCCTGAAACTGGAGCTGTCCAAACTGGATGAAGCCGGCCTGCTGCAGAATTCTTCTATGCAAGATCTGTATCAACAAAAATGGATTTTGTCGACATATCACATGACCTACTGCGATCTTTGTTTTTAAACATAGATGCAATACATTTCCTGTAAGAGTAAGACAAACTACAGAGTTATAGGAGGTCATCTGAATGGTTAAAGCATAGCTAAGCTGCCACCGTTTCATCCACTTCAATTCAAACCTCAGTCTCTCTGCTCATTGTCACATGAAGCATAGGGCCACAGGTCGCAAAAAGGCATATCACCTTGGTTAGAATAGACTTGCAGGTTGAGCCTGTATGTTGATGTTGCATTTGATGTATCTCTAGACACACAGAGCCACACACACCTGGAAGCGGTCCCTGGGGATGTTAGGCTGGGCTCCTTCAGTCAGCACCAGGGCCTCCTCCACCCGGTCTCCAGACAGCAGGTCCTGGATCTGCTGCTCCAGTGGCAGGGGAACAAGCACATACACCGCCTTGGTGGAGGCCAACACCACCTTACCTACAACACAAACATATGTATGGACACAGACACACAGCGTACATGCAGACACAGAGAGATAGATATGGATATTAGATATTGGTCATCTTAGCAGAACTGTATGAAAATATGAAAATATTTCTTTGTGATAAAAAAGCAGTTCTCAGATAACACTTTGGACATTCATTCATTGGACATTCATTCAACAACTAGTTCACAACAACTGGGTCTTCATGTCGTCACACCTGTCCAGCAACCTGCACTCCCTCACTCAGACTCACGTGAAAGCATTTCAGATTAAAAAGGAGAAGACAGAATCAAGGATAGGAACCTTCAAAGTCCTGCAGGATGTGTCCGTCCCTGAAGGCCAGGCTCTGTTTAAGCTGCTGGTCCAGCATGCTATGGATGGAGATGAAGTCCTGGTCCAGGGCCACCACGTAGGGAAAACACACGGCTGCACCAATCACACTCTCAGACCAGTTGACTGGCGCCCGCTGGGACACGCCCTCCGCATTAGCAAACATCCCTGGAAGAAGAATGCAAGCAAGGCATGCTATTTGGAACACATCAGAACTCTTTGGCTCTTGTAACTCTACAAGTTATTGGGAGTGAACAGAAGGTAAATGTTAACCCAGCAAACTCCCCTTCTGGGTGCACAGAGAGTAAGACAGGCAAACATAAATGTACAGATATCTCAGCGAAACCCTTTAAGCACATGGATAAAAGAATGTCTTGAGTTTTGAGTTTTTTAACTTTTAACCTGGCACAAGTTGAAGACCTGGGCCATTAGCAGCCAGCCGTGTTCCCATAGACACTAATTATCCGTGGGGTCATGGACCACCAATCTACTTGGTGGTTTTCCCACACCAAGACGCTGTGTTGGCACTCACCGAGGCCACCAGGCGCGGCCAGCAGGAACTCCTCCCTGCCGATCCTCTTGATGATGGGCCTCCTCTCCTCGCTGTTGTAGGGGAAGAGGTCCTGCGAGGCCCCGGTGGTGTAGTTCAGAATCATGTACTGGCTGGCCAGAGCCAGGCACAGGAAGTAGCCGTCCAGGCTCACCATGCTGGGCTGCTCCGCCGTCGTCACCTCCTTCACCAGCTGCACGCGGTCCTCAAACACCGTGTACACCTGCACCGTGCGCCGCCGCGACGACACCACCGCGATCTCCACGCAGAACGGGTCGGCGTTCACCGGGTTGCCGTTCATGCAGAAAGATGTCACGCCCTTTATCTTGGCCCCGCCTGAGCCCGTTGCCGGGGGAACCGTCTCCAGTGTGGCCATGTCCACCAGAAACAGCACGCTGTCACAGAGGACGATGAGGCGCTCCAAGGCTGAGGCGGCACGGAGCTCTGCCACGGGTTTCTTGAGGCCCAGGTATTTCTGTTGCAGCTTCTGGGCCAAGTACTTTATCCTGCCGTTCTGGGAGGGCACCTCCTCCAGCAGGAAGTGGTGGATGAAGCAGTCGTTGGTGCCCACGTACAGGTGCTTCCCGCAACACTCGATACACTCCACGTTGATGCGAGCCTTGTCACCCATCAGCAGGTCCCGCTCCACGGCGGGCACCAGCTCAAAAGCCTTCACACTCATCGCGATGGCATCTACACCAGAACACTGGAAAGATAGGCAAGAAGTCAACAAGTCCGAAATACACCCGGTTGTTGGACGGAATTGTTTATCAACCATGGATGACGTCAAGCCTGCATTACCAGCAGCATCATTATGATATAGAAAGGCTGGTTGAAACTTAATTAACATCAATGTTAATTGATGTAAGGGAAAGCCACCATCTTTCAGCCAACCATGTCAGCAAGTCAGTATTCACATTCAAATTTCAACATTAGCCACAATTAATGCACTAACAACCCTGTCTAGAAAAGGGGCGTCCTTACTTTTAAATAATCAGTTAGCGACAGTTTAACTAATACCAGCACTCGTTTTCTTTAAACACTGAGTGACTATGCCTCAAGTTCATAAACCGACCTCTCCAATAACGCATTGGTAACCGCCTTATACATTAGCTAGTACGAAAGGGGCTAGCATTAGCATTCCCCTAATTGTAGCCCTTACGCTAAAAGAAACGCTACTGCGTTTAATAATCTGATAAATCTGAGAAGTAATGTACCGCTAATTTATCATCGTAACATAAACAAACATACTATGTTTTACAGCTTTTGCGTTCTCTCTTTAACGGTTTGGCTGCTAACACCACGTACCGGATCGCTGTCCACATTTATACACTGCAGGCCGGATCGCAAGAGATGGGCGTGGCCACTGGACTTCAGGAACTCTTCACGGATATATTTAACAAATCCATGTTGTCCGTGTTCTAGACAATATTTCAAAACATTGGTCAATAATTAACAAAAGTACGAATAAATAAGTCTTTACGCTCAGCCGAAAGCTCCGGGGCGTGGCCAACAACGCTCGTCCAGACGTCAGTGCAATGGGCGCGGCCTCCACTCTATGGTACTTGCTACTGGGTCCAAACTACCGATTCGTTACGGTCTGTAGTTTGATGCGCCAACTGACAATTATGATAATATGATTAACATCCGTAAATACTTATTTAAAAAAAATAGCGTTAAAATTAGTAGAACCATGTTCACTGTTCAGTAAAAAATAATTCTTCAAATTACAACATCCGACATATTTTGAAGTTCACATCAAACCGCAAAGTTCCCGAGTGTACCTGAACGCGACTGAACAGTAGCGAGAAAAGCCATTTTGTTATGCTAGCTGGCTAAAAGTGGCTAAAGCCACTACTCCTGTAGGTCTGTGGCACAATGTTGTTTTTATTTAGTTTGCATTCACACTCTATACCAAACATAGATACTGCACGACGCGTGTCTTTGTCTTAACATGGGGACGTGCTTGTGAACATTACCTTCTAGTGCTGCTGCTGCAAAAGAAAAGAATAACTGCTAGCTATATGCGGCTAGCTTGTAGCTGACACATCGTTAGCGAGATAGCTTTCTACTAAAATGGTCTCTCTAAGATATTAGAGTGTTATTTTGTATCTTATGAGTCAGCATCTATTTCTTGGTGCGTTTTTACTCGGAATTCATTCTTTTCTTACAATTCAGTATAGTAAAAATTGAGCAGTGACTGGCTACCAAAACACTGCAGCCACTCTACTCTCCTAACTAACTCCTCCTGAGTTTATTTCAAGATCAGTTTATTTCATTTTGTGATATGATGGCAGAAGATATCCGACAGGACAAGAAGGGTAACTTCTCTGCACTGATGGAGCACAACAGCAACGGGGTGACCAGAACCTCTGCTCTGGCTGCAAGTAAGACTGGCGCGTCAAAGAAGTTGGTCATCAAAAACTTCAAAGGTAATGCATTTCTTTATGTACTTAACACTTATTTGTTTACTATGCCAAAACCTATTTCTGTTCTTCACCTATTCTCACAAATGACAACAATACAACCACTTCTGGTTTCCAAAATGTCAGCTCATTCAACAACTATATGTATAATTTACAATAATATTCAACATGTTCTGCATTTTCAAATACTTCGAAGGTAATTACTCTCTATCCTCAACATACCAAGATATTCAACAAAATATAATGTATTTGAATTACTTTCCAGACACACACACTTATATATATATATGATTACCAAACAATTGTAATTGTCAAAAGTTATCGTAATTGTCAAAAATGCATCTATTTCTGCACGACACCTTCACACCTATATTTGTGTGGACCTGCACAACAGACAAGCCCAAGCTGTCTGAGAACTACACTGAGGACACATGGCTGAAGCTTTGCGATGCAGTGGGCGCCATCCAGAACAGCACCTCCATCAAATACAACCTGGAGGAGCTGTACCAGGTGTGTACCTATTATTCATTACATACCAACTAGATAAAAAACTTTTCTTTTTAGGCATATACAAGTACAAGTAAGTTTGTATTCAAAGCGACTTACAGTGAATTCAGAGTAATATTATTAAGTAGTTGGTAGCTTGTTAAACTTTATGGTTGACTTTTTTCCTCCCCCTGCCCAGGCGGTAGAGAACCTCTGCTCCTATAAGGTGTCTCCCACCCTGTACAGACAGCTACGGCAGCTCTGTGAAGACCACGTACAGGCCCAGCTCCAACAGTTCAGAGAATATCCTTTCACCTCATGACTGCTTGGCTGCCCTTCACTGTCATCGTTCAGTCTGTAGCAGTTTGCTTTTTTAGCAACCTACAATTTAGTGGGTCAAGAAACTTTGTCTTGCCTTTGAACGATGGACTAAAACAAGATTATCCTCTGATGTTTGATAATATATTAATAATAATTATATTTAATTTAGTATTATTGTAATACTAAATAATGAATCAAATTATTCACTTTTCAAGACTCCCTGAACGCTTTACCTAATCTGTGAGGATATCACGCCTCATCCACTTCCATTGTGTAATACCCACCTGGGTGATGCACAGATGCCCGTTTGTGTCAGAAGGCTCACCACACACGCTATCACAGTGTAGAGGTGGAGAATTAAACTATCCAATTTGGGACCAGGGAATGATTAGGTGGCCATGTTGGTACAGAGCCAGTACACAGAGGTTGACACTTGGCTTCCCTACATTGTGACGAGTGCCACGGACTCTTTAGTGACCACAGGGAATCAGGACCTCGGTTTAACAGCTCATCTGAAAGAGTGACCTAGCGTGAGTGGTTGATGGAGCTAGAGGTGGTGAGAAGTGGTCTCTCCTTAACATGGAGCTAACAGAGTCTGTGGACAACCTGTCCTTCCTCAAGAGGATGAACCGGTGCTGGCAGGACCACTGCAGGCAAACGGTAATGTGACTGCTGCACTGCACAACTAATTTATAAACTGGTTATTGCTACAGTTGCTGCAGTTGGTGGACTATCAAAATGCAATCAATACTAATAGCTTTTTGTTTCTTGTAAATTTTTACTTTCCATTACTTTTTTGGTGAAACTTTTTGTAACGTGAAGATTATACATCTAAGATATGGCAATGTTCAGATTATTGTGAAAACCCTGATGACCTGTGCCAATTTTAATGATAAGACCTTGTTTGGTTATTTTTATGCTCTTAGATCATGATCCGTAGTATTTTCCTGTTCCTGGATCGAACCTACGTCCTTCAGAATTCCCTGCTTCCCTCTATCTGGTAGGACATGTACTATTACAATGCATCTTGTTTGTTTCAATTGAACCAGTGACAGTTTTACAGGGACATTGGGTAGTCGTTTTTTTGGAGAATCTGTACTTGAGTTTTTATATTTCTGCCCTCTTTCCCATTTGTCACTACATTTATAGAAACAATAATTCTTTTACTCAAATACATTTGCCGAGGACTTACTATTACTTGCTACAAATACAATCTGAAAATAATTGTCTGATCATGCTTGTGGGTTATACTAACAGGCAAAAAACTGTTCTCACTGACAAGTTGAGGCCTGTCAAGCCCACATGGCCCAAACAACATTTATCACAGAGCTACACTGGTCGTTATTCACACATCCAGCGGCGGTGGGTCAATAGAGGGCGCTAGGGCGCCGGCCCTCCGAGAAATATTGACTCGTAAATACTTAGCAAGTTCAACCATGAATCAATCAATCAATCAACCATAGCAAATACAAACAAATAAATCAACAAAAATACATTGCGTTTTTCCAGACCGTATGCGTTTTTCCAGACCGTACCTGCCACTGCCAGCAACCATTTAAATGTGTCCAACGTCAATTCTTTAGGCTAGGCTTGCTATTAGTCATTTGATATAAAGCCCTCCTCCAGGTCAAGGGCACCAGTAACACTGGAGTCTGAGAGCCAGCAAACCTTTTGTTCTCTTACAATCAGAGGCAGCTTTTCATTGGGCATGAAAATTCGCTTCTCGTTTGCACCGCTGTGCGCCCAGACCAATGGCATTGTTTTCCATATTTAAAATTTTAACCCGATTGGACAATTCATTGAATCAATCAAATACATAGTAAGCATTCGCGCCACAACTGTAAATAACGAGTTACAGAGAAGAGAAGATGGCTAGCGGAGACTCGTCAATTTGTCTGGATAAATCATCCACCATGTGTCCACCATGTGAACACCATGTGTCCACCATGTGAACATTGCCAGGAACACACAGTAAAATCAGTTCAACCATTTATCCTATATGCTCATACAATACAATACAATACAGACCATGGGACTGTCTTAACTCATTGTTTGTTATCCAGAGCTTAGTTACCACAGCCGCTTCTTCCCAGTAGAGGACCAAGAACAGAGAAGCTTTCTCTGCCTGTGCATACTGATATCTGCAGAGCGTATCACAGGCGATACTGTTACATTTGATTATTTGTTGGATTAAATCTGGTGTGTATTGTCCGTACAGTCTATGGTATTGTCATTATAGCTCCTTTCCTTCTTACACGTGTCAAACTGTGTTGGCCTCACTCAATTCACCAAACAATTCCTTCACCTTTTTTTACGTCTAAACTTATAGACACTAGAGACTCTAAATTAGTCCAAGCTAAACTCTGTAGTGATGTGTTCACATGCCGTTGTCTTTCTTAAACGAACAATGCATTTCCGTTCGATTTTTTGCTACTTCATGACAGTCACTTTCAATAAAGACATGCATACTTTTACTCAAGTTTCTAGTTCTTTTTACACCACTGGTTTCCCTATAACCTGCAGTACTTGTTTTAATGTTAAGTGTTTGTGGGGTTACAGGGCCACAGTTATTTTAATACAACATTGTGTATTAGCTTTAACAGAATCAGTGTCTGGTTTACAGGGACACAGGGCTGGAGTTGTTTTAATTCTACATTGTGCATTAGTTTTAACAGAATCACGGTCTGGTTTACAGGGACACAGGGCTGGAGTTATTCCGTACTCACATTGTGAGCGACAGTGGGGTCCAAAAGCGCACGGTGGACGGCATCCTGGAGCAGATTGAGTTGGAGCGGAGCGGGGAGACGGTAGACCGGAGCCTGCTGCGCAGTCTGCTGGGCATGCTGTCAGACCTACAGGTGAGGCTGGTTAGGGCATCCATTCATGTAGGGAGAGAGGGAGGATGCTTCTGGTTGCTAAGCGACAAAAATAAACAAGATCTAAAGGTCTAGAGTAGAGGTCAAACTTCCCCCACCCGTAATGTCTTGTATTTGAATTCACATGGCCCTCTGATTGGCTGTGGTGGTGTGTAATATCTTTCTGTCCCTGCAGGTCTATAAGGAGTCGTTTGAGGAGAGGTTCCTGGTGGAGACCAACCGTCTGTATGCAGCCGAGGGCCAGAGGCTGATGCAGGAGAGAGATGTAAGCAGTCACATGACCGTACTGTCACATGGCATTACAGTCACATAGACGTCCTGATTGTGTCCTGCATGTCTCTGTGTCTCTCCAGGTCCCTGAATACCTGCATCATGTGGCACGTCGGCTGGAGGAGGAAAACGACCGAGTGATCAGCTATCTCGACCAGAGCACTCAGTAAGACTCTTTCGTCTCCCTCACTCCCAGCTGCTTCTGAACACAGCATGGTGATGTTGCGTTTCCTCTTTCCAGAAAGCCGCTGGTCTACTGTGTAGAGAAACAACTGCTAGGAGAACACATGACTTCTATCCTCCAGAAGGGTGAGCCAATCATTTCTGTATATTATTACAACGGTGTAGCACAAGTATGAATCCAGAATAATAGCAACCTCAAACATACAGTAACATTTATGGAACATTCAAAACGATTAGAAACAAGACATGCATCTTGGAGGATGCAGGAAGACTGATAACCGGGTCACTGGCTGTTGTTGGGCTGTGTGGGTGTGCTACAGGTGTGATGGAACAATGTTCCCAGATCTGTACTGTCAGGAGTTGATGTTAATCCAGGTGTCTGTGTACCGTCAGGTCTGAGTGTTCTACTGGATGAGAACAGGGTGACAGAGCTGACTCTCCTCTACCAGCTCTTCAGTAAGGTCAAGGGAGGCCTACACACACTGCTGCAGTTCTGGAGGGACTACATTAAGGTCTGCACACATATATGTTCTTGTTTACGTCGTCCTCCTATCCATCACATGCTCGTTGTGACCAGGAGACTTCTACTTGTCATGAGCTCAGAAAACATTCCCAGATGATGTTGTTGTTCTCCTCCAGTCGTTTGGAGGGGAGATTGTGGGGACGCCAGAGAAGGACAAGGACATGGTGCAGGAGCTGCTGGACTTCAAGGACAAGATGGACAACGTGGTGCACACCTGCTTCGCACGCAACGAGAGCTTCATCAACGCCATGAAGGAGGCCTTTGAGGCCTTCATCAACAAGAGACCCAACAAGCCGGCAGAACTCATAGGTCTGTCCCAGGAGGAAGTCCTTCACTGGTTACTGGCAGCTTTAGATTTTAATATCCTGTTGTTAGTTTTTACATCACTTGATGGACTTGGGCCTGAAACTAAATGTGCTTGTTTGTTCCTTTATAGCCCATCCATCACAATCTGCTAGTAGTTTTCCACAAAATCTTAAAATGCACCTTATTAGTTAAGATAATCAATCAGTGTGCAATTTTTGTATTGTTAAAATCTACCTCTCGAATCGATCTGCCATTCAGATTACAGGTTCAGTTTTACTGTTATTTTAAACAAAATGTCTCTTGTGTGATTTCCCTGGAGCACTTTCCCTTAAAGTGCTCTATAAATAATGTTTGGTGGATTGAACTCTAGGGTTCAAACTGCTCCCCACAGACTCCAAGCTCTTGAGTGAATAATCATCCCTGTTGTGGGATGCATCATATAAGGAAGGTTGGTTTGGTCCACATGGTAATTGGTCTTGGTCTTGGTATTGGCCGTGTTTTCTATCAATCCAGCAAAGTACGTGGACTCTAAGCTGCGCGCCGGAAACAAGGAAGCTACGGAGGAGGAACTGGAACGGATCCTGGACAAGATCATGATTATCTTCCGCTTCATACATGGTAATACACTGTTTATGTTTACGTAGTGTGGCTATTTTATACTTTAATTCTCTAATGCTGTCAGTATGCGGTAACACAATAATATACACCACTTCTATTTATACATGGTAGAACTCACTCACTCTACTGCTCTTTATATATATATGTACTCCATCCATTTGGCTTCACATAGTACGCATTTATAAGGAAGGATGGGACTTCAATCACACTCTGATGAGATTTAAAACTTACATGAAATAATATTTAATATTACTCTAACTAGACTCTATGAAACTGTATGAACATGACTATATAATATAGTGTTTTGATAAGACTCTTGATGTGCTCCACAGGGAAGGATGTGTTTGAGGCGTTCTATAAGAAGGACCTGGCCAAGCGTCTGCTGGTGGGGAAAAGTGCTTCTGTAGACGCAGAGAAGTCCATGCTGTCGAAACTGAAACACGGTTAGCCCCCCTCCATATCTCACACTGACCCGGCCTCCCATGTTAATGGTGCTGTACGTAAGGTTTAAAGGCTCTGTCGCTAAGGATTAGAAGCTTTACTTTGAGTGTAATTTAGCTATTGGCTATTAGTGAGTGAAATGCTTTGTGAAATATCTGCTTTGGTTGGCTGCGCCTGCCTGGGCTATAGGAAGTGAATGGAGAAATGGCTAGGCTACTGTTTGTTGCTGCTTGCTAGCCTAATGTTTTAATGTTTGTGGTTCCTCTACAGAATGCGGTGCAGCCTTCACCAGTAAACTAGAGGGAATGTTCAAAGACATGGAGCTGTCCAAAGATATTATGATCCACTTCAAACAGGTACACATACTCATACATGCTGGGACAACAAACTGTAAGAATGCAGATACACATGGACTGTACAAATACACATTTCTGGGTAATTAGTTGCTGGTTGTTGATGCTGTTATGGTTGAATCTATGTATAGATCTGTTGATATGCATCTGCATGATACATTTTGTTTTTGTCTATGGAATAGCATGGTTTAATAACTGTGCTTCTATGTATGGAATCATCTGTTTAATCGTATCTGTTGTGTACTATCTTGTTTGCCCTGCAGTACACCCAGAACCAGAGTGAGCCCAGCAACATTGAGCTGACCGTGAACATTCTAACCATGGGCTACTGGCCCTCCTACACTCCCATGGAAGTCCATCTGCCTGCCGAGGTCAGTCTGTGTGTTAGGATCTGCCTGTGTTCGGGTCAGACTTCCACCTGTGTTAGATTAGAAAAGATTCTGTGCAAAATAATGCCTAAAGCAGTGTAGGCAATACAAAGACAGTAGTGCCACACAGAATTTAGAATAGTCCAATGTCTGAGTGGTGGGGGGAGTCAGTCCATGGTGGGGGTCAGGTGTTTAAGGTCTTCTACCTGGGTACTAAACTATGTGTGTGGTGTGTAGATGGTCAAGCTACAGGAGGTGTTTAAGGTCTTCTACCTGGGTACTAAACTATGTGTGTGGT
>JAOPJK010000033.1:12283884-12299953 GCA_027123565.1 Phycis chesteri
GTCCTCACTGTGGGTTTCACACGTCTGATGAGTGGGGAATACTTTGGTAGTAGGAACAAAGAGACATGGTCAGATTGCCCTAGCTGGGGGAGGGGGATGGATTTATAGGCATCGGCCATGTTTGTGTAAACATGGTCTAAAGTTTTGTCTCCCCTGGTAGGACAGGAGACATGCTGTTTGAATTTGGGATTTTAATACGATTTCAAATTATATTAATACTCACCCCTCTTGGTTTGTGTATTAAAGGCATTACAAGTCTTGAGATTGTAAACTCAATTTCCCAGGACTAATTGATTTTTTGTGATGTGCCCTCAGAAGCCAAACGATCCCTATGGCCCCAGTCCTCTGACATGGCCAGACATGTCCAACAGTCAGTGACTTACGTGAAGGTGAAATAGCGTCTATTTATTTTGGACATGACCTGTTATATTCAACATTCCCTCGTCTTATGAGAGATGGACCAAAACGTCCATACTGGGAAATGTCAATGTGGTAATAGATTAAGAGTATAGCAGGATATAATACCTAGCAAGTAACATGCAGGTGATTTTTGATACCTTCAATATAACGCCAACATATATTCTTACACATGAACCTGCCTCTAGGCTTAGATGGCAAGAACATCACTCCCATCATCGCAATCATGATCATCTTAGGTTTATTAGATAATAGATTCAGTACCTTAAAATATAATCAATGCTATAATCAATGAATTTGTGTAATTTGCTTATATCATTATTATTGAAATAGAACATAAATAATTTTCATTCATTTTATCATACCTGTGCAGTGAGCATGGTAGGGAACATAAATCATGTTCTTTATAATTCTGTTAGAATGAAAGAGGGCAATTGTTGGGAGTTGTTGACATTATTCCTATATGAAGTATTCCTATAGGAACCATCAATTTTCTTTATTGTTAAGAGTTGTACTATATAACATGATATAACAACCACACTAATCTTAAAGGCTTGAGTATTATTTGTATAACCTTTGGTATTTGTTTAGGCCTACTCACAACTCTGTGTTTGTGTGATTGAAGTTTACATCTTATATTCAGATATCACTAATGGTCTCCTTGAGTAGACAGCCTTCAGCAAATAGAAGGCTGTATCATGCACCCCAGGCAGAGAGTCTCTGACTGTAACTAGTTGTGTGTTGAGAGTTGTGTGCTTATGAGTTATTATTTGTCGTCATGTGGCATGCGGTCGAATACATATCGTTTCAAGTTTCAAGTCATTTATTATCAAAGGTCCTTTCCTGCTACTGGTTCCTCTCTTTGGAGAATGGTTGATATCTTGCACCTGTGCCCAAGTGGTTTGTCTGTTGAAACCTTGCTGGCTGATGCGGTGTTGGGCGAGTATTCACTGGCAACATGGTGGGCTTGCTGAAGGGCTTGACGACTGGCTCTTATATATGATGTTCAATCTCAAGAAGGACTATGCAAGTTTCCCTGTTTGTGAAACAGACTCGTCTTGCCTTCATGCTTGCGACAATGACTCTGTAAGCTACACAGACTACTGGCTTACCGCCTTTTTCTAACTTTGTCCCGTCGGCTCTGTACAATGTTCTATGATGAAACTGATCTGCAGTTTGATTCTATGGCCATCTGATGTCCAATCAAATGTCATAAGAAAATAAACACTGTACGTCTCTTTCGGTTCTCTGCTGTGCTTTAACTGTAATACTGCTAATTATTTCTGGTAATGTGCATCTACAGCACATTACATTACAACATTGGATTTAGCTAGCCACGTTGTTGACTCATGTTCTAATGCTGAATTGCTGTAACTATTTATTTTTTACTTTTCTTTTGTTCTTGCTAAGGATGATGTTTTATCAACGGTAATGCTAGAAGCGTATTACCTAAAATAGATCAGAAATAAGTGTGGTACACAGCTTGACTCCTAATGTACTTATTATTTCAGACATTGTTTAAAAAATATGTTCTATACTGAGAGTATCATTGCAGGTTTCAATATTTTTTTGAAGTGGCTATCTTCACGAAGGAACACCTTCACTGCTTTATTGCTGTTAATAAATCAGAACAGTTTGATTTGCTTGTTTTAAACCTCAAGCTGTCAAAGCTCTATACTGTCGTTGGCTGAGAGTTATCGCCCAACTTCAGCTGCAGCCTGCACCCTACTTGCCCTTAGCTCCCTCCTGGCACCCTACAGTTTGTGCTGATGGGTGACTTAAATAGGGACATGCTTAAGCCCCCTAACCAAGTTCTAAAACAATAGAACTCTCTTAATCTCTCTCAGATTAACTTCAATCCCACCTGGTATAACCCCAAATACCCAGAAAAGGCTAGTTTTATTGACGTTATCCTCACAAATAGCCCCGATAGGTGTACGTATTTTTTTCTGTGGTGACCTTGGTTGTTTGTTTTATTTCCTGTAGCCATGATGACGGCGCAGTCAAACAGCCTGTCCATCCATAGATGGCAGCTAAAAACAATTTTATGAACAGGCTTTCCTTCATATCTTTGCTGCTGTAAAATGGGATAGAATTCCACCTGAATACATGGATCTTCTTTTATGATATTTATAAGTGTGTTAGCTAATAATCACACTTAGAGATGAAATGGTATGGAAATGTAATTTCGCGAAAATGACTGATGCACACACTAAAGCACACTAAAGCCCTTTCATACATTGGCATATCAATACCAAAATAGAAGGGTCTAAGGACCAGGAGATGGGTCTAACAGATGGCGGTCTGTTCAGTTTCCGGCCAATCCTGAAAATAGGAGCTTGCACACAAAATAACCTGTATTAATATTGTTATCACTTCACCCCAAAAGCATTGGTGTGTTATGATAAACAGTAAGGATTCAAATACATCAAAAGAGTCTAGTAATTGGTTCACTCCATGTGAAAGCGTATTACATCAGGTGAACATAATAATTTTAATCTCACCAAGGTCGATTATTAATGGTCAAACTTGCGAATGAAGCAGTTCAATCAATCATAATCAGGTATCTTTACCATAGTCCCCATGGTCACTGTAGTACTTTGATCTTTGTGATGTATATTTGTTACATGCCTGATGTAAAAGGACCTTTTTCTGATGCTTCTAATGTTTTCATTCCTTTTTTGTTTTCATGTTTTCATATACTTCACGCACGGCACATCACGGCGACTATAGTGGAGGCTTAGCCCCCCCTCCTCTCGGTCCCTTGTTGATACAAATATTCTAGTTACAGACAAGCCCCCTTTCTTGCTGATCCCATCTGTTTAACCTGTCTCTCCAATCAGCAGAGGTGCCCTCTGGGTGGTCGGAGATGCCCTCAGAGATCCCACCTCCTGCTGTCCAGTAGCTACATATATTGCCCTGTATTGCAAAAGTATTGGTGAGGCAGCTGTAAACAGCTTGCATGTTTTCTGAATGTATTTGATATATTGTCTGTGATGCAATATGTTACCCCGCACTTACCCGTATTTACCCCATGCACCAAAAGTCTGAACTTCTCCGTACAATCCCTGGTGGGGCTGTATGTGTCAGAATCCCCCCCTCCAAAGTTAAATGTAGCAGGCCCCCACTGTAAGGTCTGGAGCATCGGAGTCAGAGACAGAAAGCGAGTGAATGGGAGTGTTGGTGATGATAACGTTTCTATCATCAAGTTGGCGCCAAACCAGGAGCATGGAGTGTAGCTGCTTCCTATTTTTCTGTTGCCTGTAATTTGTGTTCCAATTCTTTCTTCTTTCCAATCTTCTGTTAATATTACAGATACTTTTAACTAAATGCAATATTGTGTCTTGTCCTGCCTCCTATATCTCTCTACTACCTCCTATATTCCCTCACCTAAAGAATGCAGTATATGTGTGAACACATCTGATACAGCTTATCTCCTGTTGTGTGTTGCATGTGTGAAAGAGCAACTCCTGATCATCTTCGGACCTGATTCTCCGGCGTTCATCCTGAGTTCATGTGTTCTGAGTTGGGTGCAGGCTATGGGTGTGAAAGTGTGACGCTCAAATTAGTCACCATGCCCTTGATTTCTGCCATACCATACGCTGCTGTGCTATTATGTATTGATCTTGCTAAAGCATTCAACACTGTAGACCATACACAGTCTGGATGGCGTAGGAGCATTAGTGTCACAAACATGCTCAGTCGTACTTAGTCTGTAAAATGTTGCAATATGCTGTCACAGTGCCTGTCCATCTCTAAGTGAGTGCCGCCAGGCTCCATCCTGGCATCATTATTTTTTCCATCTCCATAAATAATATAGCTTAATCTAAGGAACACCTCTGCAAGCCTATACACTGTTTTTAATACGCTGTTGGCCACTCCTCTGATTCTGTCCTGAAAACTCTTCAGGATAGCTCCTGGGAAATTCAGACAGGTTCCTCAGCCCATCCTGGTCCTTAACATCAGCTAGACTAAAATAAGATAAGAGAGTGCCTTTCGGTCATTATTGGTCATTCTCAGTATTTTAACATATGGGAACAAGATTTGTTCTCTGCATTTGACCCATCCTATGGTACATAGGATGGAGGGGGCAGCAATGTGCCTGGGGAGCGATTTGGGGTTCAGCATCTTCCTCAAGGACACTTTGACATGTGGACAGTTGGAGGTGGGAATCAAACCGCCAAGCCTCTGGTTAGTGGGTGACCTGCTCTATCCACTGAGCTACTGCCACCCCGAGGTCATGTGGTTTGACATAAACAATATCTCCTTAACCCTTTCCAGACTATGGGTCCACCTTCTTGTAAACTATATTTTTATATAAACATGTATGTAATGTATTTTATATTTTTATATTGGGTTACATTTTGTAGCCTTCTGTTAATACCTGACTGTCTCACATCAATCTCAAGTGCAGGCAATACATTAAGCAACACTACTCAATATAATTTTTTGAAAAAAAAGCACTGGTACTACATTTGGTTTACTGGTAAGGAAAACCAAATGTGGAAAAACACAAACAATGTTAAAAAAAAAAAAATGACTCAGTGGAAGAAAATTATTTGTCTATCATCATTTTAATCCAGGAAAGAAAAAAGATTAGAAAAAGGATTTATCAAAAATATGTGTAGAAAAGTAGTAGTGGGGAAAAGGTCCTTAGCAGTCATTAGATTTGTCGAGGCTTCTAAAGCAGGCCTTTACTTGATTTGAATGAATTGGCAAGGGAGATATTTTTATTTGCCTTTGCCTGGTACATTTCAAGTGCGGGTTTTCCATACTTGCTGTTTTGGCGCTTGGGCATTTCTCAGCACTTTTTATTCTTTGTTCCGACCGAGGTAGTGTTGTAAAGGCTATTGTCAAGAAATGTTGATGTAAAAAAATCAGTTGTGACATTTCAACCAAAAAAGGTTTAGTCAAACAACATTGTCAGCAGCTGTTCTCCAAGCCACCTGGTTAGATATTTTAGTAAATAAGGAAGAGCATTCCATATATATTTGGTATCAACATTGGGCACCATCCAGAATTAGACATTTCAAAATTGGGTTTGTTAGCCATGTACTGCATGACGTGACAGTGTGCTTGTGTCGGGAACAGCTGTTTGTTCACTGTGATATTCTTCAAGGCACATCACTTGGCAGATTTGTATAACTTATTGAAATAGCTATCCGGCAATTGTGTTTGTCTATGTCATCTTTCATCATCTTTACTTTGCCTTGAGAAAGGTGTGCGGCTGCTAATGAGTGGAATGAGCCTCTGTTGTTCTTTACACTATTCAACCCCTATCCCCCCATCCAACACACATGAAAAGCTTGAAAAAGCGTTCACCAATGAATCTGACTAAGTTGTTGTTTTCTAACGTTTTAATATTGTATATATTTTTTTGTTTGTTTGTTTCTAGTCAGGCTAAAATGTTCAAAGGTTTTGGGCTTTTTGTTTTCTGACATGTGACACGAAAAATACGGTTGTGTTTCATTCTAAATCAGAAGGATTTATAAGATTATAAATCAGATTCTTTGGTGAAAGATGTTTCAAGCTTCTCCTGTGTATCCATTGGGGGAGGGTTGAATAGAGTGCAAAACAAGAGGCACAGCCTCTCCGACCACCCATCACACCTTTCTCAAGGCAAAGTAGTTAAAGATTATGTGACCTACTGAAACGAGAGATACATCAATATTACCCATTACAAGGCCAAGAAGCCATAGGTCAAGCAGTCACACATTGTCAAATGATGATGGTGACAAGGCAAATGATGCGACTCTGCTAAAGATTGTTTCCCCAATAGATAATTTTATCTATCAAGAGTGACAATAGACACATATGGCATTCATGTGCTCTATTCAAGCTGGCATTCTTGACTTTGATAAATAATGTGCAACTGGAGTTTGATTATATTTGTAAATTACAAGCACTCGATGTGTGAAACATTTGGAGGTATTTGTTATTTGTCAAATGCCTGTCAAAAACTGCCATGGATCGGCCGCAGACTCTGACAGCAGTGTAGTACAACATACTATCTAGTGGCATTTTAGTGTCACTACAACAGAAAACAGTAAAAAACAACTGACAGTCAAAGGCAGTTCAGTGATACCCGCGCTTCTGGTGTTAACTGGTACAATCACAGCCTCTAAATGCAGAGAGCTTGAGGAAGTGAACACCAAAAAATAGGTAGTAGTTTAGATTTACTTGACCAAGCTGCAGGCCAAGGATGAGGCCAGGCATGGCTTCCTGTATAGGAATCACTCTTTCACTGCATCTGCCAAGCTTTCCCTGATCCAGATTACTGTCCTCCCCTTGTTTGATTATGGTAACATAATTTACAGATCTGTGAGCAAGGGAGCTCTCAATTGTTTAAACATCCTTTATCATTCTGCCATCTATTTAGCCACCAATAATCCTTACTGTATTACTGCACATTGTACTGCTCTGTAAACCAGCCTTCTTCAAAGCCCAATGTTATATCGACTGCCAGATACTTGTCCATAAAACCCTCCTTGGTCTCACTCCCTGCTACTGTCATACTTTTTGCAACGTACAACCCCCACGTGCAACTCACTCGCTCTGTAACACATTTTCTGCTGAAGGTTCCCAAAGCAGACCCGTCCCTGGGTCAAGCTGAACAAGCTGCAAAAAAACCTGGAAATTAAAAGTTGAATCTCCATTCACGTATTAAGGGATACTAATATGATCTCTGACACATACCTGTACATTGTTTACATGATGTACACTGCACCATTGCTCCCCTCTCTGTTTCTCTGTTTCCCTTCCCTGGGGCTGCTCTGTTCATCCCTAGCATAATCCTCAACCCCTGTCTACTTCCTCTTGTCTGTGATACTATGTGATGTTGCTACAATCATGTGTGCATGCATATGCCATCTGTCATGCAGTACTTTATTTGTTTATTGCCCCAAACTCTTGGTTTGTGCCACTGTCGTATGTGCTGTCTATCGTGCTATGACTTGCCTGCTCATGTGGTTGATGCCTCGTATGTCCTGTCCATTGTAATTCTTATAAATATACATACACCACTCTGCGAGGGCTAACACCTCCTCCCTGAAGGCCGACTCATCCCCAGCTGTGTAAGGCCAACAGCGGTGGTGTCATCAGCAAATTTCATGAAGGAGTTGAAGTTGCACGTGGCCACACAGTCATGGGTAAACAGGGAGAACAAGGGGACTCAGTGCGCAGCCTTGCAGTGCGCCAGTGTTGTGTCAGTGTGGTGGAGGTGTTGGTGCCAATCCTCACCACCCGGGGTCTGCCCGTCAGGAAGTCCTGGATCCATTTGCACAGGGAGCTGTTTAGACCAAGGACTCTGCGCTTGATGACGAGCTTGGAGGGCACTATGGTGTTAAACGCTGAGCTGTAGTCGATGAACAGCATCCTCACAAAAGTATTCCTCTTGTCCAGGTGAGAGAGCAATGTGTAGTGTGATGGCGATGGTGTCATCTGTGGATCTATTGGGTCGACATGCAAATTATAGAGGGTCCAGTGTGTCAGGAATTGATGCATTTAAGTGGGTCTTGACTAGCTGCTGCAAGCACTTCATGATGACAGATGGTAGTGCAATGGGTCGATAGTCCAACACTGATATTGACAGCACACTATCATCCAGGGCCATGGGCATCCTCGCAGCAGGAACGGTGTTAGTGGCTAAATGGATACAAAGTGTTCAGCTGATCTAGGAGTGAGGCAGATGTTGACATCATCATTGCATGACACAGCTGTACTTCCCTGGTTTATAGTGTGATGTTTTATAAACCACTCCACATGCAGCTTAATTCGGAGCCATTGTCTGTATTGTATTGCACTTTTTAATGCATCTCCTGAGGTCATTCATACCTGGATTTCTTGTATTCTTCCATATCCCCAGAGTTTAAGTCAGTGGTCCGTGCTTTCAGCATGAACCACATTTTGCAATTTACCCATGGCTTTTGGTTTGGGAATTTCTGAATAGAAATCCTGGGAAGACAGGAAGCATCAGGATAGAGGCATGATCTGATTTGCTAAAAGGGGGAGTAAACACTCTCAAGCATGTTGTCGCCTCATGTAGGGCATTGGATGTGCTGGTCGATTCTAGGCATGCCTTTCCATAGATTAGTGCTATTGAAATCTCTGGCAATAATAAAGGCAACCTCTGGATCCAAAATCTCTTGTCTGTTGCTAAATCCAGACAGCTCACCCACTGCCTGCTTGGTGTTGGCTTGAGGCAGAATGTAGAGCACATTGAGAATCACACACGAAAATTCCCTCAGGAGGTAGAGGGGTCGACATTTGTTTGATAGATGTTCAAGTTTGGGTGAACAGGGGAAAGAGAATATATCAACACACCAGATTTATTGATCATGAGTTATTGATCATGAATAATACCCCTCCCCCCCTTTCTTTTACCTGAGTCCTTTGGTCGATCAAGCCGATGGATAGCGAACCCCGCTTGTTGAATGGCCAAGTTTGGGGTCTCTGGTTCCAGCAACAATTCTGTGAAAATCATTGCAATCCTTGATGTCACATTGGAAAGCAGTTCATTCAGCATATTGTCCAGGGATTGAAGGTTAGCCAGAAGAATATTTGGAAGAAGTGGACAATTCGTCCGTCCTCGTAGTCTGACAATGACCACCACATTTTTCATTTGTAGGATTTACCAGTTACAGTATATTTCAATAGAAATCCATAGAAATTCATTGAAATCTCTATGAATCAGCTTTGGCTCCAGATATGTCCAGGGAATTTTAAGCAACTAACTAGTTGAAATGTTATACATTGGGACTTGTCATGTCAAATGATAATGTTAATTTATTTAAATCCCTAATATGTTATGCATATACTGTACATCTCAAACATACTGTATATAAATCTCTAACAACTATAAAAGTAAGGACCTTTGTATTTAAAATGAAATATCTGGCATGCATGTCTTCTAAATTACACATTTGTTTAGGTCAATAAATAAATGTGCTGTATTGTTGAAAACCAAAGAATGAAATGTGAATATTACAAAACATACAGTATGTTAGTTTGAGTGTCCCTCAACAATGCTCCAAATCTCCCCAAATCAAATTAGTAGACCAATCCGGTGTGACTTCTCCCCGGTGAGTTTGGGGAGAGTTTTACCATTCAGTGGCATTGTGTTAATTAAGAATTCCATCTGCTAAAGGAGCTTCCACAGCTCCCAGCCTTCCCCTCACCCCCTCCTTACTCTCACAGCAGAGACTAACGGAGAACCCAAATCAATTTAACTCCTAAATGACTGGCGGGAGAGAGATGAGATGCATTACAGCAGCAAGTTCCACTCTACCGCAGCCATGAGATCTCCAGAAGGGGAAAAAAAACAAAAGTTTATCGATTAATCAGAATAAGAGCGATGAGTCGTAAGAGAAAAAAAAGTGTTCCACTGCTGCTGTCGTAATTGGATTACGAAAACAACGTTATTGATTAATAACAGACACACAGAGGGAGTTCTGACAACGGCGAGACTAATGGGGATATAGGGAGTGGGGGTTGGACCTCCGTAATAAGCCCATTGTGGTTGGAGTGGTTGGGGGGCCAGGGTTGGGGAGTTACAGTGGGACATCAATCATTGAGTTGCCAGTTCCATTCCCCGGCGGCTGCTCTCCGGCGCCTTTGCCTAAACCACAAAATGTGCAGTTGTGTTCTTGGAATGACAGCCTGAGCTATGTTTCAAAAGGCTCAAATCACACTATACTGGTTTTACTGTTTCACTAGTTAGTCATTGAGCAGACACTTTTATCCAAAGGGACTGTAGATATTGGGTCTCGAACCCAGAACCTCCCCATCAGAAGTCAAACCCCCTAACTGCTAGGGATGTTGTCAGCATGTGCAAGTCACTACAATGTGATAACAACACAACACTACTTTGAGAGATGGTTTTAAATGCGATGGCATCTATCTAACACACATATTTTTCTCTCTTGTACATTTGTAATGCTTTGTTTGTTTTCTTTGCGATGTACCTTGTTATCTACAGACAACCCAAGATATATACTGCTTTTATTCGAGAATACTAAAGAAATATATATACTATTTGAGAATAAGTCTGAAATATAAGATTCTTATTTTAGCTATTAACATTCATTCTGCTGTATTCTAACAAACGAAACCCATTTCTGAACTTTACGCAGTGTATTAAAGGGGCTGTAGGTCGGTGTAGCAATGGACACTGCTACACGCCACTAGGTGGCTTTTGCTGGGCTCCTCCAGACCAAGGACGCTCTATTGCATAGTTTGAGTATAACGATACAGAGCGAGGTGTAACATGATGTAGGAAATCTCCCCGAGTGTGTGTGATGATGTCTGGTTTAACCTGTGCACATTGATTGCTCAATGTACAAATGATGTGCAGCCTCACCCAGCCCTAGAGTCCTATCAGTCTGACTCAGGCCAGGTGAAGCTAATCAAACCAGCCATCATACACACACACTCCACAATCAGATTTCAGAGTAAGATAAGAGAGAGCAATGATTTTAAATTATTAATGATATTATATAAAAGGTTGTGTTCATGCACCTGTGGTGAAACTGTGATAATGCTGTGTGCACAAATGTGATTGACAGGTAAGACAGATTGCTCGAGCAAATCAGGGAAGAGATGCCCTGATTGGTCAGATATTAAATATTATTGAAAATATAGAGGCAAGCGAGCATTTAACCACTTATTCTCACAGTGTTTCACTCATTAATAGCTGACAAATGGCTATGGCAGTTATTACAAATTATACTGACAAATTATAGCTCTTGAATCTTACATAAAGCACATTTAAGTCACTGAAGGACCAACATACTTGATCAAATGTTCTTTCTGACAGACGGAGGATATCGGACAGATCTTGAAAGTTTTATTCAATGAGATTTCATCCAAACTTCTCTTGGTTGTACTCCTATCCACTCCTGTGGTTCATCTCACTCAGAGCAGCTGGTGTAATCAAACCTGACACTCTTTCTTTGACTATGGAAAGCTCTATCTTTTAACCCTGGGTGGGAATAAAACCACATCGTAGGCGAGCAAAAGAAGATTGGAACAACAACAACAATTCACATATATTTTATGAGATTTGGAAAGATTTTGGAAAGAAGAAGATAGAACACATAAATATCCACAGGCAGCTAGATACACATGAGCAACCTCACTCACTGTTCTACCAGGGACAGTGAAATATTGCTTTAAGAGCCATGTTAAAATAAATAAACTGGTCTCCACGTGATGTATTCTGCTTGGACTCAACCTTGTGTCTTTCATATCTTTTAAAACTTGCCTTCTGCTTGGACTCAACCTTGTGTTTTTCATACCTTTTAAAACTTGTCTTCTGCTTGAATTCACAAGGTTTATCCAACTTGTGTCTTTCATATGTTTTTAAAGTTTTCAGTCTGAAGTTGATGTGCTTTGCTGCTTCTCTAGTGGTTGATCTACTGCCCTGCTCCATGCTGGGCTGCGCTGGGTGGAGGGGGTCTCGGCTGGGTGCCCCAGGGTTGCTTTTGAGGTGAGGAAGGCTGACATCGAGGGTTGGAGTTCGTAGAGCACCACACACACACATACCACAATACACACTATTCAGTATATATATACTGTATATATACACATATACATATACAGTATATTATGTTGATACTTCTATAGTTTTATTTATGCTTTACTTTATTTATATTAAATAGACCCTTGCCTTGTCGCAAGCACTTCCCTGCCCAGAACGTCCTTGTGTTCAACCGTACAATCGATGAATAGAATGTGTTAGCTGTTTGCATGGCCTACCATTGTATGATCTCTGCCTGTATTCATAGACTTATCCCTTCGCCTGCTCTGCTGTCTGATACCTGCATCTGAGTCTCACCGTAGTTCCTGGTCATTACCAGTAACATTAAGTAACTTTGACTCAATTATGTCAATGATGACATAGAATTCCCATTTTGTGTCTCTTTCTAATTACTGTTGTGTACTTTCTGTTTCCGGTCTGGGATTAATAAAGTGCATCCTATCTAATCTTTGGTGAGTGTGGTGCCCTGTGTTTGTCCTTTCCACACGCTCTCAGATACCTTGTTGGTGAGGAGCCCTGGTAGGCTTTGGATCTGGTGCTCCGAGCAGTGAGGAGAGGAGCGACGTTTAACTGCCTGCCAAGGCGCTGTTAATTGTTGATGAGAATCTGATTCACCGAAAGTAGATTCTATTCATGTTGATGAATGGGAATATTACATGATACATGCACTCAAGTATCCAAAAAAACTAAACAACGGAGTGCAGTATAATCATTGGTTGCTGATCGTTGTATTTCAACTGTTTATTCACCAAAAACAAGTTGTATTGCAATGGTGATTATAAAATATTTTAGAACAAAAGTCATTATTTGAGAGGGTTTTTTTTTTTTTAAACATGGTCACTTGTTTTACATGCTCATCAACATAGTTCCCTATGTCATTGGATTACAGTTCGAAAAATAAAATCCTCTCTTGATGCCAGTGTCCGCCAACCAGTTTCTGGACGCTCACCTCTTTTCAGAATGCCGGTGCACTTCTTTTCATGACGCCAGAGGGCCTTTTACGCACTGTGACGTCACAGCCAGCGGTCTGTTTGGATGTGTGAAGCTCCGTCTAGGCAGCTGTTGATCTTGATGTTAGCATCTGCCAGAGGGTTAAGCTTCTTGAGCACTTACAGTATAACTCCACGGCGTGGGCCACATTTCATATGCAACATCGCTCATTATAACTCAGACACAACAACGGTACTACAAAAGTAGCACAAACTTGCCATGGACTGTAACCATGGGGATAACCCCCCCCCCCTTCCAAGAACTCAGCCCTAAACACTTTTCTTTGAAACTCGTAGTGTTCCAATTGGAGTTTAATAAATTAGAGTTGGGGTTAAACTTTAAACCTCCACTATGTAACGTTAGACTCTAGTGGTTAGCACTAGAGAGTAACATCTTTGGCCCGACTGTGACGTTGTGACACAGTGTCAAAAACAAAGCAATGTAGCAACTGCCAACAATGACTTCAAGCAAAATTGTGACATCTTTTTTATTTGTTATTTTAGTCATAAAATGTGTTCCCACTTGGCTAAATATTAGTTTTGACATCACGTCCTCTAACTGTAATACAGTACTGTATATACAGTACATAATTTCTTCCAATCTCCCGATTATAACCAGTCCAGAAATAAGCAGGGAAAAAGTTTGACTTAAATTGAAGCAAATGTAAATATACAACTTTTTTTCATTATTAATTACCATGTTGCATAAATGCCTGCATGGGTCTGAGTTTGCTGGATGGATGGATGCATAATAGACTAACACTTTATATTATATTATATATATTGCAGAACCATAAACGTTTTCCAAGAAAATAAACTTGATTTCCAATTCGGCAAACTTTTCAACTTAAAATGGAGCCAAGAAAAGATCTCCACGGGATAGACCTCAGAAAGTAGGAAGCCCTTCTCTAAAACCAGTTCTAATATGAATATGTTCCTCTCCAGTGCATTTGAAGACCACTGAGGCTCTCTGCGTTGTGATGGATGGGCAGCAGGGAAGCTCTCTGTGTTGTGATGGATAGGCAGGTCGCATGGAAGCTGGCACCGACCGCATATTACGCTTAGGTCAATCGGTGGATTGTAAGCGTGAAATTGCAGTCACAGATCAATGGTGGACTAATCTGATAAAGGGAAGGGATTTAGACGACAAGAGTGTCACTAATCAATGGAGCTTCACTTTCCAGCCACGCCTCTGTGTCCCGAACGACAGGACAGCTCCTGGTGTGACAGGTGGTAATTGCACGATTGTGTTTGAGAGGCGTTCATAAGACAAGTGGTCGGACAGACTCCATACTCCATAGTTAAAAGTAGTTACCAACACGAACACACTCATAGAAACAGTTAAGGGGGGCAGGGTAGTGGTGCCTAGTGTGTTTGACTTAAATACAGCCACAACATTGGAGAAAATGCGTAAATGGTAATACTAAAAAGTGGTGGACAGACTCGATCGAGAGTGACCTGTTACCCGTGAACAGTATTGGGGGATGTGTCTCACTTCCCAGATCCAGGCCTATAATACTCTGTAACTTACTGCCATTGCACCTTAGTGCACAAAGACTTCAATTATGTATTAGCCCTGGAAGACACATTCATCACTGCCGCAACACTGATAAAAGAATACACAGAGATTAAGCGCATTGGTGGAAGAGCCTTCGCAGCTTGTAATGAATCAGTGGTGAGAAATTCTGTAGGCTGGCCATACAGGGGCTTATTGAGCTGTTTGTAATTGCCTGCTTCAGTGCAGGTCCAGCTGGGCTATTGATAAATGAACAGTGTTTAAAGGGTGAATTGGAAATCTATCTGCGGATCAGATTTTGCTCATAACCAAGATTACTTGTGACATCTTGGAGCCACACCTACGCACTTGGATGCTAGAAATCACAACATATATGTATTGTATTTGTAGCGAGGGATTGGATTACCTGCACACACATTGAGATTTCCTGCTCAAATCACAGATCACGTGGACCAGATGTCTGCTGTCAAAGTCAGACACCATGGTTCTGTTCAAGGTCAACAAGGTCACACTGAGGTCAGGGTCTTGTTTTCTCCATTTAAACAAACCTGAGTTCCCCCTGTCCGCACCAAGACATACATCTCTCTTGTGAAAGCAAGGCGACCATCCACACTATAAATAACCAACTCTGTTCAGTTGCACCTGCAGTGCGTTTAGCCCAAACTATAACTGTTACTGTAAGCCTAAATATACCTAGCCCTTCCACTATGGACCTATTAGGATAGAATTTACTAATATCTCACAGTGTGTAATGACACTAAGTTTGATAAAACTGAACCAAAATAATGCTAACTACTACAGGATTTTTTTGTTCTGTACAATCTGATGAGCCATATTTTGAGTTTTTGTGTGTTTTGCAAAGGGAGGTGTGGGTATGTATAGCTGATCATTGCTTCTTTGGATTGGTATTTCATAGCAGCCTACCAGTATATGTGTGTGTGCACGTGTGTGTGTGTATATGTGTGTGTGTGTATAATATACACACACACACATATACACACATACACACATACATATACATATACACGTATATACATATTATGTGTGTATGTACACACAAAGATGTACAGATGTACATCTGTCTGCTTTTATGTGTCTACTATATGGCCTTATACAGTATTATAATAGGGACAGATGTTTTTGTCATGTGGCATTGATCTGACCCAGCTGCTGGTCTGCAGTGAGAGGTCAAAGTGCCAGGATGTGGTCATGCCCACGTCCTCAGAGGGTCTCCACACATATGGCTACCTCCTCTAGCCATCATTTACTGACCATTACTGAGGTTAAAAATTAATTTGCTTCCGCATGTTTGGTGAAAAAAATGTTAAAGACTTAGCAGCATGTGCAGCGCTGTGCTTCATTACCGAGTCAACATATTCAATGAGTGTGTTTAAACATCCAAAATGTTTGACCGTTAATATTGTAATTACAGCCTTGAGATTTGGGACTTCTTTGACAGTGGTGCTAATATTAGCATAGCACTTTCTGTCGCGATCTGAGCCTGGAGCTCAACATTATGGCTTAAAGGAAAACACCACCGTTTTTCCCTACTGAACTATGCTCCTTCATGATCTTAGACCAGTTGATAAACACCTCTCTCGCCTGCGTGCG
>JAOPJK010000033.1:12432119-12443361 GCA_027123565.1 Phycis chesteri
ACTCACACTCACACTCACACACACACACACACACACACACACACACACACACACACACACACACACACACACACACGATTCCCATGTAATTAGGACTCCAGCTTGTGGAACCAGATGGGAGTTCCGTCACAGGGAGCAACAGGAAATAAACACACAGATAAACTCGACACATAAACCACCATGTTGTGTCTGTGGAGCTCTACCCTGGCACCCATTGGCAAGATTCAAGCTAAAGACATGATTAAAACATGAACATGTGTGTCATGTTGGGAATACTAAAGTACCATTTTATATAATCTATCAAATGTCATATAATCTAATGTAGTCTAATCAAATGTAAACTTAGTGTGTTGTTTGAAACTATACTAAACTATGTATCGGGTTTGAAAACATACAAATACTGCTCCCCTCAGTGATAAATGATCCATAGTCTAATCTCATCCAAGTACTATCTAGTCTAATTGAATCCAATGTAGTGTAATGTAATCTAATCTAAAGACTGCATGGTGTTTACAACAATACCTTGCAGCCAGTCCACCCCCTCCTGTAGACCTTCTCCTCTGAGGGCATCACTGGCACTGCAAGACAAACACACAGCAGAGTGGGGGTCAGATTAGATTCTGCTAGTGGTGGGAACTGACAGGGGGATTTCTTTTGACGTTGGAAACACGTTGGATATTCAACAGATAGTCTCTGCATGACAGCGATGTGACGCGGGGAACTAAAGACCTGATCCCCAGTGTGAGTCCAGTGTGTCTGGTGGGTACCTGACTGGGCCCAGGAGGCGGTCAGCAGCAGCACTCCACCATAGAGCCATTGTTTGGTCAATACAGTATTTCTACACAATAGGTGAATTACAAAGCTGGTAAAAAACTGTGGAGCCAATGGTGACACGAGTGTAACAAACACTTTAAATGTCCTCAAATATTTCTTATACAGCTTTGTGCTTGACACTAACTCGTTAAGTGCCTAAGTGACATAAACTAAACATTTTGGTGTGGTTGTGATGTCACAGTCACGTGACTGTCCCAGGATATGACTTCCCCAAAGAGGCAGTGTTTCTTATTTTTATTCAGTTTGCATATTTTGTAACATAAAGCTAATCTGAAAAAAAAAAGTTATTTCAAATAAGGAATACATTTACCATAAACGCCCAATGTAATGTATATGTCACATCACAGATTAAGGCCACATTTACACATAGCCGGGTATTTAGAGAAACCAATATTTCCCCCCCTCCGTTTTCAATAATAGCATCGTGTGTATGAGTGAGAAAGATAGTTAGAGAGAGATACAGTGGCCGATTGTATGTGTGCGTGTGCATGTGCGTGTGTGCGCGCGCGTGTGTGCGTGTGTGTGTGTGTGTGTGTGCGTGCGTGTGTGCATGTGTATGTGTGTGTGTGTGCATGTGTGCATGCGGGTACCAGATGTGCCAAGGTTTGTCTTTGATATTTTCCAGGCAGAGCAGTTGGGAGACCTTGACTGAAGACAGAGCATCACGAACATCCATCTTGTTTGCGAAGAAGAGGATGGGTACGCGCCGATGTTTAACGTCTGGGGAAAAACAAAATGGAGGACCACCACTGGCTCAGAGTCGGTAACGATAACCACTGAAAGCTCCTTATCTAATCAATTTTCTTTAATTACGTACTTTACTTAGATATAGCAGATACCGTATTAGCCATTCGATACAGGTATTAAACATGGCTAAGGTGCATTCATTAGACTTTTGCACCAACTACATCTATATAAATATAGATATAGTTGGTGTCTACTTTACACTCAGAGCCCCCTGTCAGGACCCCCCGGTGTGGGACTGACCTGGGTGGTTCAGCAGGGTGTCCAGCTCCTCCTTAGCCACCACCATCCTCAGCTTGTCTGCGCTGTCAATTACAAATATGATAGCCTGGCCCTCCCTGGGTCACAGACAGGACAGGGGAGAGCAGTGTAAACAGGACTACATGTGGAGACCAGAACTATCTGGTGATGTTCCCACCATGCATTGCTTAATCCCCAGAACTTTAGCTTGGCCTTAATCAAACCAAACAACCATCTTTAAGGTAATTGCTAAACCTAGCCATCTATAACCTGATACCTGAACTCGATCCTCAAACCTAATCTTAACCATCTCTATCCTAACACTTAAACAATCTCTAAACTAATACCTAAATTGAACCATCTTTGACCAAATTCCTAAACTTTCATACCCATAAATGCAATAAACATAATAATGCAATAAACATAAGCATGCCTTGTGAATAACCAACAGTAAACCTATGTACAGTAACGTGTTCAGAGCAGCGTTTGAGAGAACTCACTTGTAGTAATGCTCCCAAAGGTTCCTGTAGCGGCCCTGACCTGACATGTCAAACACTGTGAAGGACAGACTGGGGGAGAGACCACAAGGACATCAGCATCACCAGCGGGACATATAACACCTGCCCCAGCAGTGGAGGATGCATGTAGCGTTCAGTCATCGATGACCTCATACCTGGAGGTCTTGAACTTCTCGATGTTGAAGCCAATGGTGGGGACGATGTCTTGTGTCTGCGCCTGGGGGGACAGACATGCATCTGTCAAGTCTATTTAGAAGTGTGTTCAATTTAAAAACAAATACAATGTGGTGTACATCGTACAAACAGATTCATTGCAAGTCAAACGGCGAGGAATCAAATAGTACAACACCCTTTTAAAGTATCTATATTGAAAATGGAGGTGTACCATTAACACGTGTTGCTGACCATTTTGTAGTGACTGGAGGAGGGCGCTTCCAAAGTGTGGATATTAGCGAAATAGAGGGAGGGACTTCTGAACAGGGATTAATCTCCTCTTCTTTCACCAGCGACGTGTTTTAGTAGTAGGCTCGGAGGGACCAGAGCACACCGGATGCCATCTGATAGCATCAGATAGCATCTGCCCCTAGACTACAGTTGAGTCAAAACACATCCAGCTACAATGCGATACACCAATCAAACAGCAAGGTAGCTGTTAGGCCTATTGAAACAAAGCTTTACTCGTTGATGTGCAATGTAGGGTGTTCACAAACAAACTGGGGGAAAATGCCAACTATGGTGGGAAAATATGTCAACTGCAGGCTTTTTGATTTGGAGGCTTTGTTTTGGCCACTGTCAACCGACTAGAGTTGACATGCCATTGTTTGGAGCTTTGCACTCATCTTTAGGTAGATGGTTTGTTCCAGCCCCACTTGGCTGACATTTGGTACACACATGGTTGTTACTTGAGCCCTTGTGAGACATCCAAAACCATGCTTAGCACTCCCTGCTGCATCCAGAGGGGAGTGGGACTCATGTCTGAAGGCTTTCAGTAGGCCAACATCTTGTAACTCTTGACGATTCTACTCTCTGATATAAATGCACAAATACATGTGTACATTACTGCACCTTATGGTCGATAATTACGCAAATTGCATCTTACTGGATCTCATTTTGCTTTCTCTAGGACTAGTATGTTTGAGTTTACATACATAAGGTATTCTAGAGCTTCATAGTCTTCACCAGACCATAAGAACCAGTTGATCTACTACTAGTCTCACAAAACCAGATGATTATTAGAGATCTCGCCACCTACCAAATGTCTGGAGATTTAGAAATGCAAGTTTGTTGTTTGAATGACAGCAGAAATGGCTGCTAACAGACCCACAATTGACAGCAAATGACACCTTACCAGAAATGATGCTCTCCCCCCATTCTCCACTGTCATGAAACAAAGTATTAGCTATTCACTTTGTGACATGGAGAGAGCTTTTTAAAACATTGAAAATGGATGTCCCAAGCGACATCACATGATCTGATTTTGTTCATTGCCCAAACATGAAGGGCCGCCATAAAGACTTTTGATTGGTTCTACATCACTTCACTCTCTAATTGTTTCCATTCAGTTTAAGCATCAAAACCTGGAGGATTACTCTACTTGCTCTACTTGTGAGTCTAATATACACCAGTCGTACTACCAAACGTCCTGACTACAATACTGTTCCAACAAGCCAAAGTATATTGCAACACCTTTTGGTGGAAGTTTGTTGACCAGTCTTTTGATTTGCTTTGCTTCTCATGTCTGTGAGCCCAGCTGTTGCACTTACTAACCCCTGGAGCTGGGAACCCTCATAAAAGGTGCAGTGTGTAGAATTTAGTGGCATCTAGCAGAACAGATTTGATAGAAATTGAATATATAAATTGATAAGTATGTTTTAATTAATGCATCTCTCATGAAAATAAGAAACATGTTTTCATTACGGTAGAATGAAATGTATAATTATATCTACATAGTGAGCAGGTCCCCATCAAAGGAGTACGCCATGTTGTGCTGCCAATGTATCTACAGAAGCCCCGAACGGACAAAAGGCTGTAGAGAGAATGTGTTTTTAAAAAAAAGTGTTTTGAGCAAAGACCTTTAGGAAAGAGGGGGGTGTATTATCCCCATGGCTATAGCCAATTTGATCATGTAAAAGGTAAAGGGGGCATCCTATGTATTGAGAGGATTCAATTATAATGGAGTTTAACTAATTAATCCAAGTGTAGCGAATGGCAATTCACGGCTGAGGGGGATTATGATAAGTGGGTGTGTATTCTTACATCATGTAACATCATGTTTCTCAGATGTTAGTTTTTGAGGTTATTTCCCTGTTTGATGACTAAAAGTCGGATATATCACTCTTTTGGAGGGAGTTGGTATCCAAAACAAAAATGTTGTGATACAACTGCACACTGTCATGTTATCATCCTATATTCCTGCAGTGCAAGTAAACATTGGCTGCCTTGTAGCGCCGACTGCTACTGAGATGAATGATCAATACATAAACCGATTGTGAAAAGTATAGGTATACGTATGTAGTTTACCACTATAAATGCAATAAGGGGACTGTGTGTTAGTAGACCTACTTCCACCTACCTAAAAATCAAGGGAATCAAATCAAAAATCGACTGTGTGATTACAACTGATGCAACTTCTCTGCAAAAACCAACTACCTAATGGCACCTTACCCAACATGCCAGTACAGGCCAGCATTATTTTTGGAAACATTTTGTTGCATTCTCACCGATAGTTGCAACTAAATTCTACACACTGGACCTTTAACGTTCCTCCTTTTGCATTTTTGAGTTTGAATCCTTGTGGGCAAACAAGTAAAGCGGATATCATCTCTGAATCTTGAAATGGTGACCTACATTGGAGGGCTTGAGCTTGTTGATGATGGTGGTCTTGCCGCTGTTGTCCAGGCCGAGACACAAGACGTTCACCTCTTTTTTCTTCAACCCCAACCAACCAGCTAGCTTGTCAAACAGCCCCATCACTTAGTCTGCATGCACCGCAATCCTCCTGTTAAACGCATATCAGGGAGGTAGAAGTCATCATCATCATCATCATATTTCTAACGTGAACTCTTTACAAGAAGTTGATTCTATCGAATAAAATGTTATACTTTCCTTGTATTTAAAAGTAAAAGCCTAAATCTAATACATTTCCTTCCGTATACTTTAACCTGTTGCACCTGTACTGTACGTCCGTAAAACAAGTTTAGCATACAATGCCCATATACCCCCCCCACAAAAAAACAACTGCTATGGTAGTCCATGAAAAAACGATAATCACAGTTATCTAGTGATGGGCATAATTTCAATGTGATGACCATATATCAATATATTACTCTCATCTCTAACTGCAGAAGTTCTTAAGTGGCATATGATCAAGTAACGGTGTGTCAACAGTAAACGTCTATAGTGAATCCAGTTAATCGGATTCGATTTATTTACCTCATTTTCGTGTAAACAATGTGTTATACATATAACGTAATCGTGTTTTAGTGGCAATTTAGGGTTAACGATGTATCGTAAATATAAATGTGCATATGCTTTTGTTTCAGTTGAGGGTTTAATCCCAGTGTTATCCAAGTGAGGCTAGCTGAAGCTAACTGATGCTAAACACGCAATTCCTCATCACCATATCCCATTCTCTAATTATACAACTACACATTAGCGCACCTGACCTGTTGTTAAGTTATTATTCATATATTAAAGTATAACATAACAGGGAGAATATGTCGTGTAGGAACAGTAATGCCAAGAGTCAAAGCACAGTCAAAGCACAAACACACACACGCTAAAGGGTTAATAGGCTAATAGCGGTAGCTCCATAACTTCCGTCATTCCGGATTTACCTGAACAAGACGCGCGAGCTGCGGATTCCAAAACTCGTTTTTTCAGAACGTACAATAATGATTAGAAGGAGAACGGCCGACAAGGTCGATCCACATTCACTTCGCTGGCTCAACTAGTCTGGTCTAGAGAAACAATTGCACCCTGTTGCTAAGGAACCAGGGTGTGTGCGTTGGCATGACTCGAGACTGACCTCTAGTGGTCAGAGATGTTCACATAAATAATATATTTTATGTGTGTTTGGGTTTTGTTTTTGGATTAAGTTCTCCACGTCTTTTTTTGGTTTGGCTGATAAGACATTTTGAAACACACTAACAAATATGTAAAATGTGGAATGTATCATTAGACATCCAGTGAAGCCTATATATTTAGAATGTATAATATCTTGTGTACATAATATGCATTAGGCCTATTTAGTAAACACTTTTATCCAATGGGAATTCAGACACATTAAGAAGCAGAAATGGCTTAGGTATCTAGCTCAAGGATGTCTACAGATAGGTAGACATTGGGAATTTAACCCAGAACCTTTGGACTGGAACACAGGCACCACTATCACTATCCTGCCCCCGTTTAACGCTTATATGTCTGAAAAGAACATGAATAAAAAGTGTAGTTATTCCTATTATAATACACACAGTGCATGGGCATACAAGAGTGATATCCATATTGTTTTAGATAATATGCTTATGCTTGCTGGCAATCATTGTAAAAAAGATTTATCTGGAAAAAGTGGGAACACAACTACATAAAGATACACAAGTATGCATGTGTATTTGTATTTGGCTCTGTGGGGCTTTCAGACCTGCTCTATCGATCACCTACTCCAGACTCCTGTTGACAAATACACCTGCCCACCCTTCACATCCAGAACATGTGTGCAAGCCTCTTGGGTGACAGTTAAGTGGATAATGTCTGTGCCATGGCATGGTGTGTGTGTGTGTGTGTGTGTGTGTGTGTGTGTGTGAGACGTTTGTGTGCATGTGTATATCATATTGGAAATCACACACACGTTCCTGTTGGTAAAAGGTGCTCCTTTTTACTTTCATCAGGATTCATGATGCCATCTCTAACACATTTTCCTCACCACCATCACCATCCATATCATCATTTTGATTATCATCAACTTAATCAAAATCTTCATTATAATCATCCTCATCATTAAAATCAAACTCTTCATTACAATTATACCCTCCATAATTATAATCTGAACACTCATCCAATATCTTTATAGTTCTAACATTACTTTTCAACATTGTTATATTCACACTGTTACATCACATTCATATGCTGCATCCTTGTAGCCATACCCTTCGTCTTCATCATTATAATCAAAATCATCAGAATAAAAATCATTATCATTATCATGATAAACATCCTAACCTTCTGACACCAATGCTACGTTGTAGCGCCGCAGGGCTAACCAGGAAGTCAACAAAAGATCCTGCGCCTGATTTCACCAGGACTTTCACCATCTGGTCTGAAGAGAACTTCCATACCGGTGGGCTAAATCTAAGAGAAAATGTACGCGTTTTGAAAATGGGGGGGTTGTTGTCTAAATTGAATGAGAATATTGAATAAAATATACACTTTGAACAAGACATGACACACAGATACTCTGTTATTATCTTCAGAATATACATCTCTATAAAATCTCATAACATTCAATGGTCTTCAGCTCAAAAACACAAACATGTCACATGAATCAGATCAAGATACACGTCCAGCTCCTTCACACTCGTCGTTTACATCTCCTCCACACCACTGAGGGGGTGGAGTTTCCCCAGTCTGAGAAATGTACAATTTGCCCACACTTCATAACCAATAATGCTCATCAATCGGCATCATGATACTCCTCCGTCCACCCTGAAGTTATTTTCTACCGCGTCGTGAGGTAACAGGTTTGATGCCAGTCGTAGACCAGGGAAACCATTGGATTGTCTCCAGGGAGATGAGGAGAGAGAGAGAGAGAGAGAGAGAGGTACCGGTGGCCCTCGGGCTGACTGGGAAGTGAGGTGTCTTCTGAAAAATAACCAGAACCCCCAGATCTACGCTGACAGAGGTTGCTAGTTGTCGATCCATTTCTGACTGAAGTCCAAAGAAGAAGCGAGAGGGGAATAGCAGTGGAGACCCCGCCAGCCCTGCCCTCCCCCCTCGCCTCTCTCTTATCTAGTGCATCACGTGGTGCCCTCCACCACAGGGGGTCAGTGTTGGGCTGAGTAGTGGCCATTTTGTTGAAAGTCAGCACCAGAGTGTTGCCTGACAGTTCTGACACTCTGGGGGGCTGTGGGTGGTGCGGATCACACTTGGAAGCCACTCTGATGGATGTGGTGGAGCTGCAGGCGGAGGGACTGGATGCTGCTGACGATCCTTCGCTGGTGACCGATCAGACACACCCCGATACGTCTGACGTCGCTGGGCGGCCATAGGACAACAAGAGCAGATGGTTTAGTGAGATAGAGAGGTCTCTGTCGCTTCTATCACTTCTATATCTAGAAATTATACCAGGGTGAACTAAACACACAGAGACTAGGTAGAGAAAACAATGATAATACTACTATCTATGACTAGTTACTGAGTTACCGAGTTATGTATGTGTTAGGCATGTTGCCCTGTAGTCATTTTTAGCTGGGAGTGAACAGCCCCCCCCCCAGAAAAAAGAAACCCACCCATCGACACTGCTCTCTATGTTCATCGCTAAATCTGGTACCATGGTAAGAGATGATTATGGCACTTTAATACTTTTTATATTCACCTGAGAATGCTTGATAATATGTTCTTTTCTTTCAGCTAGTCGTGTGCTGGGTCCACATAACATGTTGAGTGCCTTCACATGCTCTTCCTGTATGTTAAGTATCCTACACATGTTAAGTACACTTAGGTTCTATGCACCCTAATGTGTAAAGTACCTTGCACTCATCTAGTACCCTGATATGCTAAGTACCCTGACCCAGTGAGTAGGAACAGGCTAACACAGCTAGGGCTTCTTCTCCCGGCAAACATGTTTGGGCTGTGCCACTAAATAACAGCTCCATAACATTTCTGCTCAGTGGGTACCCTACAATATTGCAGGTGTTCTGAGTGGTGATACAATATGTATTCTGGTTCTGTACGTCTTGCGATTCAGTCAATATTGACACATGCTATTATGATTTTTTTTTTGGAGCAATTTCATCTTTTGTGTTGTTTAACATATATATGTTAGGGTGTGGGTTGTATGTGGCCCAATGTTGATTGAGTACAGGCGAATACACTACAGTGCCTCCTGTAGGATGGTACAATTGTTATCCTTGTCTACGAGTACAGCAACCTGACATTGTTTGAGGAAGAAACAATGAATGGCAATGCACAAATGTATGGATTTTCCCCACTTCTCCATCAGGAATATGTATTCAATGATACATGGTTCATTGTACTGGCTGGGAGCTCTAGGACAGCTTCCCCTGGTGTCCTTTCACTCCACTCACTCTATGCACATGGTGGAAATAGAATCCAGAGTGGTGTAGCCAGCCACCAGGAAGTTGTTCTTGTATTGGCTCATCTGGATCGAGTCCAGCCAATCACCGATGGAGATGAACAGAGGATAGTCCCTCATGTCCTCTGGTGACTCCGGGAAGCTGCGACCAAATATGGACAGACTGTGTGAAATACTGAAATATGCCTTGTTAAAACATTCAGTAGCTTGGTCGTTTGTGTTATTGCTATGTATAGGATGTATAGGAATGAAACAGGTGATTCAGCAGGCATCACAAGATGTACACAAAATGTATTATTGATATTATTATTAAAACACCCTGGAATTCTGGTCATGTTTTGAACCTCAGTTCTGAGGTGTGTATGCAATATCTGTTCTATTTTGTGGTCTTGTGTCAATGAGTCTTTTCAGCCTTTCAATCTCTGGCCGTGGTAACATACTGGGGTTTGTACTAAGTGTTAGTGAAGTGTTAAAGGTACAATATGTAACAAATGTACTGGATTAAATCATAAAATGACCATGGTATACCATCAGAGATTAAGGAAACGTGATAATTCGAAATACTGGCTTATCCAACCAAAATGTCACAACCAGTATGTTCTCCTTTGACATTTTCGTTTCGGGTCACAATTTGTTTTGGCCTGTGTGTTGTGTTCATTATTCTCACCTTGGGTTGCAAGATATGAACAAATTGGCACATAAACACAGCATGCTGCAGCAATGAAAGCAAGCAAGCTAACTGGATGAACTGAGATTGTACTAGATTCTAACCGACCAAAAAAGCCTCCATGACGTCATGCTAAAACGTGGGTATATCTTTGAGTTGCATTTAAAAGACGGAGACAGCTTAGAGCCCAGAAGGATTCAAGACGGACGCCACATGGGCTGGTTTATAATTTGTAAACAACAAATAAACATATACATTAGCTGATAAAGATGCAGCCATTGTCAAACTAGAATAACAAAACGTATTGACGTGCGCGGCTCGGCTTACACTGGTGCTGGTTCAGTGGCCTCAGCGTGGCAACATGCATGAGCTTCAAGTCTGGAGAATGCCAGAGACAACTCTCTCCAATATTGGGAATTTGGACAGCAGTACCAATTTTAAATGCTAGGTCTCAACGTGACATATTGTACCTTTGACCTACATGCTGGTATTCTTGTGGGTCAGCAGGTTCAGTAGGAGACCTGGCCTGTGTTCATGGGTCAGTGTGAGGGGTTGGTGTCTAACACACGGACTCTGACCTTTGGTCGTGGCTGACCAGGGCCAGCAGGGTGCTGGGGTTGCGGATCAGCTTGTCCAGGAAGGACGCCACGTCGGTGAAGTGTGGCCGCTGCAGGCGCTCCTTCTGCCAGCAGTGCAGCATGAGCTGGTGCAGCGCCACAGGGCAGCCCAGGGGGGCAGGCAGCCGGTAGCCCTCCTCTATGGACAGGATGACCTGGACGGGAGAGGGGGGGGGGGGCGGTCAGTCAGGGAGACATGCACACAGCACAGAGCTGCAGGCTGACCCACACCACAGACAGTCAAGACAGCCAGGTACCCAGCATGGAGCCACCAACAGACAGACAGACAGACAGACAGACAGACAGACAGACA
>JAOPJK010000033.1:12561799-12572888 GCA_027123565.1 Phycis chesteri
TATAAAACATGAGTAGCTCTCGGCCATTTTAATTTAGTAAAAGTAGCTCTCAGAGGAAAAAAGGTTGGAGACCCCTGCTCTATACAGAACCAACAGCATTGTGTATGTTGCAATGCTGACAGTGATATAATTTAAAAAAATGGGAGTACTATATGGAACTAGCAAGGTCCCTGAGAAATTAACGGGCTACAAACGTAAAAAACAAAACTGACAGTTACGAATGTGTTTATTCGATACATGTTAGCAGTCTGTTTCAATAATAGGTATGCATTACCTTGTTTGCTGGACGTTGCTGTTTTTCCCCAAGTGTAGGAACTGTGTCTGACTTTGAGGAACATGACCGGATTCGCGATGTAAGGTTTGTTGTGTATAAGGTTACGCTCCACCTTGAATGCAACGTTAGTACTGCTATAACCTGCTTCAACATTCGCGCAATGTCAGATATAATCTGTATTAAATAACATCGGAGTATCGACAATAAGAACGGGACGGGATGCCTGAGAGTAAACTGGTGCGTTCTCCAAATCTGCTCTCCGAACTCGACACGATCGTCGCCCAAATATCAAAGGTTCCGGCTGTTAAATAACAAGAAGTAGGCCTGCTAAGCAAATTTCAACCAATACGTTTTCAGCTTCAACATTTTGATTATAACGTTATTACCGCTTTACTCATAAATGCTGAATATGTATTACAATGCAATACTTATGGAACGGTGGTATTCAAATATGTATTTCTTGCAGATTAATTCGGCTTGGTACCACTATCCTGATGTAAACAGAAAACTCCTCATTCATCAAGAAACCGCTACTTATATACTGCTTATTGGAAAACCCCATATGGCCAATTATTAAAAATGTTGAAATCTACCTAGAGTAGGTTCATGATGATTGACTAATTGGTCTTCACAAGTCACAAGTTTAAATATTTTGGGATAAATCTACATTTGTCTATACACATTGCCATGGGTATAGACAGCATTGGTATATAAAGTTAAGTTAACATGACCCCCATTTTACAAAGATGAAGTCAAATTCCCAAAGCAAAAAATGGACACAAACACAAATACTTTCAAATGATTGAAATTATTTTATTTAGTGTGTTATATTCCATGTTCTTTTTAAAACAAAAATACAATAATCAATGCCATTACAAATCCACCAGTTTAAAAACAGCCAGCACTGCAGACAGAGAGACATCTGTGGGTTCACGATTGGTCTCCACAACTAGGATCATAGTCTAGTTTAACCTTCGTGACTATGATCAGATTCTAGTTTAATCTTTGCTAGGATCATAGTCTCGTTAAACTGTTACAATGAGGATCATAGTATAGTTTAAGCTTTACTAGGACTATAGTCTAGCTTAACCTTTACTAGGATCATAGTCTAGTTTCACTTTTATGGTGGCTGCTGTATATATATTTTCGATGAGTATATTCAAGTGCTGCTCTGGTAGTTATAGTGACAGTATGGACCAATAGTAGAAGTGGTGGTGGTAGAGGACCGGTTTACATGGCGAACAGGATGAGGAAGGCGACCATCAGACAGAAGAGACCCATGGCTTCAGAGAGAGCAAAGCCCAAGATGGCGTAGGAGAAGAGCTGCTGCTTCAAAGAGGGGTTCCTGGAAGAGAGACAGATCACAAGTCAGTGAAGTTAAGGATGCTGGCAACTCACCGTATTGCCCTGTAAAAACCCTGGTTAATTAATGTGGGGAAAGCAGTAATCAGTAATTACTCAGTTGTCAGTAATCCCATGACAATCCAATTTCAAATTAAAACAACTTTCGTATTGCAATCTGCAAAGACCAAAAAAAAATACAAACTTGAACGCGAAGTAACTTGTGGCAAAACAAATGCTAGAGTGAATGGCACCTAAAATCATAATGTTCAGAGCATTGGGCCTTGAGAAATGCTCCTACGAACAGTAAGGATGGGCCTTGCACAGCCTTAAGATTTCGTATATTATTTCACATCCAAGGGAAGAACTACCCAAGTGTGAAACACTTGGTTAAAAAACAGAAGGATTGAAAGTTGAAATGGGTCTGAAGGCTCAACACCGAGTCTCCTAGCGTTTGTCTACACATCCCACTCAACCTCGGCTCGCTCACGGATTTTCCCCGCATTCATCGACAACTTTCACAATAAAAGCGCGGCGGCCGCGCGGCGTCCCACCTGGCGTATCCGATGATGAGGCTGCCGAACACGGTGCCGATGCCGGCGCCCGACCCCGCCACGCCCACCGTGGCAGCGCCTGCTCCGATGAACTTGGCGGCGGTGTCGATGTCCCGGCTCACGGCGCTGGTCTGGAAGCCCCGGAGTGCTACCTGGTGCTGGGAGGCCAGGAGCAAGGGAGCCTGGGGAAACGCAACCAGTCACTGTGAAGGCAGCACTACAGCGATGACCCGCACTCTGCCGACTCAACAGGTTTATGGTAGGACTCCTCATCTAGACCTCTAGTTTTTATGTATGACATTCTTGTCACCAACTTTACATTTTTTAAATGTAACTTTATTCCAATGTCTCAGGAAATTAGTTAGTAGTTCAGTTCTCAAGGCTCACTAGGCAGCCTGTGGCTCATTAAGAAGTCTTCATATATACTGGACCTTGACCCCAAGAACAGTTTTTAAATAAATAATGTACCATCAAAGATATATGGCTTATAAACCACCAATCCACTACAACTCCATATAGATATCATACAACTGCAAGATTGGGGATCACTTCTCCACATTATACAACCCCACTGTTCTGATCACCAGTGTGTCCCTCCCAGTACAGAGCACCACTCACCTCCACGCTGCCAGCATCACGTCCTGACACCACACTAGCAGAGAGGGGTCTGTAGAGAGCACGGCCTCCAGCACGCAACTGTAGTCAGGGAACACACACCATCAGGAAGAGTTGGAATTATTGATCATCAGCCATCACAGGGGTAATAGTTTTTGTTAGAAGTGCACGGCTCAAGATAATGGATGTAAAAATAGAAGGACATTAAGGATACAACATGATAAGATGATTACTTCATGTGTTATAATAAACACAATTTATAAAAAAACTAAATAAAATACAAATTAATAGATGGGGATTAAATGAAAACGTATTGACTTCAACATTGGCTATCATCACATTGGATAAGGGTCCTTGAGATGGCCAGCAGACATGCTGCCCTGTTGTAGAAGCCAGAGGATTCAGGGACATGACCTTTGACCTATCCCATAGAGTGGGGAAAGGACCAGGGTGTAGGGAAGGGGTCAAGCCAATGTCTGCCCTTAAAAGGTTATTAATCCGTTTTAAAACATTAGTCCTTAAAATGAAAAGCAGCCAGTGATAAACGTGCGAAAATCAACACATGAAGTCCAATTGTATACAGGTGAGTGCAGAGAAATGACAGATACATGTGGTTATCCACGAGGCTTTAGTAGTCAAGGGCAGATTGAATTAGAGGCTTGAAATTAATTATCCAAATCGGTAGCCAATATAAAAGACCCTTGCTGGCTGCACAAGTCTTAAAATGGTAAAACCATGACCAGATATTTGATCATGTGTTCGGGGCTTAAGTCCTACTCATAGAGGACAGACGGGCTGCTAGCTGTGGACTTGACATTGGTGGAGAACTCACCTTAAGTAGATAGAGGGCAGAATGCCATTACATACATTTGGCGTCATTCCGTTGAGAAAACTCCCAGTATTATATTTTAGAAAGACATAAAGAGCACTTTCATTCATTAATTCATTCATTTATTTATTTTTTTCTACTTACCAGTGAAGGGGTGGAGACGAATTTAGCACAGGCGTACATATTGATGGGATAAAGTGGTCCAATACACAGACACGACAACTTGGCAGTAATCTGTAGGAAGAACAAGGGACAACTGAGAAAATCGTAGATGATGCCTTCATATGAGTGCTAGATTTTAGTGAGCCAAACTAAGGTCATGTCTGGCTACACATAAAGGTAGATTTCACCGAAAAATACGAAATAATAAGTAAAACAATACTTTCAGCAATGGAATATCATCCCATACAACACATTCATTATCGTTGTTTGACTCTGACAAAACGCAGAAATTATGATTTAAAGATGAAAATGAGCGGAGAGGTTTTGCTCTTACCAGACTGTAGCAGAGGTCGGACGGTAGAGGACTGCGCATGCTCAAGAGAAAATACAACTTCCGGGTTTAAGGCGGCATGGCTAAGCCAATCAGCGCGTTCCCGTTTATTCAGCTGTCGACCTGCGGTTTAAAAAACATTTTCGATAAGATATGACTAGTTGCATTTCTTGTTCATATCTTGATTAATCAACGTTCATCAGTTTGAATTGAAGTGTGTGGAAAATACATTTTACGTCAATTTCTGTAAACAAATGTACATGACACGTCAAGCAAATTTTGTCAAGCCCTCATAATCACAGCCAGAGTATCAAGGGGCTTCACATACCTCAATACACACCCGAACCCTAAGATCTCTGAAGGACAAAACTACACAATTATCAGGGTGGAGACCTGAGAAGAAAATCTGAAATTGTGATCCCTCGCCCCAGGGATGGTTTGGAGTGCAATGGGTGTCATAATTGCAGACGTAAGACATTTTGGACCACCAGGGGGAAGCAACACACCATTGAGTTTCACAACCGAGCGTTCTCAGCACCGGCCTGATGTCGCAGGACTTGTTTCAAATGTAATCTACCGTTTGTATGGGTTAAAATGTCAATAAGTCAATAATACGAATGATATAAATGCGGATGCGGGTATATGGCCCACAAAGAGCTGTGCAATACCAATTTTCGAGTAAAATCATACATACACAAATATATATTATTACATATTTTATATATTTGTTTAAATTGTGCATAAACATGAACCTCATCGCATTCAGGTAAATGACCAAAAAAATGTGCACTTTGTGATAATAAACGTTATCTATCTCTGCTCTCCGACGTATGCCTGGGCTTAGCCTACTCCTGGCTGAGAGAGACGGGGAAATTCCTCTACCGCCTCCGCATCTCCTTCCAGTCATCCCTCCCTCCACCCCCACCCACCTCCTCGTCGTGATGTGACCGTTACGCACGGCTATAATAAGCCAGAACGTGATTCTCCGGGGCGAATCCTCCCCGACGTCACTCCCGGTGCCTCATAAATAGAGCGGGCAGGACTCCTCTCTGCACTCCAACTCAAATCACTCGATTTCTCCAGCGCGTAAACGACAAGAGAGGATTTAAACGAGCGAGTCAAACCGGCTCCTGGATATTTTAACAGGACTACTGCTACTGCTACTAAAAGCCACATCAAGTAAGTTTAACATTATCCGTCGGTATTTTAAACCAGTAGCCCAGTTTGTTGTGTGTTGTGATGTTGTAGTTGAATTCACCTGAAGACGAAGATGTTTTAACGCGTGCTTGGGTCATATCTCCACAGCCTTTAGTCGACCATGACTTTGAACAAGGGAGATAAACTGCGGAACATGGAGAGGAGGCGAGGCAGCGTGCCCTTCCCCATGCATCTTCCCAACCTGCACCGGCGTAGCATGCCCGTGGACGACCGCGACCTGCGCGCATCGATGCCCCCGAGCCAGGCGGACGAACTGTCAAACCTGCTGCGCTGCACCTCCTCCTATTCCTCCCCCGGAGAGCCCCACCGGGACAGCTGTGTGTCCGACTCCTCCGACTCGGTTATCTCGTCCGGCAGCGACGCCGAGAACCAGCTGTACAAGGTGGTCCTGTTGGGGGAACACGGCGTGGGCAAGTCCACCCTCGCACGCATCTTCGGCGGTGTGGAGGAGGCTCACGACTCTGAGGAAGCAGGTGAGATGATGATGATGATGATGGTGATGTTTGTGGTGGTGGTGGTGGTGTCTTCGATGACTCATAAAGACTATTGGAGATGACGGAGGTGTAGGCGAAGTGTGATTCCCGCTTCTACTGACAGCTTTGAGGAATCAATTTAATAAACTTAATAACTGATTAATTATTGATGAATAAAACGAATAATGAATCATGAAACTGTATTATCTCTGAACGCAGCTTAAATCTTAAACACGTGTTGTCTAATCTGTTTGGAAACAGAGTGTACAGCATCGATTTGTTTTCTGTCTATGTGGACGTTCACTGTGGGTCTCCAGGCCATTACACATCCATTAATGGACCCAATGTGGAGGAAACAATAATAGTCAATATATGATGATGAACACATAGATTGATACACACGTAGACCTCCTTACTGCACATGTCATACAGTTACTATATTAAGACGACTTCTTGAGACTCTCATCTCCAAAATTCAGATTTACATTCACTGCATTCTAATCTATAACCTGTGAATTTAATTTAATTCACTGGATATTCATTTATATATATATATAGATATATTTGCTTACTAATGAAAATTCCATCTGTTTCCTCCCCATCAGGAAACACCTACGACAGATTGGTGATGGTGGATGAGGAGGAGGCGTCAATCTTGCTGTACGACGTGTGGGAACAGGTGAGCGCCGGGAGCCGGACTAGATATGGAAAAACCCCCACATTACGATTGTTGTAATGATCGTGACGTGGTGGTGTGCAGTGACACGGGTCTGTCTCCGTCTCCAGGACAACAGTCCCTGGCTGAAGGAGCAGTGCATGAAGATGGGAGACGCTTACATCATCGTCTACTCCGTGACGGACAAGTCCAGCTTCGAGAAGGCGTCGGAGCTGCGCATCCAGCTGCGCCGGGCCCGCCAGTCGGAGAACATTCCCATCATCCTCGTGGGCAACAAGAGCGACCTGGTCCGCTCCAGAGAGGTGTCCAAAGATGGTGAGCTGAGACCAGTGTGTGTGCAGTATCTTTACAACATGCTCTTTATCGTGTGTCTCACGGGATCACAGTAGATGTGAACTACCTGACTAATCCTGAGGCTGAGGGTTAGAAAATGGGTGGCGGGCGGTGAGAGTTAGACACTGAGCGAGGGTGAGGGTTAGAGAGTGGTTGAGGCTTTTTCTTCAACTATGAAAAGTGATCTCCCCTCAGTGTGTTTAGGCCGACGGTGAGGGCAAGGTCTAGGTGTTCTGTGGAGTTGTCAAGGCCATGGTTTAGATTTACATGGAGTCACAAAGAAATAACAATCAAAGCATTCAATAGTAATTGGAGCGATACAACAAAATGTTCTAGGACCGCACAATCTCGTGAAAAAGAAAATAACAGCCGGACAGAGTGGACGGCGTATTGCACCTAGCATGTTTGAACCTAGGGTTAGTGTGTTGGCGCTCTTGAGTTCAACGACCTGACTCTCTGACCGCTGACCTCTGACCCGTGCCATCTCCTCCTGTCTGGCAGAGGGCAGCGCGTGCGCCGTGGTCTTCGACTGCAAGTTCATCGAGACGTCAGCGTCGCTGCACCACAACGTGCTGGACCTGTTCCAGGGCATCGTGCGGCAGATCCGCCTCCGCCGGGACTCCAAGGAGGAGAACGCACGGCGGATGGCCAACTGCAAGCGGCGCGAGAGCATCAGCAAGAAGGCCAGGCGCTTCCTGGGCCGCATGGTCGCGCGCAAGAACAAGAAGATGGCCTTCCGACAGAAGTCCAAGTCCTGCCACGACCTCTCCGTGCTCTGAGAGGGGGGGGGGATGCAGACCCCACCCCCGCTCCCACCACCTGCTGAAGACCAGACGCTGTGTGTGTGTGTGTGTGTTTTAACACTAACACTTAAAGGACTAGCATCATTGTACAGAAATGCAATATATTTTTTATTTTGTATTAGAAACTAAACACAAGAGAATTTAAGTTAATTTATTATTCTAATTATGATGTTATTGTTATTGTTATTAATAATATTATTATTCTATTGTTATTGTATTGTTTGTTATTATTTGAAGACAATTATTTTATTCTGTGTCTGCCTTAAATGATTGTTCTGCCATCATACAGTGTGTCCTTTATGTAAAGGGAACACACTGAGGCAGGTTCATGTCTCACGGTCTGGTAGGATTGCCTTTGAGGCTTCACTCTGTGGGATTGTATGTGTATATCAATGGTATTCTGAGAGATGGTGAATGGAAAGCATACAACTCAAGATGTTGTCCAAGGCACACTGTGCCAGATCTCAAATCGTGGTTTTCTGGAGTCAGTTCTACTTGCTGTGTGGGGCGCAGGTTCGTACCCAAAGTCTGGACGAGAAAGAAGTTTATCCTAAGTTACTCCATGATATTTGTGTTTGTGGTTTTTTAAAGATCGTTAAATGAGTATGTGACAGCAATAAACAGATGTTGGTTGTTTGAAGCATAAGGTCATAATGTCTATGACATCATTGTTTACATTTGTTTCTTTTGCAATAAAAAGTCAAATTCAGCTTATCTAGCCCTTAATCAGGGTTACAGTCTCAAAGGCTTAACAGGCCATATATTCATGACACCCCCTAACCCTAGAAGGGCGAGAAGAAACTCCATTCACAAGGAAGAAGTCTTGAGAAGGAACAGTGTGGGGATCCCTCCTCCCAGGGATGGTACGGAGTGCAATGGATGTCATGATTGACATACATAGTATTACAAGCACATGTTCATTATTCATTATATTCATTTCAAAATCTCTGCCTGGTGTCCAGGCATCCAGTCACAGTCATCCACTAGACGGGGCAGGGTGAACAAGAATCATGTAGTGTGTATGTCGAAAAGTGTAGAAAAGTGCATTACAGTCATCTCGTCTATAGATGAGATGAATGCGTGGATGAGCGTCAATTTGCTGCCGATAACATTGGTCTGATTTTAGCAATATTGATCAAAAGAAAGCATAGGTCGAGCAGGACACTTTTTGAGGAACACTGGGGGATAGCCAAGCCCTCAAAACAGTGTGATGTCTTCAAATTGGGTTTGTTGTTGCTTTGGGAAGATGAATATCATCCCTGTTTTCCCTGTTAAGCTGCAAGCAGTTATGGGACAGAAACCATTGCAGTCAACCGAGATTCAACCTTCTGGATCTGGGAGGAGTCATTTGGTTGAATAGGAATGTAGATTTGAGTGTCAACGGCATAATAGTGGATGCTAACTCTGTGGCTGTGAATAATATTGCCGAGAGGAAGCATGTACATTACAAAAAGCAGTGCACCAACTGTTTGGGAAAATCAAAGCTTAAGTTGCAGTGTTTTGAGTTTGAGCTAAACCAGAGAGAAGCAGAACCTTTGATGCTAACCTGACGATGAAGAGGAATGCTATGGTCAGTTGGTCAAAGGTGGCACTGAGGTCAAGCATCACCAGCAGAGAGCTTACATCGCTGTCAACGGTGAGGAGAAGATTATTTACCACTCTGGTCACAGCAGTTCAGAGGAGGAGAAAGTTCTGAACCCAGACTGAAGGGTTCAAATAAGTTATTAGTCATCAGGTGATTGATGGTTTGTTGACTACAATTATTTGCAGTACTTTAGATAGGAAAGGAAGGTTAGATATGGGCCAATAGCTGCTGAGTACCAGTTAGGCTAGCCTTTTTGAGTAGAGCATACCGTAGGTTCATGATGTTGAGCATACCATATCCAACCATTGAGAATGGTTGGATATGGTATGGAGTTGGAATGGAGTTTTTTTAAGATCCTTTGTAGGGAGATGTTCCAGCACACAGGTTGCGGATTTAGAGTTAGTTTTGCAAGTCCATCCAAGGATATGCTGAACTGTAAGAATGTTGCTACAGGGGGGACACATGGTGCAGCTTTAGTAAGATCTTTAAGATGAAGAGTAGGGAAAGCATCAAGTTATGTTCCTCTTGATTAAATTTAGTGTTTGAAGAATCAGGTTGCTTTCCCGATATGGAGGAGCCCACTTTCTGAGGCTGTTTTTGCATCAGACTTGTTACAGTGTTAAAGAGTAGCATACTGTTGTTTCTGTTTATATTAATGACACAGGACAAGTAGGTGTTTCTAGAAATAGCATGCGGTTTTGTGACTGAGCAGGCTGTCGTGACATGCAAGATGATAGACCTCAAGTCTAGTTGAGCTCCATTTGCATTCTAGTTTTCTGCAGCTTCTAGAGAGAGGGAAGTGAAGGGGGTAAATGATCTGCCATGGCCGTAGTAGTTACAGCGGCGGTGATATATGTCTGGCTTTAACAAGGTTTCACATAGAGTACCTATCTTAGTTTTAACAATTCAATCCTGGACCAAGAGTGCTTTCGCTGAAAGCGATCTGATATTCATGAATCCTATTTTGAACTCTTTTTTAATATTGGAGGGAGTACGGTTACCACTCAACTCTCTCAACTCAGGAAGAGGAAGTTGAAGAAATAACAACGAGACTTTTGCCGATTTGCGGCTGCCATCGCCTGCAGGTTTGACATCTCGAGAGTAGGACAGTGCCACAATGATAATATGTGTAGGTATAAACCTCTAGTTTGCAATTGCTGTTGTGAACAGTGGCAAAACATGGAGGAGCCTCAGCCTTTCAGCACTTCGTGCCACACCACTCTGCAAAGTTGGCTACTATGTTGCTAGCAGGTTTGCTAATCTCCTGCATCCCAGCGTGCTGTGAGTGAATGTGTCACACCCTGCTAAGACATCGATCCATGTTTTCGGACATAATTTAGGTACCTAAAGGATGAAGGCCGTCTCTCATCAGCACATCGTTATATGTGCCGGGGGGCGGGGGGTTCAGAACACAAAGTGACACAGAGGGAATTATTTTAAGCATTTAATGGCCTCATGAATTTTCATTGATGAGATTCTATCAGTGGAATGGATGCCCTCTGCCTACCTACTACAGGAAGGCACCGCGGGCAGTTAGGCAGCTCTGGCTGAAAGAGTTAACCATTAATCCACTAGGAACGAGAAGAACACAGTTTTCCACAGCAATTTAAACTCTTCTCACACTCCTGACAGGACACAAACACACTTTACTCACGTACAGAGTTTCACAGCCAGCAGGAGTAAAGTAGGGGCCACTGTGGCAGCTGGTGTGAGGGTTCCAATAGTTGTGTTGCTACTAACATCTAACATCACCGTCTGGATGTAACGGACGTCTTGGATTGCTGCCGTTGAAACAAAGCAGAGGTTTGAGGTCATATATCAGCCATGGATGATAATTGAATCGCCTCCTACCTTCACCTCGCCTGGAAAACATTTGGATCAGGGTAAAGAAAGGA
>JAOPJK010000033.1:12631561-12643229 GCA_027123565.1 Phycis chesteri
CACCAGGACAAATTCCTCGTAGGTGCAAACCTACTTGGCAATAAAGTTATTCTGAGTTCTGAGTTCTGAGTTCTGAGACCATGAGGTAACTACCTGCTTCATTTTAACTAAGGTAATGGTGTTCATGTTAACAAAGGTTAACATTTATAGGGTTAGCAGTAGTGGGTTATGGTGTAACCTAGTAGCACTACCCCTAACCCTAAAGCCAATGCTATATAATAATGCTTATTACTGCATAAACTACTCTTCATATCTGGCCTCATCACAACTAACCTGACTAAATTTCCAAAAACCCTTGAGCAGTCTTGGAGCTCGTCTGTGTTTTCACCTTTTGCTGGGTGCTCATCATGTCTCCAGCTCTCACCTGTTTCTCAGAAACGGCGATTGGCTCCTTCAGGACGATCCAGGTGACGCTCTCGTGTAGAGGGGGCGTGGTCAGGGAGCCGGGGTAGGTCCAGAACAGCAGGCTGCTGGGCAGCAGGCACTTGGGGTTGAAACCTTTGAAATCTGAAACGCTTCCCTGTGGACAGGAAGCACAATCACCCCAAGATTCAGAACAGATCAGACCATCAGGGAATTACAATATAAATCATATCCCAATGAATGATTACTTAACCTAAAATAGAAGGGATTATTCTTGTAAAATATCAAAGGGGTTCACTCTGATCTTAAACATAAAATATGAATTATATTTAAGGGTCTACAATTACCTTAAACTTCACCATGTACAAGGCGTCTGTTATCTTGTGGAGCCATCTGTGATCATCACCTGTCTAGCATAAATACAAATGTGCTGTTATTTACGTTATTGAAGATTTATAGTGTTTTACATTTTTGTCTCCAAATGCATAATCCTTAACTTCTACAGTGGCAGGATCATTCTACAATAGACATGTTTGGGAAATCAATACGTTTGGTTGATCAATAAGTAACCAACTGATGTAGACACATTTCTATTGAGTTTCAAGTGGCTCCTTTGATGCCCTCCTGGTGTACAGGATTCTTATCTCTGTGATCATCGACCACAATGCAAAACACTTGGTAATGTTCCCGCTGTGGTTAACTATAGTCGGCTTAATATCAAACCATCGTCATTTCAAAACTTTCCTCCAGGACAGGGAGAGCTGTTGTGAGTTGTATTTGACGATGTATGAGCCTTCAATCCACCTCATCCACAGGACTGCTCAAGGAGGGTTGAGGAATACTTTGCTTGCCTGTTTTAACTCTTTAAGGGTCAGGGAGTCTCCTGTAATGTGGGTCTCTGAAGTAATTGTCATAAAGCGCTAAACAATCCATACAATGAAGTTAACTTGATTACCTGAACAGTAGATTACTATGCAGGCTTAAATAGCGTTATTAAGGGCAACCTTTACTGATGGGGCATAGAAGTGGAAGAACATTTAGGGACTAATAATCCATGAAGTCACATCAATGTCTTACCAGCAACTTCTTAACCACCTGTTTGATCTTTTGACATCCGACTACACATACCCATAGCACATTCAGAGAAACTGATGATGATGAACTAGGCAGTGTCAGTTTAATCCCGTTCTACAGCTCTAGCAGTCACCAGGTGGTGAAAACAAAGTTAAATATAGAAGGGAGAGTTTCTTAACACTTCCCCCTGTTCACTTATTACTTAAAAAGGGCCAATCAACTCAAGTCATAATGATAAATAAACCTTACAATAAACAAATAAAATATTGTTTATTTCAGGGAAGTACATCCAAAGCCACTTTTTCACACTGCCACTGAACTCCAACAAGATGACTCCATTAGATCCAAGATGGCCACTGCAGAGGAGAGCGTTTGGTTGCCTACCTCCAGGAAGATGCCCAGCACAGCCAGGCCATCGGGCTGCGTGACAGCCTGTCCAAACGTCTTGTATTTTTCAGCGTTCCAGTGGACTAGATGAAGCTGTGGAGATGGAGATAGGATGAGTACACGCCACACTCTGAGCTCTCGTTTTCATGCTTCACTTGTGTGCCATTTGCCTCATGTAGGCTTTGCTCCACTCTCATGAGGATTTTTATTTATATATGCACACATATCACATTTATACTAATGAGCATTTCCTACAGGAATGACGGTATGAACACAGAGTTGCGTGACAGTGTTTCAGCGAGAAATCCGGAATGCTGCTGATGATGCAATTTTCTTTGCATCTTAATTTGCATTCCCCCGACATGGCAGAGTATGGGGCCCCCGGGGCCCTGCCTCCCCCCTCCCTCCCCATGAGCTTGTTTCCTCTACTCATTTAGGAAGTCTATCCAATCAGACTTAGAGTGAATTTCTTTGAGACGCATCATTCAGCATAAGGGAGGTAGTGCATCTTGCTCAAGGCAGATATTGGGGTGAAACACAAAACCTTCCAGCTGGGAAGCAAACATCAAACCACTGGACCAAAAAGACACTGAGTGGCTCCATGGGACCTGACAGCACACATGGACGTGGTGATCCTTTAGTGTTCTGTGGTTTGTCAGGCCGCGGCCCATCTCCAAACAACATACTTTTACAAACGCTGAACTACAACATGCCATTTAGGTCTTTTTACAGTAACAAAAGCATTTGTTACTGTATGTTCGAGATATGTTCCCTGAACATATCTCAAAAATGTTTGGACGTCCATTTTCGTCAGCTGTTCCAGCGGTCATTTAAGACCTGACCCTGACGACCCTGATAACTGACCTCTGACGCAAAGGCCTTCCCCGCCACGGTGTGTTCGGACCCCTGGCATCCCTTCTCCCCCCAGTGGAAGTGGAACTGCCTCAACCTGTAGGGGTACGCCAGGGGACCCCCACTGATCACTGCCGAGAAAGGTCAAAAAATAAGTGAAAACGGATCAAGTCACATTTGGGCACCTGGCACCATTTCAACCAATCAAAAATAACGTGTTGGAATCGCAGTGACCTGTGCTTGTCCGAATGTGCCGCTGTTCCTTTGTTTTGATTTATTGCATCTGTTTACTCTTTAAAAGAAGAGGAGCTTATTATTCACATATATTCTTACTTTATGGGAACATTTTCATAATTGATTTTACTGATGTGACTGAGAAATTGACAGCTATTCCTATTGCAGTCTATCCTTAGTTGGGTGTGACAGGTCAACCACCTCGTACTTCCTGTTTTATCACGTATCCCTCAGAAGAAAACAGAGCTACAGCAGCATGGAGGGTCATGTCACCGCCATGACAGACGCACCAGCCAAACAACCTGATATTAGAGATTATCATCTGGCATAATTATGGTCTGTTGAGCATAAATCCACCCTGTGAAAAGGGGCAAATAGGGGCATAATAACCATTGAGGTCACCCTATAGCATTACATTACAGTAGTAATGCTAGTAGACACACACTCATACGTCTAATTACCGCCTTTACTTTCTCCCCGACATAATCAGAGGGTTCGGTCAGTCCTCTGATCCAGCTCTCTTGTCTGAACAACGACTTGATCAGAATGGAGCTTGATAAGCCCTTTTTATGGCAGTATTTAAAGATGTTGAAGTTGGATCTTATGCTGTAAGCCTTATCTGTGCTTAGAACAGGTTTATGTTCTTTGTAGGGACGAAGCCTTATACACTTAAAAACAGTGGTGTTTTGATTTTTCTAAGGGTAAATACATGAAATTAAATCCACGGCATCACAGAAGAAATCTAAAATTATATTTGCAGTGATTCGAACATAACGGACCATTTAATAAAATCAAAACAAATAATCTTTAAGTCACACGGATGAAGGACAAAACATTTCAGCAGGGGGGGCTCTTACCGGATCTATCATCGGAGTCGTCAAACTCGACCACGACGGAGTGTCCGTTGTTGGAGATGTTGATGGACGTGCACTGGTCGTAGGAGAGCTGGATGGGAGGCAGGCTGGGCTCGAACGAGGCTTCGGAGGGGACTATGTCGATGGGAGACTGGCGGCTTCCTTGGGCGATGGGGTAGTCCTTGTGCCACAAGGATGGGCCTAAAGAAACACATGGATGGTGGCATGTTATTCATAGCGTTGTGTTTTTAATTGATATTCAGTCGACATATCCGTTGGGAAGCAACGGCTACATGGTCCAGTTGAACGAGGCATCAGTGAGCACCTGGGATCTCATTACAGACGTAAAATGTCCCAACACTTGGTGCGGTGGTTTAAGATGGACATTAAAATAAAAGGGGGACGTAATGAAAAACTAATGTTTAAGTTTCTCATTTAATGAACAATATACAATAAATCGTCACTGAAATAGGCCTATAATTATAAAAATCTAAAGAAAATTATCAATCTTATAAATTCTAAGGCTGCCTATAAGAATATATGATAAGCACTTACAATTGGACTGAGTTGTGTTTAAAAAAGGGGGGATAGTTCAGAGGAAGCAACACGTTTTGTTGCGAGGGCTCTGTAAAACAGAAATTACCTTACAAGTGTGAGACAAGCGGTTAAGCACGACTATAAGCAGCAGATAATCGGACTAATCTGGCATTAACAACTGCTCGGTCTATCAACAAATACATCACACAAGTCCTGCTGCTTTGGAAAAAGCAGTAACTCGAACCAATACTACAAGACCTTCCTTGATTGGAAAACATTGTGTCGGTTTACGTTTACATGCGCAATTAATAGGTTACTGTAGTAAATGAATGACAGCTGGTGGATTCTACCCATTCTTACCATTCTCTTCTCCGTATCCCCAAGTCGACCCCTTCATCTCCTCTTATGAGATCGTTTTATTTTTAAATGTAAATTGTACCAGCGTCTGACTTTCTCTCCCTGTTCTACACAGCTCAGGTGGCTACATCGGTGTCTTCTTGTTTTAATGATCAAGATGAAGGTGGGAAGGGACAATTATCCTTCAAGACACGCCCACTCCCCCGTTTGCATTCTGTCACCTTGCTGCATTGTCATTGTTTTCATGTTTAGTTATTTTTACAGAAATCATGTGGAAGATGAAGCACATGGAAATACATTCGAAAAAATAAAAGAACAATTGAGAACATACTTTGCTTATATAAATGTGTATTAGTACAGTCTCAAAGTCGTCTTGCGTTTTCTTTCTTTCTTTCTTTCTTTCTTTCTTTCTTTCTATCGTGTTCTTTCTTTTTATATTTCATTCCGTTTCTTCTTGTCATTATAATTGTTTGGGTATTTTAGTTTTTTGTCGTGTTCAGAAGTAACCTAAAAGTGAATCTGAATCTAATTCCTGATGATACTGATGGTCAGTGCGTTAGACGGGGTCTTCTACCAACACAAAGGCTTTTCTCTCTGTCTGATGACAAGGAACGACGCTCCTTGTGGACAAAACAGAGCATGACAGCCGTCTGCTTAGTCTCGCGATGATTCCGTCCGTGTGTTTTGTGTATACTAGCCTGGAAGCCTTAGCATGGCAGCAACTAAAGCATCCAAAGAGCAGAAATATGACAGGCAGCTAAGGTAAATAATTTGGCAAATTATACTAAGAGGCAAACATAAATCAGCATTATTATTTAGATATCAGTGGTGCAGAATGGGCAAGCATAGCCTTAGACCTGTTTAGCCAACTAGCTATTGGTAAGCATTACCATTCAAAGTAAGCCAGTGCAATGTTTGATTATGAGGTGTTGATAAGTTTCGTATGTGTATTGTAATTAGTGCTTTCCTGCCTTCTGTTTGCTATTACGTTCATGTATGTCTAAAGTCTAAGAAAGTACTCGGTATCTGTTAGTAAACCACCCGTAGAGCGGTGTGCAGTGTATGCTGATAAATGCAGTCTTGCTTTATGGCCCAACCCTGCCTTGCAGACTGTGGGGTGACCATGGCCAGGAGGTTCTGGAGAACGCTCATGTCTGTCTCATCAACGCCACCGCATCAGGGACAGAGATCCTTAAAAACCTCGTACTCCCAGGTGACAAAATCATTACAATACAGTTTTCCCCAAATCATACAGACGTCGATGTCATCTAAAATGGTTTATTTTTAAATTGTTAATTCAAGGCATTGGCGCCTTTACCATAATTGATGGCCACACAGTCTCCGGAGAAGATGTGGGAAACAAGTAAGGAATTACATTAGAATCACATTTTATTTGTAATTGATTTAATTGATTCTAATTTAATGAGATGTGCGTCCTTGGACTCAATGTATCTGACTTTAGTCTTTGTCTTACAGCTTTTTCCTCAGCCAAAACAGCATTGGAAGGGTATGTCCAGATTGCACACAAATTGTCTTTCTTTCTTTTCCAAACCACTGAAACTTGTGTGTGACCTGCTGTATATGCGTATGAGTGACTGTACATGCGTATGAGTGACTACCTCGTCCTTCTCTGTAGAAAATAACATCTGATCACATAACAGCACTGATGAGCACTGATGCCTCCTTCATAGCAGAGAGCTGAGTACCACCAGGGATGTCGAATGCAGGCTCAAACCACAATGTAATCCAAGTTTTCCATCACCAAACCACATTTTGGGCACAGGAAAATTGGCATTGAAAACAGATGACCCAATGTGCAATCAGACGCGCTGATCTCTTCCTGCCCTTAAATGGATGAACGTTTGCCCATCACTTCTACTAGCCAATCACATGCTGCTAAACCCCTGCAATTCCCCTAAAGGATAAAACAGGCAGTTGCTTAAGCAGGTAGCAGGTAGCATCACATCACACTGAGGTCCCTTCATCAAAACACTCACTTTCTGACAATCCTTTCTTTTATTAAGGTGCAATGGCTTACACTGGTCATATTGTGACACAGATATGTGGTGAAGAACTCAATATTTTATTTACGATTCATGTTTAATTTATTTTCCAGAACCGGGCCCAGGCTGCTACTGAGCTGCTCCAGGAGCTGAACAGTGACGTCTCTGGAAACTTTGTTGAGGAAGTATGTTTACTCTTTGAAACACATGTTGAAATGCCACTACAGGTCAGAGGGTTAACTAGGTGAGCCCCCTAGTCCAATCTGGACCGATAATAATATTTTAATGAATGACAACATTGGTTTACAGGTAGAGACTGAGAGTGGGCACCAATATGTATTTGCATTTGTATTCAGATGTGGGGATGTATGTGGTTATGGTTGTGTGGAAGTGTGTGGGTGTGATGTGGAATAAACAAATACAACAATTTGAATTCTGAAACATTGTTACCTACATAATGTTGTACCTTTGCAGTATTATTTAGCCATTCACATTACCACAATGTATTTAGTTCTAGACAAGTAAACACTTAAATTACTCAGGTGGAATCAATAAAGTATGATCTTATCTTAAAGAGGCAGTACATTGTGAACATAATTGAACAGAACAGATTGTGAATGATGTGTTCTTCTCCCTCCTCAGAGTGCAGACCAGCTGCTGGACAATGACCCAGAGTTCTTCCACAGGTTCTCCATCGTTATCGGGGTTCAGCTTCCAGAAAGGTACTGACAACATGGCAGAGTTTCCCAATCCCAACGTGTTGGCCTGGATCCTACGTGGGGTCACTGTAGATTGCTGACTCAAGCTATATATTTTAGAGTCACAATATCTAACTGACTGCATTAAGACACATGTGTAAATATTGAATTTCTGATTTGAGTCAATTTGTTTAGATTCTGACTAGTGTGTGCCGTTATTGGTTGAGTTCCCATGCTGTAGTCAGTGCTGAACATGTGGATAACCCGGCTGTTGGAAGGCCACTGACACAGCCTGTGTGTATCTCCCCTGGGTGGCAGCACACGCCTGAGGCTGGGCTCGCTTCTGTGGACCATCGGTGTTCCCTTCCTGGTCTGTTGGACCTACGGCCTCATTGGCTACATGAGGCTTGTGGTAAAGGAACATACAGGTAAGTGCTTCCCAAGTCATTTCGTTCCATATGAAATCAATTAGTATCCACTACATTTTGAAGGTCTGTAATCAGGTGTAAAAAATCAGTTCCAGTCCCCTGAATCATAGCTAACTTAAGTTGAAGTGACTATAGAAGAAGTTAAATGTTATTCTGTTCCACCAGTCATAGAGTCCCACCCAGACAATGCCCTGGAAGATCTCAGGTTGGATCGGCCCTTCTCTGAGCTCACCGACCACATCCAGTCTTACCAGCTGGACAGCATGGACAAGAAGGTGTGTGTGTGTGTGCGTGTGCGTGCGTGTGTGTGTGTGCGTGCGTGTGTGTGTGATGCTTTTCTTATGACTGGAACAAACGGAAAATACTATGGACTGCGAGTGTAATTTGAATGAAGGGATGGCAGGGTAGTGTAGTTTGTGGTGTTCAACTCCCACTGTCTACCTGTAGTCATCCTAGAGCAAGATGCGCTCACCCCTTCCAGCTCCGTGTCATTTCTGAAGTCATTTTGGATTAAAGCATCTTAATACTAATTTACAAAATAATGAAATAGAATAAAAGATAAAGATTTTAAAAAGTAGCATTATTTTTGTGTAGTCCCTGTGTATGTGTTCTAATGTCTGTAGGTGATTTGTATATTCTGATGGTCTGTAGCCTCTTGGTCTGTCAACTGATTTTTTCTGATGTGTGTTTCCGTTTGTGATGCTTTGTATGTGATGTTCTTCCTGGTGTGTGCAGGATCACAGCCACACCCCATGGATCATCATCATTGCCAAGTTCCTGGAGACGTGGCTCACAGAGGTAAGAGGAGACCAGCTGTAGCCTACAGAGATACTCACCATGGACCGGTTTGATTTGGTGTGTGTTTGTTGTAAGCTTTTATAACGTGTTTGGTTATTTTTCATTCCCATAGCATGACGGTCAGCCACCCAAAAATTACAAGGAGAAGGAAGCCTTCAGACAAATGATCCGAGAAGGTAAGAAGGTCTGAGAAGTACCAACACATGGCTGAAACACCTGAACCATGACGATGGTGATTCAACATGCTGTTCATCTTCATGTTATTGGTTAACACGTGACCAGGTGTTGCACAAAGTCATATTTCAACGTTTCTCCTCAGGCATCTTAAAGAAGGAGAACGGCGTTCGAGAGGATGAGGAGAACTTTGAAGAGGCCGTCAAGAACGTCAACACGGCTTTAAACCCAACCAAGGTACCCATATAGCCTCTATGTACCATCTTGGAATTAGATTACGCATAAATCCTGCCTTACCTGTCTTTATACAACCCGTAACGGCCTTTTCTGTCAGCCTCTCCGGCCGTTTTCTATCATAACTTAATTTAGTTTTAAGTTAGTTAATTGCACGTTCAACTTCATTTAAGATGGCACTGGGTTGCTCACGGTAGTTGACTGCTTCTTCTTGATGTGTTGGTGCTTGAGGATGATTGAGGATGAATGACTGAGCGTCTATGTTTTTAGCGGTAACTACTAGGCTAATGCTATGTTGCGACCCGAACAAAGGAAATCAATCAAAAGCTTGTTGAAAACCTATTTGAGCTTGGTGTGCTACAGGTAAGGGCTCTTAACCTGGCGAGTGCTGATGACATCATCCAGGGGATGATAGCCTAGATAGCCAAAATGTGTCATAGCTGACCACTAGGGGGAAAGCACCAGCTGAAATAGCTTTGACTTGATTAATACACATTCATACTTTGTCTGCTATGCAACTATCATGTAACTACATTACCCAGAAAACCTGCCTCACCTGTCTCTATAAAACCCTGGAACTACATTACCCTTTAACCCTGCATTAGCTGTCTCTATACAACCACCTGACTACATAATCCAGAAACCTAACATCACAGCACAAATGTAATCCCACCAAAGACCCATGCTACATGTCCAGATGCTGCTGATGTAACATTACACCAACTTACCTTCTAACTACATGACCCAGAAACACAACATCCCATGACACTTCCAAGCCCTGGGTAAAACCCTAGGTACATCCAATACCAAGGTATTGATGTAGCCTATATAGAAAACTGACTACATTACCCAGCCTCCCAACATCTCATGACATCTATACATTAACCCTGTGTTACCAATACAACCCTCTGATAATATTACCATGTGTTCTACACATCATGTACCTTTTTTCTATCTCTGGTTAAACCCAAATAGTTTGTTCCAAAAGACATTTCCTTTGACTAGCATTGAGGAAGCATGTTTAACAATACCACTATGTTGTTGCTGCAGGTTCCCAGCTCAGTGGAGGATCTGTTCAACAGCGAACACTGTACTAACATCACATCTCAGGTGAGTCTGTCCCACAAATCTGGTCTATCCGTCTTCTGTACGACTTCCTCTGTCAGTAGACCCCTGAGTGTCTGGCCGGGTGGACATGGTGGCGTTAACCAACAAGCACTTATGTATTGCTCAATCAACCAAACTGTTATTATTAATTATATTATTATTATTTATTTATTTGTTAACTTTATAGTCCAAAGTGCACAACAACAACAAGAAATACAATGAATTTAAAATCTGAGAATACCAGAGATTTACATATATTTGAGAGCTATAATTAAGACACAATATGACACACTACTTGATAAGAAAGAATCTAAACTAAAAGAGTATGTTTTAAGTTTCTGTTTAAAAATGTGCTGCATATTCCAGAGGGCCATAAACCTTGTAGATGTTGCTGGTTCTAAAAGCATGTTTAAGGGTCTGGTTGTAGTTCAGCAACATGTGAATATACGGCTGTGTTCCAGAGTGCATCATTCTGGGTGATGCTCAGAGCGGTGAAGGAGTTTGTCCTGCATGAAGGAAAGGGATGCCTTCCAGCTAGAGGAACCATCCCGGACATGATCTCAGACTCTCAGAGGTTCATCAACCTGCAAAATGTGTAAGTGTTTGGTTCCAAATGGAAGAGTTGGTGGTAATATGTGAAGGGGAGTGGTCATTGTGGAAGTGGGTGTGGCTGAAGGTGTGGGATGTTAGATGAAGGTGTGGGATGTTAGATGCAGCATATTGCAGGTGAGAGGATTAGCACAGGAGATGAAGGGGTGTGTATTCATAGGTCGGAGGGCAGGGTCCTGATTCACCTAGTGACCGTCTTTGTTCTAAATGCTAGCTTGGTGGGGGAACTGATTGGTGCGATGATGTGTCTGGGGCCTGTGTGGTTCTTTGTTGGTGGTTCTGGTGGTCGTGATGGCTCTCGTGGTTCTTGGGTCAAGGTACCGGGACAAAGCCCTGCAGGATGCTGCCGCTGTGGCCCGACATGTGGAGTCCCTCTTGCAGATGGCTGGGAAGGTACTGGATCACAACCTGGTCCCCTCTACTCACTGTCCTGTTGTAGTTGTTGTAATGCAGCTACTGGTCCAAAAGGCGTTATTGCTGTATTACAGTACTTTCTTAGGGTTATAGTAATATTATGTAGTAAGTATGTATCAGATGCTCTCTACCATTCATATTTTTAATGTTGGTAAATCATTTCTTACTTTTTAACAGTAATATTTTAATTCAAATACATTTTCTTACCAGTGTATTTTCCCCTTTCTCTTCCAGACCCCCGAGAGTGTATCAGACAAGGAAATCAAACTGTTTTGTAAGTAGAGAAGTCTGTTAGCCAATTAACATGCTCTCCTAAATAGCATTAGCGTTGGTAGGGCATTAGTCTCACCAAACACTCTGCTTAGCAATGAGCACTGGAGAGCATGAGCACTGCTAGAAAGAGCATTGATTATGTTTATCTAACTGACTTAAGTCTAGCACACTGTCCTGGCGTGTCACTACATTAACACACTACAGAAGATGACATGGAGTCGGTTGTTTTTGGTTTGGTTGTGTTCACTGAATTCACTCAAGTTTTCTGTGAA
>JAOPJK010000033.1:12875055-12885183 GCA_027123565.1 Phycis chesteri
CGGAGTCAAACATAACAATGGAAAGCTAGGCTCAATGTTATCTCTGTGGGAGTTTTTTGCATTTTTAATCGCAAATATCTCAAAAAGTATAAAGTTTACAAAAATGTAAAATACATAGCACAGGTATACGGAAGTAGACTTTTGTAATACAGTTTGAATGTAACCTTGAGGTCGTTTAGCCTCCATTAATTGCAGAAATTTGGTGTGAAGAAGAATAATATGACGAAAAGCGATATCGTGATTGTGCATTCCTATGCACATTAATGAATAATGTCCCACTAGAATAGAAAATACATTTAACCAGAAAAAGTACAATATCAAAATGATACGGTATAGAATGTACAGTGCAGTGTAAATGTACAACATTTGTATTTATGTAGATATGAACATCCCCCAACTCCCGGCCAGTGGAAGTGTCATACAGTTTGAAGTCCCCTATAGCAGGGTTCCAGCAACAGGAGAATGAGATGTGTTGGGGTAGGGGCCAGAGGGACCTCAGAGAATATGGAGCAGTCTATGATTAGCCTGCTCCCCTCCTCCCCTCCCCTGGATCCCATGGATGCCAGGCATGGTCTGCATTGCTGCAGCAGTGTCCCGCAGCATGCCAGGAGATCAGCTTTAAGCCCTGCTGTCCAGGACAGAACCAGGGCCACCAGGAAGTCCTGCTGTAGTCCTGGATTTATTGCTCTGTTCAGCTAACTGTAAATGGTTAGCTGCTAGCTGCTAGTGTTAGTCATATGTGGGTTCCTCACGTGGAGCCATGTTTCACTTTGCTGGTCCCCTGGTTTGGTTTGAATTGATAACACTTGCAATTTGATAAACAGCAACACTTACTGTTTCACTTTATTGTAGATATAAGACGACTGAACATTTAACATTTTAGCACGTCAAATAACATTTGACGTGAGGTGTTGTGTAGATATCATGTAGAGCATGGAAGACTTGCTGACTTAAAAACATTCCCTGGGAACAGAATTCAGAGCATCACATTTGTTGGGGTGTGTGTCCCTGTGGCCACAATAGTGCTGTATCTCCAATAATGCTGACCACCATTACAAAGTCCAGACCCAGGTCCTCTCCCTCCAGAAATGCATTTAAACTGGGGGATGTAAGATGAGCCTTAGGAGTGAGTCAGGTGCAGAGTTAGGCATAAAGGACAATCTGTGAGCAGACCTTGGGGTGGGAACGAACAGGAACTAAATCCATACTCGACAGCTGCCCTGTGTGTGTGTTTCAGCATGTGTGTGTAAGTGTGTTTCAGCGTGTGTGTGTTAATTTCTTTTCTGTGGGTATGCGTGTGTGTGGGTGTGGGTGTTGTGTGTGTACATGTGTGACGTGTTACTGTGAGCGTGACATGGTGAGTGATATGTGTGTTTGTGTGCCGATGTTAGCAAAAGTGTTTTTCTCTCCTTGTCTTTAGATTAGTTTACATCAAGTTCAAAGCAGATCAAAGCAAATAGGTTTATTAGCCAGTGAAACCTGAGCTGAATGACTCTGCACCCCCACCCCCCACCACCACCTTCGCTCACCCCATCTCCCATCCCAAAGCGTCACCCCTGCCCTCCCCAATCACATGGATTCCACATTAGAGGAAGTAGCTTAGGGCCCAAGAGCTGTTGAGGAGAGCTATTCCCTCTGTTCCACAGCCTGTCGCACGCACACACACACACACACACAAACACACACACACACACACACACACACACACACACACATACTCACCACATGCACACACAGCATTTCAAACAGTTAGGAGATCTATTTGTCTCTGTTGTGAAACATCATTATTGAGATGTAAGAGCACGAAGCGGTCAGCACAACACAGTCTTGTTTTCTGATGTCAAGTTGAAGAGGTTGGAGAAGTTTCAGTATCATTGTACAGTACAGTATCATTGTATCATTACATCTGGTTGTCTTTGTTCCATATGAATCAAAGACATTTAGCCATTAGTCTGTTTTGTAATCAATAAAAGGTGTAAAGCTGGAGAGAAGTTGGATCCTTCCATATTTGTATTATTAAGTGTTGAAATGAATGATAATGAATGAAAGTGAGTCTTAGTTATGAGTCTTCTTTCTCTAAAATACATTATACTTTGTCATTTCAGGATGAAAACAGGCCATGGATACCAGGGCTCGACCTTCAACCTAAAACGGAAGAATCTGAACTCATTGTTCTGAACCCATGGATACCTAGGAGTCCAGGATTGTCCCGGGTCAAGAGGGACTGGATCATTCCTCCGATCCGGGTGCTAGAGAACAGCAAACACGTTCCTGAAGACTTGGTCCAGGTATGATGGCCACCGTAGACCAAGCAGGGCTTCACACTCCAAACCTTTCTATTGCTGAATCTGACTTTGGTATCAAAACAACAATCCATGATGTAACAGGCCGGAGCTACAAATGAACAAGCTTTGAGTACTGAGGAGTAAATGGAGACAACTCTAGTTTCAAGAAGTTTGCACTGCTGTGTACTGACTGTATGAATGATCTATTAGTAATGGTTGAGTGGAAATCTTTGTAAAAAATTGTTTTAACCCAACAGCCCTCCTCTCATGTGTCTCCCTCTAGATTAAGTCGGATAAGATCTTCACTAGCCAGGTCATCTACAAGCTGGAGGGGCCTGGTGTGGACCAGGAGCCTAAAAACCTGTTTGAAATTGACGATAGGACCGGATTTATCCGGAGCAAGCAGCCGCTTGACAGAGAGAAGCACAAAAGTTTCAAGGTGAAAAGACCTGAGAACTAAAGTCTGATGAAAACACTTCTAACAGTTGGACATCAGTTATTGGAAAGCCACTCTTGGAAACCATCGGCTATTATCTGACGACAATTTACCTCTGACCACAGCCAATATTGGCTCCGGTGTAGCAGTATAACGACATCTGGGCAAAGACTTCCCCAGCATCCACTGGTCATTGTTTTCTATATCTTTTGTATGTGTTTCAGGTCCAGACGACGATTTGGCAAATCTCTATAAACAGATTTCAGAGCTAATAAAAATCTGAATCATCTTGTGATGATAGATGATGGGTTCCATGATTGTTGCTCTCCACACGGACTGCAAGCCACTAACGCATGCTGAAATGTGATTGGTCAATACTAATCCGCCTACAAACGGACAAACGAAAGCCAGAATGCTTCCGATCTTGTCCCCTTGCCAACATATTCTGCAATCCTATGTAGATATGTTTGTAGAGATGATTAATAGGTACTAAACACAGTTTATTACCTCAGTAGTAGTACTAAACTCAGATTGGGACTTGTGTAAATGGAATTAATGTGAAAACCACCTTGAAGGCAAACTCCTAGAGGAGCACACTAGTGCAAAACAATGTTCCACGTCCTGCTAGCCACGTGCTAGGTGTTTTCATCTCCTGCTTCCAACCGACGTCTCAGGCCAGTTAGCGAGGTCAGAGGTTGATCTGTTTGGCTTGTAATGGCCGACCAGGGAGACACTTCTCTGCCATGTGGCGCAAACATCTGGAATGTTTCTACAAGCACAGGTAGCATATGTTTTGGAAACCATGTGCTTATGGCACAGATGGCCCAATAGACAGAGAGACAGATAGAATCATAGGAAATGAGTATGTATCTCTAAAAATATAAATACAAATGTCTTCGTGTTTGTGTTACAATAATGTGAACGTTTAAACATGTGATTCTAATTCACTGTGTTTCTGCCGATGTGTGTATGTTTGTGTCTTGCGTGTGCATGTGTATGTGTGTGTGCGTACGTGCGTGCTTGTGTAGTTGAAAGCCTTCGCCCTGTCTCCAAGCGGACAGAGGTTGGAGAACCCGACCACTATAGAGATCATGGTTCTGGACCAGAACGACAACAGACCCTCCTTCATCAAGAACCAGTTCACTGGCTCTGTGTCTGAGTTCTCCGTCCCAGGTACGGCCTCACAGCAAGAGCTCTAGCTGGACCGTGTTCGCTCTGTGATGTCTGGCTCTCTCCCTCCCAATACACAGTGGTTAGGTGTATTGGGGACTCCAAATGACCCAATATAATTAACCATACCATACCTTACCTAACCTTACCTTAAATTACTTAACTTAGTCTTCACTTATCATCCTTAGTTAACCGCCTTACCTTGTTTAGTAGAGTTGAGGATGCCTGTAGAATTCAAGCATTTCATGGCCATTAATGACTTCTATTGTTCTCACGCATATGATGAATTAACTGGAAACTTACTTTACTTAACTTACTTAATTTAACCTTACACTTCTCTACTGAGCTGTACCTTACCTTAGCTGACCATATCAATCCCTAACCATATAGCCATGATCTCACACCTTACCTTACCCTACCCTTCCTAGCCTCACTTCAGCTTACCTCAGCCTACCATACAACACCTGACCACAGGCCCATAACCTTCCCTGCCAACAGGAACATCTGTGATGTCGGTATGGGCCACAGATGCGGACGACCCCTCCACGGACAACGCTATCCTCAGCTACTCCATCGTTGGCCAGGAGAGCGAGCCTGGCAACGCCGTCACCAGGGTCATGTTCGGCATCAACAACGAGACCGGCGCCATCTATACGCGAGATGTGGGCTTCGACCGCGAGGTGAACATCACGTCTCAATCTCACACAGTACAGTGGTCACCAGAGAGGGTCCGTACCCAAGAGGGGCTGCGGGAGCCAGCTCCAGGGGATACTTTGAATTTGCTTTGTTTTGTTATACCTATACAACTAAAATGATGATGTTAAATATTGATAATCTTGTTTTCTAGTATGATTTGAGAAGTAGATATTACTAGTTAGCTGCTGATCAATAAAGGACCAGGAATAGAAATTGGCCGAAAATATTGTTACGCTACAAAAGATATTAGCCTATAATAACTGTGTTGTGTCCCAGGTAGTGAAGAGCTTCAGACTGAAGCTGCAGGTGGGTGACATGTCCGGCATGGGACTGACCAGCGAGAGCGTGGCCATCATACAAGTGACTGACATCAATAACCATGCCCCCCAGTTCAGCCCCAGCATGGTGAGTTACACCCTGCACCTGTCCTCCACGTCCACCTCTCCTACCTGTCCGATTGGTCATGCATGGTCAAATGTGTGCCTCAAATCGGTCCTGTGTTGTGTATGTCTTGAGTGTGTATGATTTTTGGTGTATTGTGTATGTTGTGTGTGTGTGTGTGTTGGTGGTATTGTTTTGTGTGCGTAGGATGTGTTGTTTTTTGTGTATTCTGTGACCTGTGAATGCTGTGTACATTGGGGGTATTGCGTGGTGTGTCTAATGCATTGCAGGTTGAGTTGTGTGTGTGTGTGTGTCGTTTCTAATACGTTGGGTAATATTTTGTGTGCTGTGTCTAATGTGTATCTATTCTGTTGTGTGTGTCTGTTCTTTTGTATATAGTGTTTGTATCTGATGTGCATGTTTTGTATGTTGTTTCTAATGTGTTCTGTATTGTGTTGTGTTTGCTGTGTGTGTGCAGTACCACGTGTCAGGGGTGGAGAACAGGAAGGACTACGAGCTGTGTCGGGTCAACACAACTGACCGAGACGAGCCCGGCACCGGCAACTGGGAGACAAAGTACACCGTCGCCCGCGGCAATGCCGGCGGGCACTTCGTCATCCACACGGACCCGGTCAGCAACCAGGGCGTGGTGACGGTGGTGAAGGTACTGTGTGCTGATGGATAATAGCTGAGAATGCATTTTCGTTTTTTTGCCAGGATGTTAGAATGCTAGCGATGACATTCACTTCGTCCACCGTTATATATCGTGTTGGGCTAATGTTGGGCTATATTTATCGCAAAGAGCTGCGAATCACTGCTCACGTGTGTCTTTCCTTTCATTACTCTCATTTTCATTCATGCATGTGCTTTTTTACGGTCAGACTTAAAGGTATTATATGTAATATTATGACGCCAAGCATTTGAAACGGGTACTGCAGTCCAAATCACACGGCCTCTTCCTGAACTCAAAGCTCAAACTGGTTGACGGGTTGAAAACACTGAACAAACATGAGCGCCAGGAGAGCCAAGCACCACATGAGTCCTTCTGGGCTCTACGCTGTCTCCTTCAAATGCAACTCCAAGAGTTACCCTTGGTTTAGTTATGGTCATGGAGCTTTTCAAACAGGGATTAGTCTTTTTAGGTCTGGTAAAATCTAATACAATTTCAGTTGATCCAGTTCATTTGCGTCCCTCCATGGCTGCAGAATGCTGTGTTTGTGTGCCAATTTGTTTCATATCTGGCAACCCGGAGCACAGTGAATGATAACAGACAGATGAAAAACAAAAGCTATATTTCAAAGGACAACAAACAGGCTGCAGCATTGATGGAGAAGCAAGTATTTTGACTTCCTTAATCTGTGATGTTATATCATGGTCATTTTATGATTGAATACAGTTCAGCTCCATTACCTTGTATGAGATTACATATAGAATCTCTATTCAATAGATACAAATACTTAACAGTTCAACTGTTCTTCTTGCAGTCGATTGCTATTGCTTTTCTCTACTTTCACATATATTATGTATGTATTTTCCTTGGACAGCCTCTGGATTTTGAGAGCCAATCAGAACACACCCTCGTTCTCACGGTGGCCAATCGGAACCCGCTCAGTTCCAAGGCCCCCAGCTCTCCTGTGAGCAGCGCTACGGTTGTGGTGACCGTGGTGAACGAAAATGAGGCGCCGCGCTTCAGAGAAGACCCCATCCAAATCCTGGTCCCAGAGTCCGTTGTTCCAGGGACCATCCTGAAAACCAACTTGGCCTATGACCCGGACCAGACAGGACTGAGGTACCATCCAGCTGTTAGCCCTCTGTCCTCTAGCCTGTTATTAAATCAAGTCAAGCCCGCTGCGTGTGTACAGCGTTCATAATCCCAATTCCAGTGGCTTCACAGGTGCTTCACAGGTCACATGACGTCTCCTGGGCCCTCTAAAGAAGGAACAACGCTGGGCTCTAACCTCGGCATCCACAGTCTACCTGTAGACATTCTAGAGCAGATTGACTTAACCCCTTCCTGCTCCTTGTTTAATGGATCTAAAACAATTCAATGTAAATTGCTATGTTTAAAATCATCTGAGAAATTCTTAAAAAGCAGTAATAGTACATACATATATTTCAACAAACTTAAACATAATTAACTTAAACATTAAATTAAACTCTAACATTAAAACATTAAACTCAAACTTAAACATAATTATTGTGGTCAGGTTGCATACATGTACATGAATTGTATATGAATATAAGACCACAATAGTTATGTAGAGTATGTTAAAGTATATGTTTTACTATGACTACTATTATTATTGTTGTGATCACGTTGCGTCCATGTACAGGAATGAAAGAACTGTATTTTCAGGTATGACATGGTCAGAGATCCTGAGAGGTGGTTGGACGTCAACACACTAAGCGGTGACATCATCGCCAGAAGGCCGTTCAACATCCGATCTCCCCACCTCAGGAATGGAGTCTACAATGCTGTTGTCAGAGCAACAGGTCGGTGGAACCCATTCACCATGTTATATGCTGTTATAAATGTGATTTACTCCTGTTTTACTATTGTTATATGTTAGTTATTCTCGCTTTGATGTCAATTACTGTGGTTATGTGTTTACTACTACAAACATGTTCACCGTTATTTATTATGTTGTTTACTGTTATTTACTCTTGTTTACTTCTGTTTTACAACTACAAACATATTGTTGACAACATCTGCGGTTGTTACCATAGATACGGGAGGCATGACCACCAGTGCCACCCTGCTCATCATGCTGCAGGAGACCAATGACTACCCGCCCCAGCTGCTCCCCCTGAGTGGCACCATGTGCAACAGCCCCGACTCCACCCTCCTGCTGACAGCCCGGGACGAGGACCTGGCCCCGCACGCAGAGCCCTTCACCTTCCAACTGCCAGACGAGATGGCCCTCAACTGGACCCTCGTCCCAGTCAACAGTGAGACCCGCCACAAACCTTTTGCTCTTTATCGGCTTGCACGGGACATAGGTCATGTGGCTAGGGTGTTTGACTCCCAGCCAAAAGGTTCTGGGTTCAAAACCAAATGTCCACAGTCCAACCTGTAGGCATCAGACTATTTTATCCTAAGTAACTTACACTGATTACTGTAAGTCACTTGGATGAAAGCACCTTAATTTCCACCCCATGGATTCTCCTCCTGACTGACCCCCCTCATCCTCCTCCCCTGTCCCCCTCCAGAGACCCACGCTCGGCTCCACTCTCTGGTGGAGCTGGAGGTGGGCCAGTACGCCGTGACCATGCTGGTGATGGATGCCGGGACCCCATCCCTGGGCTCCTATGCCCAGGTCAACGTCACTGTCTGTGTCTGCGACTCCTTCTCCCAGTGCCGCTCGGAAACGGCCGCCATCTTGGGATCCACCGTGGGCATCAGCTTCATCGCTCTCATCATCGTCATGGCAGCCATCGCACTGCTGCTCTGTGAGTCCCTGTGGTGGGAATGTGTGTGTGTGTGTGTGCTTGTGCGCTTTAGTGTTGCACGGTTAAGGTATTTTTCTCACCCCAAACCGTGTATTGCTGTGACAGCACTGGACCGTTTCTCGAACCACTTTTTAAACAGAAGAAACAAAGAACGGTGTCCTCCCCTCTTGTCATGCAGGCTAATATTAGGCTATTATATTATTAGTTGAAAAAATACTAAATAATAATAACTGAAATGTATATAGCGCATTTCAAGGGACCCAAGGATGCTTAACATATGAAGGGGACAAACAAGAACCAAAAACTAAAAACACAGGTGACACAGTCGGGTGACAGAGTTAATTAAGGCCTTGTGAAATAGGTACGGTTTTAGGTGTCTTTTGAAAGTGCCGATGGATGCGGCGTTGCGGATCTCAGCCGGGATAGAGTTCAGAGAGTGGGGGCTGTCACACTGAAAGCTCTGTCGCCGACGGTCCGCCGGCTGGTGTGGGGGGTGATGAGCAGGCCCGTGTCAGAGGACCACAGATTCTGGGATGGAGTATAGGGCTGGAGGAGGTCGGTCAGGTACTGAGGTGCAAGGTGATGGAGGGATTTATAGGTGAGGAGGAGGATCTTGTAGGAGATGCGGGACTTGAGCGGAAGCCAGTGAAGGTGGATGAGGGAGGGGTGATGTGCTGCCAGGGCTTGGTGCGGGTGAGACCCCAGGCAGCTGAGTTCTGTATCTGTATCAGTTCTGTACACACTGGAGCCTGTCCAGGGCTTTGCTGGGCACCCCAGACAGAACTCCATTGCAATAATCCAATGGCTTTGTGCAAAGACAGCTTTTTGCACATTGTTGCATTGTTATGAATAATTTGATATCATATATAGGAGATTTGCAGAAAACCAGAATTTAAGGCTGCTATGTAATCAGATATTTTTTATCAGTATGCACATGACTGCAGCCTATGATGCATTTTTAAAAGACAACTTTGGGTTTTGGGTCTAATGGACTAATGCGGACAACAATATTTTAAATTAGTTCAAGATTGAGATTCAAATCTGCATTCGTAATCCACGGAGAAAGGCTGCAATGTAATCCCTTGGGGAAAAGCAGCCCTGAAATGTACGTCCTCTTAAGGTTGTTTTTGACAGGCTTAGATTATATTTTGACATTATGGAAAGGATCCCTACACAGAAATACAACTTTTACTGTTACCTTTCGCTTGAGCCAGGAAAATAGGGAGCAGGTTGAAAACCCCTGAAGTTATCCTTTGATGAACCAAACAACAAAATGCAGAGTCGATGTTTGACTTTACAGCATAATAGACTTTCTTTATATAGTAAAATGTTATTAAACAGAAACACAGATCAGATGAAATATCACAACTGCTAATTAAAAAAGCATTTGCACATGAACATAGTTAACGAATACAATAGACATAGACCTAGGCTATAATAAAACAGGTATTTATTCTTAAATAAATTAGAATATAATGTGCATGTAATGTAAATAAAATCTATGCATCGAGGACAACAAATAACAAGATCATATGAAAAAATCTGATAGGATTTTGTCAGTCAGGCTAAGGCTTTTGCGGATATGCAGTACTGAACTTGAACAAAAATAATTAGGATGGCATACAAGAAATATCTGACAGCAAAACATTAAGAAGCAGTTTTTTTATTAATAAATCACCTGCATTTTATAAATACTCAAAATGTGTGTAA
>JAOPJK010000033.1:12924938-12935341 GCA_027123565.1 Phycis chesteri
CAAACGATCTGTGAAAATATCTGTTTCGAGTTGACGGCGCCTGCTTCTGTGTAACAATCTAGATTTTTTTTTTGGGGTATAATGAAATCCCAAAGCTGTACACTGAGTTGAGGAATGTTATTCAGGCACAACCCACGCCAGCCTTTCTTTGTTTGTACCACCAACATCTGGATGAGTAGAGCAGTTGATGCATGCATGGCGGTCACAGTCTAGTTTATAAGTGAATCCTGGGAAACACAGTCCTGGTGTTTAGGATGTTCAGCTTTATATTCAGATCATACATCAGCCAGTCACCATGAAGTCCTGGAGTAGATGGTACCCGAGATTAAAATGGTGCCTCTAACAACAAAAGGGCATTTGAGAGCTACTGTATTTTGGATTGCATCTTTTGGCCTTAACCTTCATCTGGCTGTACGCAAGAGTATAGGCCTGGACAGTGTCTAAGTGTGCTTGCCCCAGCTCCGTACAACCTTGTCTGCCTTTTCCAGGTCAAACAAAATGATGAGAAGCTTGAAGGAGAAATGGAAGGCTTTGAAGCTACCTGAGCATAAGTTCATGTATGATGAGCCTACACGCTGGAACTTTACCAATGTGATGATGGACAAATTTTGTATACAGCAACAAGCTGTCTGTGCTGTTTCGGCTGAAAATCGGAAGAAGTGGCATTTAATGCCTTAAGACTCAACATTGGAAACTGTTATGTGAGGTACTTGGCCCACTCTGCAGCTTCACAGAATCATTAAGTGGAGAAGAACCCCATGTTGTCTTCCATACTGCCCCTGCAATGGAAAATATTTACAGTGAAGGATGGAGAAATCTTTCACGTGACATGAAAGACAAAATAGACTAGAAAAAGAATAGACTTAACAGCAACATATGAAAGCTGGCTGCTGGACATTGTCCTTAAGAGGGAATTCTTGTTGTACAAACAAATTGATGCTTCTGAAGTCTCACTCACCTGGTTAAAGAACCATGCAGCCACCCTGCCAACACTTGCACATTTTTCCAGGCAGAACCTCTGCATTCCAACCTCTAGCTGCCCTTGAGAATGAGGCTGACAGAGGAGCACATTGACATGCTAGTAGAATCGTGAAGTTGAACTGTCCAGCAAGTTGGAGAGAACAAGATTTTTTTTTCCTGGATTTCACATGTCCAATTTATTTAACTTTTTAAGTTTAAACAGACTTTTTAAATTCATTTTCCATTTTCCAACTATTAGCAATGACTTTCAGGCACTAATGTGCCCGCATTCGCGGAGATCGTTTTTTTGTTTAAAACTCCAAAAAGTAATAACACCAAAAATACCAAAAAGTATGCTCGTTAAGCAAAAGTTAAATGTTTGTTAGCAAAACTGAAAACATTCCATTCATATTTATGTTGGAGTACACAACTTTTAACATGTTGCCTTGCATTGACATAATACATACAAGGTAAAATAAATTTCAAATTAAGTTAAAATTAAGCTCCACATTCTGTCATATATTATTCCAATACTTTTCCTGGTTTAGGATTTTGCTATGGTGTCATTTCAGTGTCTGTATCGAGAGGTAGGTAGGCATAGATAGGTAGGCATACCGAAGATTTTTGTATTGTGACGACACTACCTCACTGGCGCTGCCTTACAGTCACACTATTACATCTAGCACTGTTCAAATCCTTGGCACGCATCGCAGCGCCATTCATTACAACCCATTATATTAAAAACAGTTTTTTCGTTTTGAAGTGATATAAAAAAACATGTGTTTTAACCAAGTGCACATTTCAGAAATTCAATGGGGAAAAATAGAACGACTAAATATCTGCGTCGCAACAGCCCTCTTATTTTCAAATGTTACTTGGTGGCGCAGTGTCACTATGGCATTATTTTGGGAGAAGCCTGGAGTGGGGGGTGTGGGGTGTTTGGCTGAATTTCAAGTGAGCACACCCTCACTCTGCACAGATCAGTGATAAGTGCTTCTCCTTGATTTCTTTTCTTTATTATTTCTTTATTCTTTATTCTAACAGTTTGGCCGAAATTCACAGCAGTGTACTTTCTCTACCGTTTATACCATCTACCCCTAGTGTGAACATATCAGAATTGGAACCTTGGCATCGTAGTGCCATCCATTGCGAGCCATTATATTGAACACAGAACAAAACCTCAAATTGAATCTTCCGACGTGTGTTATCTTTCTACTACGCAACGCTGCCAGACACTGTGCTCTGTGGCTTGTCTGGTGTGTGACCTGCTTTAAGTTGAAGCTCTGTCGACCAAGAGTGGATCTGAACCCCACTGACTTCCTCCACACAGCACTTTGATATTGAGGTTACCAGGTAGTCTTTGGTTGACTACAGCCCTACTGGTTAGCAGCACCATGTTCATCCATCCTGAGGATGTAACAATCCCTGACAGATTATCAACAATGTCCTCATGTGTACCGATAGGCCAGTAACTGGGTGAAAGGTCACCTTTGCCGGGTATGTAACACAGATTTATGTTCCTGAAGGGCTCCAGACCGTGACTGTCCCCTGCTTCTCCCTGAAATGTATGTTTATAGATGTTATTAATGTGTGTCTGTTTGTTTGTGTCTTGTTTTTCAGGATTCCCTGGACAACCCAAGTAGCGGCAGCAGTTCATTTTCACTGGATTTTAGTCCCCCTGATTCTCCCTCAGCCATGGAATCGGTATGTCTCTCTGCTTTTTGCAGCCTCTCTCTCACTTTTGCTGGGGCAGAGCAGCGTGTTAATGCCTTTCTGCTGGAATGTATGGAGTAGGAGCAAGCCTGTCCTGGCATGGCTGGGTTAGTCAGTGTTATACAGTGTATGCACACACAGTGGATCTTTCGTTCTGTCGGACTGTTACGTGTTCATGAAGTAGGTACTACATAGGTCATATTTGAATGTTCAGAAAAAAAGTAAATTCATTGTGCGTATTTTTCCCATCAAGAGTTTGTGGAGACCACTGCTGCAGAATCCTATTTTTGTCAACTGAAAGTTTTTCCCTTTAACTTCCATAGTATGTTATTAACGCAAAAAGAAAAAGTACAATATCATGTAGGATTGCTGCATCAACGTCAGTGGCTTTGGAATCCCCTCATAAGTCATGGTGACGGCAGCGCTTAAATGTGGCCTAGAAGTTTCTGAAGACCCATTGTTTACATAATATGAGAGTAGGCCTAATTTGAGTTATCACTAGAGCCCGACCGGTACACCGATACAATATTTGGAGAGTGCCGATCCGATAACAAGCCGATGTTATTATTTTTAAACAATGCCATAAAATCAGTGTGCTGAATTATTAAACTATAGGCTGCTACAAGCTACAGATCCATCTAAGATGTGTTAATGATTATCATGCCTCAAATTTGGTAACCAAAACATTCAGTCACAATTTTACAATTAACACATTTTTAAGAAAAATGGCGCCGCAAACGGCAGATTACTTAGATTTTCTCTAATGATCCGCCGGGCAACTTTTTTACGTGAACATCTCCGCCTAAAATTCCGTCCTTGTCCTTCTTTAGCCAGGATGGTTCCGGTTTGGTTTTGCAGTTCACATTATCCCATATGTCAGCCGCCACAGTTAAATATTTAAAATCAATTTACGCATTCGTTTTGACAGTATTCATTTAATCTTAATTATGAAGAAATCAAACAACTATGCATTCTTTTCTTTCTGCATACTCTATGTATTACTAACTGTATACATCAGAGTAGAGTGCATTTATTTCAAAGTGGAAAGTAAAAAATTGGATAATCCGCTGGGCAAGACTGCAGTTGACAAATAGCTTTGCACAGTATAACTTGCGTTGAAACGAATTTTGTGAGATTTGACCACGTAACATTGTGTGGAAAACCTTGAGTCATGGTTTATTATGCTAATAATAGCTGATGTTGGCCAGGTTTAGCAAGCTGGCTACGACAAGCGCCAAGCTAATGATGTAGTAGACGAAAATAAAGCAAAATGGCATACGGTTCTCCAGGCTTATATTTAAAAAAGAAAGACACGGCCATGTTTATTATATTTCCAGCATTTCATTGCATTTACTAGTTAGGAACTGACTGAATTCAACAGTTGGCACCATCAACTTGCGCTGCACCAACCCACCAACCCAAAAGCTGCTCTGCCTCCTCTGCAAAGCAGACTCATAACAGCACTGCTGAAAGTTGACTCCAGCAGCACTCTGCTTGTTAAACTAGGTTATGACATCTAGTTGGTAGACAAGCATGGCTTTCATCATTTTCCTAGTATCAGCTACAATGATCAGACTAAAATGTGGTTACCGATATATCTGCAGATGGCTAATATCGTTTGTCCGATACATTGGTCAGCTTCTAATCATCACAAAGCAAATAGGTGTTTTGAACAACAACAAGGTTTTGAGCAAATCGCATGGAAGGACTAGTGCTATGCTAAGAGAGAAATCACACAGGCGCTGTTTTTGCTACACGATTACCAACCTGTTGTTATTAATAGAGCTTTTTTGGTACCTTTTGGCCTTGATAAAACAATGTAACTGCTGCTTAAGACATTACACATTAAAAACCGTCTGAATACCATCAACCCCCCTGCTTTCTGCAACCTCTTTATTTTTATTGTTCAACTGAGTAGTGGGAGCACCGCCATGCAAACATCCTGGGGAGAAGCCTAGAACGTTTAAAAAATATTAATTATTTACATCCAGTTTTATTGTCTGTCTGTCAGTCTTGCAGATTCTGGCACTGTATAGCAGGGGTCAAAGTGCTACCGAAGTGTTTGAATAATGTTCAAATATCCGAATACAAAGTACTGTGGTATTATTATAGCGTGGTGTTGTTAATCATATAAAAATGTGATCTGACAAATCAGCATGATGTTAATAAGCTGTTGTCATGGGAGGCGGGGCCTTGACTGTCATTGCGGTATCACCACTGGCGCGAGACACGCACGCCGCACCCCCTCCTACTCCCAACGTAGTCGTGTTTGTGTGTGTGTGTGCATGTTTATGTGCACACGCTTGTTTGTAACGTATCCCAAAGCCTCATACACCTCCGGGACAGGACTCAGCCCTCCCCACACACACACACCCAGCCCTCCCTCCCTGGCTCATGTGATGCCAGTCACATGGGTTCCTGGCAGCAGCCAAGTAAATCACAATCGTATTTTTAAACGTTCTAAATCCTCCACTTCGCCCCTTGTTTAGCAGACACAGACTAAGGTACCCTACAAGCTAGCGCTGTCCCATTCTCTCTTGCTTACTCTCACCCTCCCATCCGCGTGTGTGTGTATTCTTTCTTACTCTGTATCCTGTGTGTGCACACATCATTGATTAAAGGCTCTGACTCCTCCTCAAAACCCTCTTCTGTTCCTCTTTTTCTCCATCTTTCTCTTCTTCACTTCTTCTGTCTCCATTTAGTCTCCTCCTCTCTCTCTATCACTTGTATTATTAGTGTGTGTGGCAGCAGTCCTTGTGTGCAAGCCGGCCCTTACAGTCATTTGCTAAGAGAGAAATCACACAGGCGCTGTTTTTGCTACACGATTACCAACCTGTTGTTATTAATAGAGCTTTTTTGGTACCTTTTGGCCTTGATAAAACAATGTAACTGCTGCTTAAGACATTACACATTAAAAACCGTCTGAATACCATCAACCCCCCTGCTTTCTGCAACCTCTTTATTTTTATTGTTCAACTGAGTAGTGGGAGCACCGCCATGCAAACATCCTGGGGAGAAGCCTAGAACGTTTAAAAAATATTAATTATTTACATCCAGTTTTATTGTCTGTCTGTCAGTCTTGCAGATTCTGGCACTGTATAGCAGGGGTCAAAGTGCTACCGAAGTGTTTGAATAATGTTCAAATATCCGAATACAAAGTACTGTGGTATTATTATAGCGTGGTGTTGTTAATCATATAAAAATGTGATCTGACAAATCAGCATGATGTTAATAAGCTGTTGTCATGGGAGGCGGGGCCTTGACTGTCATTGCGGTATCACCACTGGCGCGAGACACGCACGCCGCACCCCCTCCTACTCCCAACGTAGTCGTGTTTGTGTGTGTGTGTGCATGTTTATGTGCACACGCTTGTTTGTAACGTATCCCAAAGCCTCATACACCTCCGGGACAGGACTCAGCCCTCCCCACACACACACACCCAGCCCTCCCTCCCTGGCTCATGTGATGCCAGTCACATGGGTTCCTGGCAGCAGCCAAGTAAATCACAATCGTATTTTTAAACGTTCTAAATCCTCCACTTCGCCCCTTGTTTAGCAGACACAGACTAAGGTACCCTACAAGCTAGCGCTGTCCCATTCTCTCTTGCTTACTCTCACCCTCCCATCCGCGTGTGTGTGTATTCTTTCTTACTCTGTATCCTGTGTGTGCACACATCATTGATTAAAGGCTCTGACTCCTCCTCAAAACCCTCTTCTGTTCCTCTTTTTCTCCATCTTTCTCTTCTTCACTTCTTCTGTCTCCATTTAGTCTCCTCCTCTCTCTCTATCACTTGTATTATTAGTGTGTGTGGCAGCAGTCCTTGTGTGCAAGCCGGCCCTTACAGTCATATTGCATATTACAGTCATATTACATAACTCCCCAGTTAGCAGGGCTCCTCCCGCACCGGAGAGACTACCCCACTATAGGCTTCTTTATTTTCCCAACCTTTTCCACTTCCTTCCCTCCGTCCCTCCCCTCCTTCCCCGACAGGCACAGTCCTTGCAGCAGATAGAGGGAGTCTGTTTGAGGGAACAGTTGAGCCTCTGTGGAGGGAGACAGGCTCCTCTTAGCTGGCCCACTGCTGGCCCGGCTTACATCTCCAGACCTGGAATGTGAGGTCTTCCATGTGCCGGGGTGAGGGGTGAGGTTAGAGAGAGGGTGTGGGGGTGGGGACACTATGAGGGTTCTGTGCACTTTCACAGGGCTTTGTGTTTTGGCATGGTGATGGCTGATGTTTTGGGCTGTGTGTGTGTGGGGAGCTCATCTAGCTGGTAATTGGTCAATGTCTTTTTTTTAACTCAAGGTGCATGGCTTGTTTTATTGTTTTGAAGTACTCCCAAATGCTCTGCTATGTTGGCACAACCTCACCTCATACACACACACAGGTTGGTTACAGTGAGGTAGAAAATGTGTGTAGTATTACACACTACATTCCCACTAAAACTGTGTTTTCCATTGGGATGTTATGTAGGCTTAGCAGAGGGAACTCTGTTCTCGTCTGTCACTTGTACAGATAGTGCCATGTCAAAAGGTGAAAGTCTTTTTAGCTTTTTTGGACTGAGGTGCACAAAAATATCTGTTCAATGTTTATCAGCCAAATGGTGGTGGGGAACTTTAAGCTTGCTGTTTTCCAAAATAGGGGTGCTGTCAATTACCTTTTAGCTTCCACAAATTGAAAACTTACGTGAAAGCTTAAGCAGTGCCGTATGTTTGTTCTATAAAAATACACCAGCTTGGCCACTCTTGGAACCATGACTGATCGCTATTTCAGCAGTTGATGTCAATGGAAAAAAAGAATGTTTTTTCTTAGCTAACAGCTAATTAGACAGACGTATTGTCCACTCAACCACAAACTTAAAGAAATTATGACGTCTATTTAATTGTACTGGCTAACTCTTGCTTTCTGCTTCACTGTTTGTCCCATCTAAATACCGCCTGGCACTGTCTTGATTGCCCTGCCCTTCTTTGTCAGTTTATTTTCTCCTTCCATCTTTGTGGTTCAGTCTGTCCCCTTAACCTCTCCAACTCTGTCTCTGTCTTTCTCTCTCTGTGTTTGTCTCTGTGTCTCTCTCCCAGTGTAAAGCCTTGTTTTTAGGCAAGATGGAGCACAGAATGAGGGTGTCACAGTTCAGAGAGGCTGCCTACTGTTGGTAATGGGGGTTAACCTTGATTGGTAACTCTTCCTGCACTTTCAGACACGTCCATGCACAAAATATGTTCTCACCACTGGTTTGTGTCGGAATGCAATCCTACAACACTGTGTGTCTAACTTGATTAAACTCTTGCACATATGTGAAAGGGTACTTGAAATATTATGCAGCATATAATTTGTCATCAAAGGCTGCCATTTCCCGTTTGTAAATCAGACTATCCTTTCTTGTCATACTGTGTTAGGCCATGAACATTTAGAAAACCCTGTGTATTTAGTATATCTTTGGCCATGGCAGATGCGGTTGGTAATGGCAGCACGCTAGCGGTCCATGGTACTGCTGGAGGTGGAGGCTAGTGGTCCCAGCCTGTGTGTCTGTCAGGCTTGTTTACTTGAACTAGGGGCTAGCTCCGTCTCTGCATGTCAGCAGCCAGCCAAGTTCCTATCAGTGAGGAGTTGCTCTGTGTTTAGACCTGGTGGCTAATTTTAGAGCTGCTAGGCACTGGTCCAAGCTGGGGAGGCTGAGATAAGACCTGTCCCAGCGCTCTCCTCCTTCCATGTGCTGTGAATATGTATCCCATCCGCACCAGCGCTGCTAGGCATGGCTTTCTGTTTGTCAGTCTGTCGAACAAACAGGCTCTGTGATGATGCAACCTGTTATTGTATAGTTGGAGATCACCTGCGTCTTGCTGACCGTGTGTGATGATGTGGTTCATAACCACAAAAATGACCTTGGGTACCACAGCTCATTTCAGATGGTGGATATAAGTACATATGGATCCAATGTAATGTAAGCCTATATATGTGTCCTACATGTAGGCTGATCAGAGTGTGGTGCGCTGGGTGTGTGCGGAAGGTACCCTTAAAACTGGCAAACATCCCCACTCCAAGATAAAGTCATGTCACCTCCTGCAAAAACCAAAGACTTTCAAAATAGGCGTAGCAGCTTTGTAGTTGAGAGCGATGCACATGACGGCGGCTCCAGCCAGTTGCACCGGGCCCTACATTCTGTTATTGTGTAGTGATCTTCCGAAAGAAGGAACATGGTGGATGCTGGGTAGTGGACTATGAAGGGCTGGAGGAGAGTGCAGGGTGCACAGGGTGCTATCCTGTTTCCATCCATAATGACCCAATAATGGCTGCTATTCTGATGTCAGACCGGTGTCTGTTTTCAGGACGTTTTTCCCTGAAAACGGGGAGTATAAAGGAGTATAAGAGAAAGAAATGCACAAGACACGCACGCACGCATGCACGCACGCACACACACACACACACACAAGACACACATACACACTGTAACACAACACACACACGCACAAGACACGCATACACACTGTAGCACAAGACACGCACGCACAAGACACGCATACACACAGGAGCACAACCCAGAGAAATTGCATCCAGACAGGACATAGAAAGAGGGATACATTCTTCTCTCCACCCCACCAACCTCTTAGTGCTTTGTGTGGGTGTCCTGTAGCCTACCCCCATCCCCCACCCCCAGCCATAGAGCAGTGACCTTGGTTTCAAGTAGCTGTGCTCTGTTAGTAATCCAACACCTCTCCAGGGATGGACTGACCTTGTTCTCTGACACTGTAAGTAACCCCCCACCACTCCCTTACTCCACACACACACACACACACACACTTCCATGCGCACACAGATGTACATAGATGCGCGTCTATGTACAGATGTTCATAGACGCGCATCTCTCTGCAAGTTTGAATTGGACTTGTTACTTGGTTCACAACTTAAGTGGCGTGATTTGTCTGGTATGTTGCCATACATGATCATCTCTTCCAGCCACGCCCCATTTATCTCTAACCAAGCTTAATCTGGTCAAACCACACCCCCTCTCTGTTTATGTGCTCTGTCTTGTAATCCTGCTTTCATATTAATCATCTGCGTGCGTGTGTGCATAGAGGTGGATTTGCTATGTATCAGTTTTGAATATTTTTTTACACACACACACACAATTGATGTGAAATGACATGTATTTCCTCCATAATGTTTTTGCGTTTGTAATTGCGATTGATCCTGCATTACAAAGTCTTGAAAACAATAGGTGACATTGTAAGCTTGTGATTTTGTGCTGGAAACCTTTAGTGTGTGTGTGTGTGTGTGTGTGTGTGTGTGTGCGTGTGCGTGCACATCATGGCTGGACCAGAGCCAGTGTCTCTGTGTCAGGAGTCCAGTAGAGGAAACAGATGGGCCTGTATGGACTTAACCCTTCCCACTCCACACTCAGCCTGGCCACAGTCTGCAGTGTGTCTGGACCCAGCACTGCTGCATGTGGACACTGAAATGGAGCTCATTGATTTGATGGCTGGAGAGAGAAACTATGAGCTCTAACAGAAAGAGGGATGCAACTTTTCCTCCCTTTTGCTCTATATATCAGTCTCATTCTCACTCCTGAGTCTGTGTGTGTGTGTGTGTGTGTGTGTGTGTGTGTGTGTGTGTGTGTGTGTGTTTTGTGTGTGAGACATATCTATGGTGTCTCTCTCTTGAGTGTGTGTGTGTGTGTGTGTGTGTGTGTGTGTGTGTGTGTGTGTGTGTGTGTGTGTGTGTGTGTGTGTGTGTG